>JAJLQT010000046.1:0-406804 GCA_024516245.1 Peziza echinospora | reverse complement strand
TATATCAGTTAACCATAATCCAGTGTTTCCCGGGATTTGCCAACTTCTACTGACTAATCATTGAAGAATACTCTTAGTTCTGTCAACCTGTCTCCCGACTATTGCAAAAGGGCACCCCTATTTTGTGGTCTTCGGAATGTGATTTGGTATTCTTGAAGTTGAAGGAGGCCTTCACCTCTGCACCCGTTCTCCAACACCTGGACCCAAACACTGAGACCAACTTTGACACTGAGGCCTCTAATTATGTGGTTTTCAGCATCTTATAGCAGAAAATCCCCGAAAACGGCAAAACGGTAATCCCTCCAATTGCCTACCTCTCGTATGAAGATGTCACCCGCAGAATGCAACTATGGCATTGCTGATAAACAACTTCTTGCAATTGTGGTTTACCTTGACAAATGGCACATGTACTTTCATGCTACACTAAAGTCATCCACCATACCCACAAACCATTACAACCTTAAATCTTTCAAGACATAGACCCTCTTGAACCATTGGCAGGCACACTGGGCCGGAGAACTGGCTCAACATGACTTTACTATTTTGTTCCGACCTGGAGAAAAGAATGGAAAAGCCAATGCCCTTACGTGCAGGTCTGGGGTCCTCTGTCAAGGGGAAGGACATTGTGCACGACAAATGTATGACCTGTTTCAATCTTCCAAATTTCTAGAACTCCCCCTGTCCACCGCATTAATTGATTTCAATGAGAAAATAAAAACCCTCCGGCTCTTCGTTGCCATTGGATAATTCATGCTCCTTGTGCCCAAAATTGTTCATAACAAATAGCCTGCGGCTCCCCTCAAGAAATGTACCTATGACAATGGCCAAATCTTTGTCAACAAAGTTTTGTATATCACTGATGATGAACAACTTCGGGCCACAGTCCGATACTTCCGTCACAAACATTCTGCCACCAATCACTCAAGACAAGCTGCCACATACAAAGTTGTTTAACAACACTACAGATTGGTAAAGATGTCCAAGACTAGTGCAAGGTATTTCCAGAACTGCAACACCTGCATGATAATCAAACCAGCAGGACATGCGCCCCACGGACTTCTGAAACGCTTGAAAGTCCCAGTCTGCCAATGGCGGTTAATTTGCTATGAAGTTTATTACACAGCTACATCCATCTAACAGGTTTGATGCTGTACTAGTTGCTGTTGATCGACTTTCAACTATGTGTCACTACATGCCAACTATGTGTCACTACATTCCAACTACAACCAAATGCAACTCCCGAACCATGGCCAAAGTTTTCCTGGACAACATATTCCGCCTTTACAGCGTTCCGGACTCCATTGTTACCAATCCCGGTACTCAGTTCACCTCCAAATTCTTCAGGTTCCCATGCAAGCTTCGCAGTATCCAACAAAAGCTTTGCACTAGTTTGCATTCTTGGAAAAATAGCCAAACCAAACGACTTAACGCAATTCGAAATGACAGCTTTCTTCTCCATCTATAGACAACAACGCGGCTAAGAAATCCTTGCCAACCCCGCAGTACCACTGCCAACCCCGGAACTACCCAAGGGTGATGCCAAAGACCACTTGCTTCTGGATAAATACTTGCAGGCTGAGATAATCTTGTCAAAGGGTATTCCTGTAAAATAATCCAATTATCACCGGATCCCACTTCATGCATACCAGATCGGCAATGAAGTTTAGGGTTGAAGGCAACACATCCATAGTCCTCGATATTGGACCATGCTAGATTCCTGACTTCTTGGGAAATTTCAAATCATCCAGGAAATCTTCGATCATGCATATAAGCTGGAACTCAGGGCTACGATGAGAGTTCACTTTGTCTTCCACATCTCACCGCTGGAACCTGTCATCAAGACCCTCTTGAAGAACCAGTTTAACCTCATTTCCCTCTAGTTAGTGTAAACAAAGACCTCAATTGGGGAAGTAAAGACATTCTTGATTCAAAGTTGTTCCAAAGGGAACTCAACTACCTTGTCCATTGGATCAGTGACGATTATCGTACCTGGCAACCTGCAAGCACCCTTGAGAAGGTCACTCCAATTGTTAGGCTTTTCCAGACTGCTTACCCGAGCCGACAAAGACTCGCAAACGTTCCCGCACCATGAATGGTTCCTGCTACGGCCCAATTATTATTGACGATCACCAAGAACCTATACAACGAATATTGATGGGGCTCTCCTCTACACAGGGGGCTACTGTCATTAACCAAGGTCCTAGCCTCACTCAAAACTACCCTAGACCCAACCACCATTGGCAGCAGCCTTGCTAACAGCCTCATTGGATCCTTGTTCACCTGATCCGTACTCCCCAGGAGTTCCGCCTACTGATAGCTCTTCTCTACATTGCCATGCCCTTCACCCATGTCCTGCCCATTCCTGGTAACCCTGGCAGCACCACAGCCCGAATTCCTATCACTGCTCGACTTCCGAAATCAGGATCCTAGGAAACCACCGGAATGTTTTGGTGTTATGGACCTTCACTGCGCAATCGCTTTCTATACAATTTCCTCAGTTTCTATTTAGTTATCATCGATTCCATTGCGCAGTTGATTTAGAATTCTCTTCCACTTATGTATTGTTTGCAGCCACTGTATGGCCTCTGCACAGCCGCAGCGCTGCCATTCTCGTCATGTGTTCCTAGTTCCATAGTCCAAGAACAATCTCTTTCTAAGGAGTCTTTCCTGCCTCTTGTCTTGTCTTCCATTCCTTTCCCCATCAAGCAAGAACCTGTCTCTGTCCCTACCACTTCGCTCCGGACAAACTGCTCTCTGCTCCTTGCATTTGTACGTACTCGCGGCAGACCTTCGGCCCTTGCTCAAACGCCAACTCCCTATCACCACATTCTCATTCCCCTCAACTCAATGTCCAGTCCTCGCGTCGGACACCCCTGCTTCAATCGCCAATTCCTTAACGACTGTATCTTCTATTGACGCGCCAGAGCCGTCATTTAAAAGGCAGCCCGCATGGCTTTCTAAAAGCCTCTCCATGATTTTGATTCAGGACCCCGCATAAGGGGAACCAGTTTCCGCTCACCAACCCTCCCCCCTCTCTGTTCTGAAAAGCGACCTATACCTTCAACATGGTTGACCGTTGGTGGCAAAAGATTGTGGAAGCTTAAGAACTCCTCCTTGATGCCTGTAGTGGCTTGATCTAAACGCTCAGGAAGCTACACATATCTCCTCAAAGAAATAAACCCCCACATCCTTTCTGAAGGTCAGGTTTTGGGCGACACTTGATTTGTTCATCCCTCCCCAAGGTGGGAATTGAGTTTGACCTCATCTTTGAGCTCTAGTAGCCCACTACTACTGGACCTACCCCCATATTCTTGAGGGGGTGGGCATCTTTTAAATGCAACAGCCAGAAAAATTTGAAAACAGACTAGCTCAAACCACAAATGACACGACGCACATATATTCCGCCCAGCACAAACCTGCACCGCACGCCCACTACTGCAGCCACATAATACTATCACACCACGTCGTCCGATCCAACCCCAGACAATGTCCACATCCAACGACGAGATGTTTGACCACGCTTCTACCCCTACTAACTACAAGTTGCCTTTAGGCACACCAGGCACCATGAACCCCCCACTCTTTGCCCTCTCCACTCTGCATGTACTTTCTGCAAGCAAACCACTTGATGCAACCACTGGGGGCACTCGAGAAAGTGACCCCTTTGACATCTTGCGATTCACAGGCCTACCATACTCCTGCCCAACATGTACTACTGGGAAGCACAAACGTCTGCATATCCCATCATTGCTACCCCACCAAACTTCGAAGAAGCAGTTCCTAGGTCTGCCCGAAGCAAGTAATTCCCAAGCGGAATCCCCTTGGTAATGTCCTCTGACATATTGGAATCTTTCTCGGATGACCCTGGCTTCACTGCACACATCAACTCTATCATGGGTCCCAATAGTTTCTCGTCATTTGACACAAAGGCAATTGTTCACATACTCCTTTCAGTGGTAGGCGGACTTACCGCCTGACTTACTGCACTGGAAAACATCAGCCGCCACTCCCATCAAAGCATGAATTTCAAGATTAATATCATCTAATCCCACACCGTCAAAACTGCCAACCTTATGCAACACATCAAGCAGCATGGAATAGCAACCAACCTGCCAGCCGGTTCGAAACCCACCCCACCACCCTTCAAGGCAACAACTACTACATTACTCCCCCCAAACCCAATCAACCCGCTGAGTTCTCACTAGTACAAAGAAAGAAGAGGGGCAAGAAGAATGCACCAACAACAATGACCGACGCTACTGCCCCTGCCCCGACCACAATCCCACAACCGCACCATTCACATACCCTCTGGACCAACAACACCTAGTAATTCCGACTGTCAACGCCGACAAGGATCAACTTAAAACCACTCTCACCTCCCTCCACGCTTTCCTATCCAAGGAACTAGTCAAAATCCGATCCGTCCTACCCATTGAACTTTGCATAATCCTAACTAGATCAATTATTCATACAACTGTCCAAAGGGGCCAAGCGGCTACCATCAGGGACAAAATTACTGCACCCCTCCCCAACATCTCGCACATTACTGGTTTCAGCCATGTTAAGCTTGTACCAGCTTGCGATGAAGTTTCCTACATCATCCACAAAGTGCCCGTTATCGAGTATCATTCTTACCTCAAAAAAGTCTCAGCACAGCTGAAACAGCTCTACTCCACTCCCAACCGGATGCGCTTCCTTAAACCAGACCCCGCAATGCAGGCCACTGGTAAGCTAGGGGGCGGCACAGCTACACTTGTTGTGGCATTCATCAAAACCCCAATCAATATTGCCGGCTCCATAGTCTACTGAAGCAAGGCTTGCATCCTTAACAAAGTATGCATGATGGAACTAATGATGCCTGGTGAACAAAACACCTCTCTACTCCCTCTTTCACCAAGTTGGACACCACTCCGCCTTGTGCAACAGGCCCGGCCGGTGTGCATTCTGCTCCGAAAAGCACGAGACCGCTCACCACAAATGCCCTGTACCTGGATGCAAAGAGACGGGTCGTGTATGCTCCCACACACTTCCATCTTGTGTGAACTGCAATAATGCAGGTGGTCACACAGCTACCTCCATATTATGTCCAAAACGGCCACAACACCAACCAGTAACGGAGAAGGAAAAACCGACATCCAAGACTGGAAACACCAAGCCTGACAAAGAAATGAAATGCTAAACCATGCAGGACAGAAGACAACAACCACAATGGGGGCAACGCCCCCCACAGTAGGTTTGAATTCCCTAAGCAAACACAGGTGAATCCCTATAAGCATTTCCTGCAATACTAATTGCATCCGCCAAATCAGGTGCAAACATACTTCTCATTCAAGAACCATCCAACTTAGCTGACGCAAACGGCGTTCATGAGTGTTGCAGCGTCCTGCCAAACTTTGAACTATATCATATGTCCTCCAAAATAGCTTTCGATCAGTTTTGGTCACCTCTCCCAACCACCAAGACTACATCACATTTTCAATCACACCACACACAAATGGTACACAGGCCAGACCCTTCACAATCACCAATATCAACAATGGGCTTCCATTGCACAGCCATTGTAGTGACCACGTGACATACTCGCTTGATCTTCTTCATCCAAACATATTCGCACAGTTGGACATTGTGGCCGGGGAATTCAACAAACACCATCCCAGCTGGATCTCCAAAACACATGCTTCTCCGTTCGGCTAAAAACATTTTGATGATGCACCAGCGCACAGCCATAAACTTCTTAACACCCCAAACAAGAACACGTCATTCCCCCTCAATGGAAACCAACCTGGTGTACTTGATCTCATATTCGCTTAATCACAGACCTTCAGCCCAACATACTGGGAAATTCTACATCACCACTCTCTCATGGCCCACAAACTCATTTCTTTTGCACTCCAAACGCATGAATCAGCATCTGAGCTCTACGGCCACAGGTGGGAGAAAGCCAACTGGGACCACATCAGTCCACAAATCACCTTGCTCCCAACAATCATTGACAGCAAAGCCCGCTTCAATGAACAATACACCCAAATCCTCCAGATCCTACAACAAAACTCCCTAACAAAGCGAAAAACCTGCTGGTAAGACCCTTGATGGAACCCAAACCTTGCAGAGCATCAAAAGATTGCAGCCTCAGCATTGCGGAACAAACACAATGGAACTGGGACTAATGACCAAGCAAACGTTGCCTGCAACATCTACCTCAGCTCTATCAAATGGGCCAAATCACAATTGTGGACTCAGAAATTGGAAAACCTTGATCCCGGACACATATTAAAAACAATGTGCTCAGCGCTCCCAAAATCACTAGCTGTCCTCGCAATTATCAACATCGCAGGCAAGTTTTCAAACAAAGCAAACACGCTGCAGGAACACTCCTGCTCCACACCCCTACCTACCCCATTTCCACCTCCCCGCTATGCAGCCCTTGACCAAACAACCATTGCACAAGTCACCAGCGACAAAGTCACAACTGCAATTAAATCCATCCCTCAAGCCTCAGCATCTGGTGATGACAAACTCACGTGCGGCATCTGGCTTCAGGTACACAACATCCAGCCACCACTTTTCACCTCCATAGTTGATTGAAGTATCTGACACACAACTCTACCCACCATTCTCAAACAAACACTACCAGTAGTGATCCCAAAACCTGGAAAAGATGATTACTCAATTCCCAGACCATACCGCATGATCACCCTTCTCCAAACTCTCTCAAAGATTATTGAACACTGTATTCTAAAGCGGATGTTACCTCAAACTAATCTCACCATCTCCTCCACCCAATTTGGCTCACCTAAAGGATACCCAGCGTTCGAATGCGTGCACCTACTCCGACAATGTGTGTCAGAAAACACACACCAACAATTCTCATTCTCGGTACTGCTCATAGACGTGCAAGTACCATTTGGGAAGGTCAACCATGTTAAATTACGAGAAGTGATGACAACAAATGGCTTCGAACCATACCTAAGGAATGGATTCAATGATTCCTCACCAACTTCGCTGTATAAATCACAGACCGGCAAGCAACCAAAGCAAACTTTGCTAGCAGTAGATGTGGGTATCCCACAAGGATCGCCATTATCACCTCTACTATTCAACATCTACTCTTCACCCCTATTCAAATAGATTGAAGAGAACCCCCCTACATTCAAATGCAGCTATGTTGACAACTTTGCCCATCTTACGTCTAGTAAGTCATGGGGGGAGAACGCAAATAACCTACAACAGCTGGGGCTGACACTCCAACAACAAGCGCAAACCTCTGTGCTTTGCTTCAACATAAGCAAAACGGAACTCTTCCACTTCTCCTACAAAGAATCCACCCCCACCAGCAACAAAGCCCCCGTCACCATTGGACAACACACTGTCCAACACTCCAAACAACTTTGATGGCTGGGTATCTTCCTTCAGGGAAACTTCCGAGCAAGCTACCACCTAAAGCAACGTGGCCGCAAGACAGCAAATACACTTTACCAAATTGCCCCCATCCTCAAACACTTATGTCTTGAACTGGCATCCAAGCTAGCAATAGCCCTCATCATTCCCATTGTCTCTTTCTGCCTTGAAATATACTCTGGCCAACATATCAACTACGATGAAATGGAAGCCATCCGGAAAACCTATTGCTCCACAGCAAAATGCATTACCGGCACATGGCAAGCTTCCGAAATGCAAGCACTTTGCACGGAAGCTGGAATCCCGTCCCCTAACCCCCTTATCAAGCAGAGCGCAATCATGGGCGCCCGACGCCCTACTGCACTTACACTCCTGCATCCATCATACCACCATCTTCCTTGGGTCCGCCCAAGTTCAAACCATCCCGGGGTCCAAAAGTCACCCTGTCAAATGGACTGCGGACATAAACGTCACAAGAATGAAATACATCTACATTAATGCGTTGGCAAACCATATTCAGTTAGCTTGTGACCAAACGCAAACGCACTCCAACACCAATCCACCACTTCCACTTCCTCTCCCTGTTGCATTGATATTACTTCAAGACTTCCGCCTCTCAGACTTTAACAACCGCCTCAACCCCCCTCACACATATCCACCTAAGGTCCAACACAATACTGGAGCCAAAGGCCCACTACCACAATTTCTGGGACAATGAATCACCTGGGTCCGACTCGGCCATGGCTTCTTCGCTCAATACCTCCACCCAATCATCAAACACTCAGGCCACTGCCCCTGGTACAATACACCTAATGCAAACTGATAACACATAATCAGATCATGCCAAGAAAAGCCAAAGAACACCAACGCCATCATCGGACAACGCACATTTGAAGAACTCGTCTTCAACGACAAACACATTCAAACCCTCTTTGAAGTTCTCAACCCGAACAAGGTTGGCTATCGCGCAACAATTAAGGAAGAAGTATACTATCAACTTCAACTCACAAGAATAGAAACCCTCCACAACCTCACGGCAGCTAGCGACGGACTTGAATTATTGGTTTCCCAACTTGTTATCTTTGTTGATTATAATGTTTCCTCCTTTTTCTTCCACCTTGTTTGCCTGTTCGTTGCTCGCCCTTCCCTGTATATACATTCCGCTAGCAACTCTCGGCCTTTGCGCCATTCTCTTGTATTCATGTCATTGCAAAAAAAATCATCTTTTTTAGGCCATGGCGGAAAGGCTGCATGCTATATACTTTTGTACGTAACAAATAAGATATCAGATTTCAAAAGAAAAAAACAAAAAACTTGCATCTTTCCTGTAGTTATACATAAATCAGGTGTTATTGGAATATACTTTCTACTCTCCTCTTTCATAGCCCAAACAGCCCCTCTTACTCCCACCTTGACCTTGCCCCATGCCCAGTACCTTCACCGCCTGCCAGGCAGTTCTTCTTCCTGGCGGTGCTTCTTCTTGACAGCACCCTGAAACCTGCTTATGTGCACCCTCTTGACCAAGTCGAAACCTACACCTTCACAGTCCTCACCCACTGTTACTGCTCCCTCATCCACGCCTATTGTCCCCCCAGCACAGACCTAACAGTACCTTCTTTGGCCGTCAAAATCCTGTCATTGGAACCTGGTCATCACACGCCGCTGGCACACCTGCCACTACCCCCAATGCGAGCCCTACCAGCTTAAAAGCAGGTCTTTGGCCCCTCTAAATTACCACGCAGGTATAAGGAACAATTACAAAAATCCATGTTGCACCCACCGCCAAAGTTTTGTGGGAAGAAAGCCGAGTTGAACAATTTTCTCTTCATCATAAACAACTACATCAGAGCCAAGATAATCAGAAAAGACTAGGATGGTGGAGAGGAAATGATGTGGAAATTGCCAGGTAAGACGAGGAAACACATATGCTCCGCCAAACCTATGGATGCCACAAGGCCCAGCAGCGAGCAACCACAGATCTTCCAGCTCCAAGGGGGCATGAGGTATCTTGGCATTGTTTACCAGGGTGGAAGAACTCAACATTGAACCCAAGGTCCATGTCAAAAGCCTCCAGCTCAAGTTGATGCAAACCTTCACATAAACCTCTAGCATGCCCTTGCTGCCCAAATCCTCCTCAACTCCACTTACCATCCATGGAAAGAATTGTGCATCCTTAACGGCACACAACAGGTGGCAGTTTCCCAGGGGACACACAACCAGGGAAACAACAACAACGGCTCAGTGGACGCAACAATAGGCAATAGGGCAATAGCAATAAAAGCTACCACCAGGAGTCTTGCCCTCGGACAGGCAATACCATATGGAAAGAATCCATGGGCGACTGTCAACAAAAGGGCAAATGCCTCAAGTCTTGTACTTCCACACATTAGGTGCGTGACTGCATCAGCAGTGTTAGACCTCAACCCGGGGAAAGAGCCTTATTTCTAAAACCCAATGCCATACCCACCCACACAGTATGGATGATTGCGGCATCTCCCAAAGTCAAGCAAGATGACAGGGTAACATCTACCGTTGCCACCCGCTTGCACAAGAAGAAGTGCCTTGAGACCAAGACTATCTGGATCACTCAGCTGGACTCGGACAATGAGGAGGAGGCGGGCATGAGCACTGTCTAGTCAGGAAATGAGTAGGCGTCACATCACCAACCGTTCGATTGACTCCTTGACATACTACACTCCTGACGGTTGTGGTCCTGTCCAAAGGAGGGATAAGGGTAGAGGCTGTTGTTGATATAGCTGTGACTGCTTTAGTAATAGAATGGAAACTGGAAAGGTAATTGGGTCTGGCCGGAAGGGAACTGCCTGTGCAAATCAGGCAGGCAGACTGTAACATACTGTCAATTCTTTTTTTAGGTTTTTGATTTAAGACCCCGTTTTGAGCTCTTCAATAGCAGCTTGAGCCCTAGCACCCTGACCTTATATCTCCAAGTAGTTACTACATGCTTTAGCTTTGGATATTGGACAAAGAAACTTAATCTTGGGACTTTCTTGTATAGGGGAATCAAGTTTCCCAGTGGATACAATTGCAACGCAACTAGTTATAATGGATGGTTTTACTGTAGCTTGTTGTTAAAACAATATCCTTGAAATGACGGTAAGGGAAGGAGATATGCAGGAAGAGGATACTGTATTACTGGTTGAAGCAGCATTCCACCACGCTGACTTTGCTCCAGTATTCTTATCCGAGCAAGCAGATAGACTACCATCACAAACAAAATGGCACCACAAGATCCCTCTCAAGGACCCGTGAGCTAAAGTCCCAAATGTTCCGATATATAGGACTACTTGGGAAGAAGACAAAGCCCTCAGGGCCTACCTAGCGGTACACAAACAATCAGGGAAGATGCAGAAATCATGGTCAGCAGCTGTGGCGGCAATCCTTTTTGTAAGCAAGAAGGATAAGTTTTTGCGGGCTGGATAGATTATCCTGGGATGAACAAAGTCACTATGCCCAACCGATACGCCCTTCCCTTGATGAATGAACTTTATAAGACTCAAGGCTCAAAATGATTCACCAAGCAGGACTTCAAAAATGGCTACAAACTCATTTGGATCAAGGATAGTGACGAGTGGAATACGGCCTGTGAGACAAAATATAGCCTATACAAATAAATAGATATGCCTCTTGGACTCATCAATGCACCTTCATCCTGTCAAGAGATTATCAACAATATTGTCAAAGGAATTAAAGAAGAAGTCGACAATGTGGTCAAGATTCTCATCCACACCTCCAGAACAAATGAGCAGCACCGGGCAGTTGTTGAACGGGTCCTGGAAAAAGGTTTGGATTATAATCTTACAGCCAACCTCAGCGTGTCCAGGTTTCATTACAGGGATATAGTCTTCTTGAATATGTGGTCAATGGATTGGAAATCAAGATCTATTGTGCAAAAGTTAAGACCATTTAGGTTTGGGCAGTCCCACAAGAGAGGAGGGACTTGCACGCATTCTCCAAGTTTGCCAACTACTATTTTCGGTTTATCCGCAACTATGGCAAAAGAACCAATAATCTCTTTAAATTAAGCAAAGACGTTCTATAGTTATGGGGACCTCAACATTCAGAACCCTCAAGAAACTCAAAGCCGAGTTCCAGAAAGTGCCAATTGTTGCGCAATGGGACTGGAACCTGACAACATGTTCTGGATCTGAGGCATCTGATTGAACACTGGCACGAGGTCTCTCACAACTACAACCAGCAGATTCAATGTCCCCATCTAGCAACCCAGAATGGAAAGTAGTAGACTACCATAGCAAACTCAACTGGCCAATTCATGACAAAAAACATTGGAAAATTGTTAGCTCAATTCTCCATTGCTGTTTGTGGCTTACAGCCTATCTCAACCTTTTGTCGTTCATATAAACCAGCAGGAACGGCAATACTTTCAGACCAAGGACAGACTGAATAGTCGTTGGGCCTCCTGGGCTGAAAAGCTCAGTAAATCTGACTCTACCATTCAGTTCAAACCTGGAAGCCAAATGGGAAAGCCAGACAGATTGTCCTGCTGGTCAGGCAAAAAGACAACTGGAGCTGACACCCAACTCTTCAAAGACAGGCAACTGATCATGGCCATTGAGAGAGACACGTATTCTGCTGGTCCAAACACCAATGGCACCAGTTGACAGAGGAACCAAGAATGACTCCTCGTTGTATCTTTGGAACACCACACCAACATCATTTGCCACTGTCATGACTCATAAGGAGCAAGACATTAGAAACTTTATTAAACTCACGAAATTGTTTCAAGAAATTTGGTCTGCAATGTATAGATGAAGGATGTTGCTAAATACATCATAGGATGCTCTTGCTGCTAAAATGCAAAGGCTAGAAGCCATTGAAAGGAAACCAAGTTGGTCTTAATACCAACTGGAGAAAGACCGTGGAGGAAGATTGTGAAAGATTTCATTGGAGAACTGCCAGAGGGGGGCAGCTATAATGCCATCTTGGTAGTCACAGACTGCCTCACAAAGATGCAGCATTATATACCTGCAAAAACAACCTGGAACAGTAAAGATAGTGCTAACGCATACCTCTGCAACATTTAAAAACTCCACCAACTTCCAAACCAGACAGGGGGCCATAGTTTGCCTTGGCTTTCTCCAAGGCACTCATTGATAAACTTGGTATTGGATCATGATATTCAACAGCATACCACACCTAGAGAGACGGACATAGTGAAAGAGCAATTCAGACGCTGAAGCAATAGCTTTGTATTTTCTATCATGAAAAACAAGACCAAAAGGCATGATGGCTACCACAGGCGGGATTTGCACACAACTATACTTCAACAACGGATGTATACAGCCCCTTCAAAAGTATTGATGGTGTTGATCTACATACCGTTCAAATCTCCGAAGAGCCGTCTGCAAGTTCTGCTGCTCAGGAATTGTTATATGGAATGACTGCTGTCCACAACAATATCTACAACACTCTCAATCATATCAACAAAAAAAGAAGTGGAGTGGGTTTGAACAAGGCACAATCATACAATCCAGGTAATGAGGTACCGGTAGACTTATCCAAGTTGACCATCAAGTCAGGGAAAAGCCAAAGGCTCACTTCAAAGTACATTGGCCCCATCACAATCGATCATTGAGTTGGTTCTAATGCCTATGACGTGAGAACTTCTGGTAGAATTTGCCTCTACAAAGTCATTCCAACCTCTCTCATCCAGCCGTTTTGGAAACGTTCCAAAGACCAAATGGACATTGATGAGGATGAGCATTATAAATTTCCCCTTGTAGTAACAATGATTGTCAACAGTCACCAAGTATGAGAACAAGTTCAATACATACTCAGATGGCGAGGTTTCAAGGAGAAGTTGACACAAGAGAACTTTTTGAGAACCTCTCGGATCCTGATGTTATGCAATAGGTTATCTTGTTTGGTTGCGATTTCCCCAGGTAACCAGTGCACTGGCTACTGGGGGACCAATTGTGAACACACTAGGTTCTCCTTGTTTGCATTCCTTTTGAATAAAACAGTGAGTGCCGTGTTAGAGTTATTGGGCACTCTATCATACTTTGTCACCCTCTACAGCGAACCATAATTTATACCTTGAACGAAGGTAGGATTCAAGGGTTTTTTGCAAAGTCTCTAGTAGTGGTATCAACGGTGAAGACTTAACTTTAGGACATGGCTTCATTTTGGGAACAAGGATGCAATAGCGTGGAATGGTTCAAGGGTTTCCAAGGTAGCACTTAAATTTCCATTATATCATTCAAGGACAATAAATTAGCTGAGCGATTCAGCGGGATCTCGGTTTTTTTCTCCTCGGAAGTGTTACTCTGGGGACCACAGTCCCCAAAAGGGGGTGTGATATCTTGGACTTGGATGAGCTGGTCGCATCTCTCTGAACCCATAAGACTGGGGGCAAACTATGACACCCACTAATCACCTTTACACATGAAGTCAGCCAGCTATATTTGGAGATAGATTTGTTATTCCTTGCATTACATATCTCTAGTATCATTTTTGTAACCATACAGCTTTGTAGATGTGCCCCTTCGCAAGTAGTTATAGTTTCTGAGGTCAACGCCACTCTCCTGCACTTCTGTATCCCGTTTTGTCTTGTATTTCAGTTATGGTCCATTGGCAATAAATCCCTGACAGCCCACTTAGTTGAGAAGGGCAAGCAAAAAGCGTTGTTCTAGAGATTAATCCAGTTTACATTCATATCAAATAATTGCATCTTTAGTACTTCCTACTTTGTGAATATCTTGTCGCACCTCTTAGTACTCTGAACTTGCGCAAATCAGTTTATTCCTTCAGTGAACTGTACCGAGTCCTTTCTGCCAAAATATGATAGAAGACAATTAACCAGTAGTGTTACCAATAGCTGATTCACAGATAGAAACATGAGAACCACGTTCAGTGCATAGAAGGAAAGAGTCGTCAATTTTTGGTTCATGTCAAGAGTTCTGCTTTCTCCATGAAGGTATGCATTTCAAATCAATTCAATTATCCTACATGAGACTATTTTTACTTTATTCCATTTAGGTAAATAAAAAACAATAGACAGTTAGATTTATGAAACTATTATACCAATCACCAGACACGGACAAACATTTCCCCCATACTCTGAATGGAGTAGTTGGCAACCACCAATGTTTTTTCCTAAATAATGTGAGACTTGATTGAGGGGGCAGAAAAAGTGACCTATGCTATAGTGAGAGGCATCAGTATCGAGGGTCTTTACCTGATATGTTGTAGAATCTTGACTTTTGCGAGCAAGACAATGAGCAGGGGAAAAAGGACTGTCAAATAATGATAAATGAGGACTAGACATGAAACTAGAGGGGAAAGATTTAAAGCAGGCAATGGGGGATAATGTAGTGACACCAAGCGTTTCAGAAGCAAGTCAGGCAACAGCACTAGAAGGAGAGAATATGAGGTGACAAAAGCTATAAAGGTGGAAAGTGTGGAGAAGTAGACGGCGGCAGGAACAAGGCTGTTGCATAAATGCTGTTGATATCTCTTAAACCTTAAGCGTTCGTTGTGAACATTGCACCAGAAAACATGGCCATTTTTCTTGCCCCAAGTAAACTTGGAGGAAGCTGCTTGCGCAGTCATACCTAGACAAGAGTTGTTGTTTTTGAAGGGAGATACAGGTGCTTAAGCTTTGCCTCTGAGTTTATTTGAGAAGAGAATTTTTGAATTATCTTTATTGGTATCCATATTTTGGAGGTGAGTTTGATTATTCCTTAAATCTCTGGTAGTTTCAAGCGTGAAGAGTATTGACAGTATGATTAAACAACTAGAGGAGCAAGTTTGATAGTATTGAACCCTCAATGGAGTTGCTTTCATGGCAATGCCTGAAGGCAATCATGGGAGAATCAGTTCCATGCACCAAAGCAATATTGGCATGTGCTCAGCAGTTGCCAAATGAAAGGAGAGACTCATTTTTGGCTTCAAGTGAGACATTGACAGATTCAGCCTTTCACGGAAGGTGTACAGGGGGCAGGGGACATTCTGATTATTGAGGATGTAAAGTTTGGGTATAGTATAAAGGTGGCTATTAGTTAGATTACCAGAATCTAACTAATAACAGCTGCCTTAATATCTATATAAATAAGAGTCTGAATAGTTGTAATATCTTCAAGTCACTTGTGATTGAGGAGAGACTTAATTAACCATTGTAAACTCTTGTATTTGTTGCTAACTGCTAAGTTGCTTGCCCTTTCACTGAAGGGGGGAATGGGCTTCTTTTATAGAAAGTCCCAAGCCTGTATGAGTCATAGTGTCTCTTAAACTAAATTAACTATGATGTCAGAAGTGACTCATTTCCTATGAGTCAGTGGTGACTCCTTTCTTAATGTTGAGTCACACCTGTGAGTCAGAGGTGACTCCTATCTAATTGTTGAGTCATACCTATGAGTCAGAGGTGACTCAATTTCTTGAGTCATACCTGTGAGTCAGAGGTAGGTGACTCCTAGCTAAGTGAGTCATAGATGTTCTAGTAACATCTATGTTGATTAATAATAATAATAATGAAAATAATAATGAAAATACTATGTTCCTGCTCTGTCCTGTGTAATGATAGAAGTTACATGTGTATGTAATTTCCTATCCTTACAGAGGATGTCCTGAAGGGTTTTCCAGGTTTCCTAGGTAGTGGAGCAACCGTCAATGATATACTCCTCGTCCTATTATTTCAGAAATTGAATTGTCATGATGGGAAGCAACATTTCCTTCTTGTGTTGTTTGAGGATGGCAGTATCTGTAGGAGGAACTGATTGAGTAGCAATCAAATCATGAACGTTATGAATTGCAAGAACCTGTTGTATGCCCTTGGCCTAGCAAGTATGGTTGGATTGCTCCTGCAGCTACTCCAAGCTTCCAAGTCTGGATGGCGAGAGGAGGAGGTTAACATGATGGGTTCAAATTCAGTAGCATGAGTCATGGTGAAGCTGCAACAAAGAGTGTGAGGTTAAACAATATAGTTGAAAGCAATTGAGAGTGCACAGGTATAAGCAGGAAGATATGAGAGAAACAAGTTGTACTAATTAATAGAACAAACGTAGCAGCAGCCGGGCTTATAAGTAGTAAACAGATATATTTTGAAAGCATGAAAAGTTAAGACAAATGAGGATAGTTGTGCAAAAAGGGGTTCCAGGGTCTTGGGGAGGGGTGGGTGATGGCCATACCAGATGGAGCAAGCTATTGGTTTCAAACCATTTGTATTGTCTACAGAGCAGTATGAAGTAGGGAAGCAAGCAACCTCATACATATTTGGAAAGAAGGAAGCTAACAACAGAGATGCCTTTGACAATCAAAGCAAAAAGTCATAATATATGTTGATGACCCTGAAAAATACCAAGAGAATGAACAAAAAATATAGGTGTGGCCCACAGGTATGGGGCTGTGTCATATCATCTATGACAAATGAAATAGGTAAGTCAAATCATAGAAGATTGTCGATTGCCCTGGAAAGTTGTTGGTACAACAACAAGTGTATATAATCCAGGTAGAATTGTAAGCAATGACAGGAATATCTCAAACAGAAAGGTGGAAGGAGAGGTATGTTAATAAAAGTTGATATTGATTAAATGCAGGATATAACAGCAATGATGATGGTGAAAATGGACGGACATGAAGGGCATGGAATATCACAGAAGGGAGATAAATTGCCAAAACATATGAAAACCAGACAAATAAATTAATTGATTGGGGTTGAAAAGAATTATTCCTACAACAACAACATTCTGTAGAAGATATCTATCTGAAAGGCAATGTGGATTTATTCTTGCTGGATACCGCATAGCAGAATTCAAATCAATGACTATTGGGCTTTGAGCAACCAGTGAAGTAAAGCATGCTGGCACAATATGAGGCAGATTTGCTTGATACTCCTATCCTAAGATATGTGCATGCAGAGGAGAGAATTTGTTAATGTTATAGGCTGTAGTTTGGATCTAGAATTGATTCCACCAGACCGCAATATATAAAAAAAAGATCTACAGTAATAGTAGAACATAGAGTGCATTGTACAATTGTACCTGACATATCCTGCTATGTGGCACTTGGTAATTTCTTAGAACTGATCCAATTCCATACGCTGGGAGTATGATATAAGTGCCAATAATAACTATGCCTGGTCATGCCTGATAGGATTGAGATTGCACTCTTTTGTCTATCATATAAGGACTAAATTCCTTTTCAAATTTTCATTCCATGATGAAACAAGAAGGCTTTAGAGCAATTGATGCTGCTAGCAATGATATGACTGCAATGTCTGTACTACCATAACTATCAAGATGGCTCGAAGTTGAATTTATATTCCTGCCAGTTGGATGTGTATAGTCAAAGGTCTGGCATTCATGAAATCCAACTTTACATTTACATTTATAGTAGTATGAGTGTCTGCAAAGCTTTACATATCAAGTACACGAGTGTCCATAAACAGGACATTGTTCCGTGCAGCGGTGAGTATTTTGCTTGATAGTTGATGGTGGTTTTTGATATGATGAAAGGTTCTTGAACTGCTTTGGAGGCTCTTTAACCAATTAAATAGTTCAAAGTTCTAAAAACAACGATCGTGCGTAATCTTGCATCTGTCTGGTTATAACGAGTAGGGGTGTGATTTCAGGCACTGAATTTGTATCACTCAACCTGGCAAGGTTGCAATAGTTGCATTGAGGCTGCAAGGAGAAATACAGGAGAGTAACTGTAGGAGCAAATGTTAGAATGAAATTTGCAGAGTTAATTGGCAGCTGCTAGAAACTATAGGCCTGTGGTATAGCGGTGGCAGTGTCCTTGCCTTTCATTGAATGTTTGTATGGTAGAGGTTATTCATTCTATAGTGTGCAGGTTCATGCTTCAAGCTTCTATTTTTAACATCTGCCCCTCTGAACAATAATTCTTTTTGTTTTTGATATCCTTTTAGGTAAATACATCAATCATCATATGTTTAACCATGTTTCCATTATTAATCATTATTACATTACTTTCAAATACTTATATTCCATTTTGGAAGTCATTCTAGCAAAAGATGCTCCAAATGATATTTTTTCTTTTGATTTCTCCCCTTCAAGACATTTTTGTGTTCTTGTCTATCCTATTTTTCTCTTCCTCTTTCAAAATTTGATAGAGTCTCAAGGATGTTCTTTTAATCTTTTTTTGAGGAAGTTGATTTTAAAGGATGGTTGTCATGTAGAGTTATGTACTACATTCTCTTTTCACATGTATTTATGTGATTTCTTGAAATCTAACAGTAAAATTATCCTATTGGGTGGTATCATATCTCATTTGGTTTTCTTCAATCTAAAGCTATTATTTCCTCATTTATATAGATTTTTTGATACTTTTGTTTTCTTTTGTGTTTTATCTGATTGTTTTCTGTCTCTCTGCTTCCTAGATGTCAATGCACAGCTTACTGTTGGATGTGGTAGAGGAATATATATTCAACTTTTGTTAAATCTTTTACTTCAAAGGGATGGTTTAAAAATTTTTGTTGAATTTATATCCTTTGGGCATCTTCTGAAGTAATTGCTTTGTTGCCAATTTTCTCATAAATTCTTCAACTAATTTGGTTACATCAATATTTTTGCTTGTAGATTTTGTTACCATTTTACTACAGTTTCCATATCAAAATCTCAACATAAAAAATTGAAGTAGTTATCCTCCATCTACAGTATAGTACTTTCCTCATACATACAATACCTGTTTTACTTTTCTACTTATCAGGTCTATCAAAAATGTATTTACAGCCACTATTTTGAGGAAAATTGAATAATAAAGTCTTGATATTAATTCATATAAGAAGTCATTTGTGAGGTTTTTTATATTTCCTTCATCCTGTTGTCAACTGAAGTATGTTGTTCTTTCTTTGAAATATTCCAAGACACGATAGTTGGAATGGGGATCCCTGCAGATGAAGATTTGAATTCCTTCTTTCCATTGAATTGTCTTGTCCTAGAAGTTTAAAGTTTTTCAAGTAACATTTATTCCTTAGTTCTTTTCCATGATGGAAATGAAAACATTGCTACTCACATTTGTCAAAATAATCATTCTTACCCCCAATTGAGTATTTTGTTTGTTATTCTTCTAACATGTCTCGGGAATACATATCCCTTCTGGTATATTCTACCTCCATCATGTCTTTCTATTTTTTCCACGATCTTCGCTGTTATATCCTGCTTTCATACCATATCAGCTCATATTGTTGCACTTCTCCTCCTCCCTTCCTGTTTGGGATATTCAAGTCATGGCCTATGCTCTTACATGTATCACCCACAGCTTTTCGTACACCCACATCTTTCTGTAGTAATTTACAATATTCTCGAGTATGACTCGCTCATGTTAGTGGTCGTAAAAGATGTAACACACCCTCACGCTGGTGTACCACATCTATTTCTTTTGTTCATATTCTTGGTAACTTTCAGGGTCAACACAATGCCTCAGGACATTTTGCTTGACTTGAGTCGAGCTTTTCTGTTCCACCCTTCTTTCCCTATTTTTGTACATAAGGTTGCTTGCTCCCCTACTTAGTCTTACTCTCTAGTAAATATTATTACCTTGAAATTGATAACTTGCTCTGCTGGCTACCGCCGTGACACCCTCCCCTCGAAGATCTTTAAACTATTCTATCCACATCTATGCACCCCTGTTTCAACCCTCTACCCTCACAAGGTATATATTCTCACAACCATATTCGAGCTGATTGTGTTAACTCTGTTCCAAGGGTGGGACTCATTAAAAGTATATAAGTATTGAACACTGTTTGGTTGACGCTAACCATATTGTACTATATTCTATTCATGTGATAGGAGGAGTAAGACAGACTGAAGTAATATACAAAGATTTTTATGAAATCCTTGATTCATTTTCATCATGAAATGATATATGATATGGTACAAGTTCAAACCAAGTATCTTATTGTAATGGCTAATATGTAAACATCAATATTATTTCATCCATAATTTCCATCTATAAATAAAAGTTCCATTGAGCAGAATTTTGTATTCTCATGACATCATCATTGCTAGATGTTACCAAAGCAAAGAAGGTATTCATCCATCTATTCAGAGTTGGACAAAGCTAAAGTAAAGAAATATTTCAGGGAACATTTTGACAACTTATGATATATTGAGTAGTTGGCCGATGATTAACGGTGGTTTTGCATGCTTGGATTATGTATGGTGGGAAGTATTTAATATAAGTTTGACTATGATAATCGGGGACATGACTCTTCCAAATTGCTCTTTCCTGTTGATTTAGTCTGTGGGAACTACCTTCCGGATAATGACTAGATTGGTGTAGGCATCAATTCTTGATATGCAAAGTCTGAGATAACACTAGTGAGTATAGTTTAGTTGTCTACTTAGTTTTTGGATATTATCAAATGTCCTAGATAGTGGGAGAAAGAGGCAACTTATGACATTGTCAAATTGGCAGATGCAGAGTTTTATTTGAAAACCTTGGTAAGGAAATACCCCATGAAAGGAAAAGCAGTTGTTGAACAACATATGTTTCTGAAGAAAAATGCAATGGAATCAAATATGAAGTAGCAGTGCTAATTGATAGATCAATAGTAGTTGCTGCTGAACTCATAACTTGTGAAGGGAAATGATTCTTGTCTATCATAAGTTGGGACAGCAGAGATGTGAAAAATGCATCATAGAAAATAAATGATCTCAAGATGGAGCAGGTTTAAGAAATAGGTAGTTGAGCAAATGATAGGTATCAAGGTATTCCTGTTTGTTAATGAGTTGAGTTGAAGGAATGGGAGTTCTTGGATATATAGAGATGAAAAATCGAGGAAAATAGAACAATGACTGGAAGTCTTCACAGAAAGTTGAAGGGAGTAGTGTAGATCCCTGAAAGCAAAGGATAATGATAGATTAGTCAGCAGAGGCTGTTTCTGTACTCCTATTGAATATTGTGATTACCGTGAACATACAACATCAATGGAATAAAAGTAATGGTGGGAGCCAGTTGAAGGTATGCGTATAATTCAGATATGAATACGGGGATTTATGTGAAAACAAAACGAATGTAATGAGGCTTCAATGTCAATAGAAATGGACAAATTGGCTTATAGGGCCAGTTTATGGAACGAGGAGATATATAAGTGCAAATGTTAGGTATGGAACAGAAACAACATATGACTAGAGCTAATGATTGATTGATCAAAGATACTCAAAATCGAAGACTAAGAACCTAGAAGTCAATGTAATATGAGAGCAATAACTACGATACTTCAATTCTTTGATTTGATTTGAAGATTCCTCCATTTTTGAAAGTAGGTATCTATCCCTGGATGTAATATTGTTCATTTCTCAACCATTGACATATATCACTCCGCAACACCTCATCTTTCAGAGAGAAATGATTCGGAAGGCAGATGTAATGTACCTTAGCCAAATTCACATTCTGTTCAATTCTTCCCTTAAATATTCAATGACTTTGTTCATTTTGAAATGTAAATTTGGTACATTTGTACAACAATCAGTGTTGCCCCAAGGTAGCGAGGTATTCTATGGTATATTTATCAACACAGAGTTTCTAGGAAATGTTCTTCACATGGGAGCCATAGTAGTGACTTCTTGTGTTCAGAAAGAAGCGGCTTCTAGCTTTGTTTATCAGGAGATATCTCCTCAGAAGGAGAAGACAGAATAATTATAATTCATGCATAATACCTGATTGCAGCCCCAATGGCTAGGCAAGTTGTAATAATAATGTAGTAGTTGCCTGGTGATAGGTGATAGCTGGCATTAGTATCTTCTTGAGCGCGATGACAATAGGTTGGATATAATCTATGGCGAATATGAGAGTTTTTTTTTCCACGAAATGAAAGAGTAATGTTTTTGAAGCAATCTTTTGCTAGCAAAGAGATTTAAAGATTAGAGCTCTTGTAAACTCAAAGGTTACTGCCAAGTTGAGTTACACAACAGTGCGGTCCAGGCTTGATGAATATATCATTGGTCCAGCAAGGCCCCACCTCTCATAAACACCAACGTGGTTTTCTGGATTTGCCTCAGATGACCATTCAAGTACTAGGGCAAGATGAGAGGGAGGGCGATATACAAGTAGAGAGCCCTACAGTCATCCATACAGATTCCAGACAAACGCACATTGATTGTAGTATTGAGTGACAGAAGTATTCCGGAGATCAGGTTACTAAGGATGAAATCAAGAGATAGATGCAATCAGGTAGACAGCTAGTGTTAATGCAACCTCCTCTAGGAAAAAAATTGTGATACAACAACAATGCAAAGGCAGGCACTTGATGAATCAACATATGCTAAATTGGGAATAATATGAAAAGAAACCTTGAAAGATGGAAAGCAGAAGAAGCAAAATGACCAAGCGAAGAAATTTTACTAGAGAGTATCGTGGTTGTGTTTTGGCATCACTTGTATGATCCAGAGTCTTCAATGGCTTTGTTAGTTCTCTGGCAAAGGTGATATGGTGAATAGTTGTTTGGGATTTTGTTGCTGCAGCACCTAGAGGGAGGCTGTTTAAATTTTGGATTTTGTTTAGGTTGACTATGCTAGTTGTCCTCTTCTGCTATATTTGAGGCAGACTCCATTGGCCCAGCAGTAATTGATGGTGAACTTGGTTGGAAAGTATTGTGTCCTGTTTCCCTTGCATATTCAAGAGGTTTATACGTTGATTATAAGGGGAAGTTGTGCTGAACTATGTTCCACTTGAAGTCCTAGGGGCATGGGTAGTGTATGATTTTGATGCATTTACCAAGATTCCCATGCCATCATCAACTGGACTGCATTGTTGCAACCTTAAATTTAATGAAGCTAGGAAGTCCACTCAATTAGCTGTTGCATTGGGGGAATTGAAATTCGGTCCTTACCCAAACAAAGAGATAATAGCAAAATCCCCAACATATAAGGCGTAGTCATGGTTGACAGAGATTGGCATGTTGAACATCATGTGTGTAAAGTTTTCGGTATAGTATAAAGGTGGCTATTAGTTGGATTACCAGAATCTAACTAATAACAGCTGCTTGAATATCTATCTAAACAAGAGTTTGAATAGTTGTACTGATTGTTGTCACTTGTGATTGTAGAGAGACCTTAATTAACCATTGTAACCTCTTGTATTTGTTGCTGACTGCTTAGTTGCTTGCCCTTTCACTGAAGGTGGGAATGGGCTTCTTTTATAGAAAGTCCCAAGTCTGTATGAGTCATAATGACTCCTATCTAAAGTGACTAATGTCTAACTATGATGTCAGAAGTCAGTTACTCCTGTGAGTCAGAGGTGACATTATCTAATTGTTGAGTCATACCAGTGAGTGAGAGTTGACTCAATTCCTTGAGTCATACCTGTCAGTCAGAGGTAGATGACTCCTAGCTAAGTAAGTCATACATGTTCTAGTAACATCTATGTTCTAATAATACTGATTAAATAGTGAAAGAATAATGAAAATAACTATGTTCCTGCTCTAACCCGTGTATGGATAGAAGTTACATGTGTATGTAATTTCCTATCCTTGAAATGTATCTGGAACTTTGTTTAAGTTCCATGAATCTTTTCTCAATTATACCCATGGCACCTTGGGTCTCAAAAATGGCAGCCGGGGCGGTCATGGGTGGATTTCGTGGGGCAAATTGGTTGGCCACTAAAATTTCCTCCATACATAAGCTAAACTATTTCCCTGCAAGACCTATAAGCAATGGGACAGTGCAGGCATTTCGAGTGGTATCAAAGGTTTACATTTTGGTCGCTGAGGCAGAGATCAACTTTAATGCATTGAAAACAATTCTCTTTCTATTGCAATCACCATTGAATGGTTTTAGATTAGAGATTCCAATTTTACAAATATATGCAACTTGTTGATATTCTAGTTTTCTTGGGTTCAGTTGTATTACTTCCTGGAAATTATTGATATAGCTTTTGACACGTTGGTCAAAACCTTTATCAAAAAAGTTGCATGATGAGGCTCAAATGGGTCTAGCTCTAGCATTGTTGAAGACACCTTGAAGTATTACTCAATTATGTGTGAGGAGGAGACTTTGGGATGGGTAGCAATAACAAGCTGGGTAGTATTGGAATCAATGCTGTCTGAAAAAGAGAATCTTAGAAGGTACATGCTAGCTATTCTGGCAGAATGTAGGAATTACAGTTGGATTACCACACCAATATATGATGACTACGCTGTGGTGGTTGCCAAATAAGGATCTTTAATGCTACTACCATACCTATATGGAGGGAAGGGGTGTAGAACAATGAGGAAATGGTGGCAGCTATCAGGAACTTGGAGTTCAGGGAAATTGACAAAGTTGAAGAAATGCTTAGTTAAAATGATTTTGGTAGAGGACAAGATGTTAGGCATGAGGATAGATGTTTATAGATTCAAGGAAGGCTATCCAGGCCAGAAGAGAAAGACGTCGAATATTTCATTCCCAGACATAGATGTACGAATGTAGAATTGGATACCATGATAGAAAAATGGATGCAGGACATGATTGTTATGGTTATTGCGCTCCAGATCACATACTAACCGTTGCACCAAAACGTAGCATAACTCACACGTTGGTGGTTGGTCAGGATAACATATCAGGGTGTTTTACCATCTTCACTCACTTATGCAGTGCTTGATGTCAACCCCACTGCAGCCCCAACTGCTGCGGTACCGGTAGGATTGTCTTGCTAGCAATGGCTCATCATACCTTTCCTGCACTCAAAACACCTCAAGTAATGACAGCAGGAGGAAAGTAATGTTTGTATAAACATCTTGCGCACCCTGTTAAAATTGAACATTGTGAATACAATTGTAATGCAGCAGCTGCCCAAGTGCTTCAAAGCTGCTAGGAAGGCTACATTGGTCAAGTGACCTGAGGATGAGCTGCGCATGGGTACTACCAGATTGCAATGAGAATTGAAAGAGAAATATGAAATTCTATGGTAAATTGAACAGTTGTGATGACCGAACTGCCTGGTAGTTTTGCTTGTATTCATTTCCCGTAGTCAAGGAGTGACACAGTTGATAACTGTCACTTAGCACCAGTGACTCGGAACGGATCAGGTCCTAATTCAGGTTTATATTGGTAGAGTGGAGGTAGTGGGAACTGAGACCTTTTTTGTGTCAGAATAGAGGATCCTTTGTCCAACCGGGGAGGTATAAAACTTGAGGCACATAGTTCATAGTCAGAAACTGGTCATGGGCAAGGTGAGAAACTTGGTTCATAAAAGCTAGAAGACATTATGGAAAGCGAAGGGCATAGGTGTATTGAGATTAAGAATAGTAGACTTGAAATTGTTGTACATTAAGTAATCCAGTATTTTGAAACAGGAGAAAGTGATAATAATAGATAGTGAGAAACATTATGGATCTTGTATTATTTGTATTTATAGTGAAGTCATGGAAAGGGAGCAAGTAGTTCTTATATACAGATATATGAAGAGCAAAGCCAAAGAAAAAGATTAGTGCAGGTTCAAACATAAATTCCATGGGAATATTGTAGACACCAAGGACTAGGGATAATGAGCAGAAGAAGAACCATTGTGTAGCCATAAAATTGAAAGATCGTATGTAAAAACAAGGTTTATATAAGCCAGTCATATACAATAGTGTAACTCAACCACAAAAAGAGATTGAGGTTGAAGTAGGTAAATCTTAAAATGCAAGGGGCTATAAGAGGTAACAGCTTATCCCCAAGACACTAATCTATCAAGCAAGTGAAGTAGCATGGTGTAGGTTGTGGTATAATGTATATTGAGGCTAAAATTCTAACCATATATAGACTGCTGGTACAGCGAAAGAAGCAGATTTTCAGACTTCTAGCACAATGTTGGCAATTTCTTGTTGTATTAACGAGGTGTAATTAATTCAATTTGCAAAAATGGAATAGAAATATCCAAAAATAGCATAAGCAGTAATTTACAAATTAGGTAGGCAGGTTTGAGATATAAATCCAGTTGTTCAATAAACAAGGAAGAAGATATTGTGACAATGGCTTTCACAATCAAGCAGCTGGTTGGAGCACAATATTCAAGTATAAAGAAAGGCAATTATCAATCTGAATTTATAAAATAATCAGGAGAATACTTGAAACACCAAACTAAATTCTACAAATAACTGCATCTATAGTCAAATGTGCAAAGAGAATTCTGCAATTCTAGTAATAGGGTCAAGCTATGATTGATGAAATAACAAGTCCCTCCACTACAACTATATTTGCCGGTGTATTGCATATGATAATTGGTCTCCTATCTTGTTGGTTCTTGGGTTCATTTAGGAGGAAGGAATAAACAAGATCCATTTTGCTCATTGCATAAACATCATGAATTTATTTAGTGCATAATGACATAATCTGCTGAATTCTTTTATCACGATTTACTTTTCATACTATATGGCCTCCAAACAACTTTTGGAATTAAGCCATTGGTCAGGGGAGTAGATTTGGTTGCCACACCCTTGGACAAATCTATCAGAGCTCCTTTATCAGTATACAGGGGAGGTATATGGAGTATATTGTGATTAGAGAATATGGTACCTCATGCTTCTATACTACAGTCCTGCAATTGAACCTTGTATTACAGCTCCCATGCAATGTGTGGGGCTGTAGCCATACAATAGAAACGAAATTCCTAAATATGTCTTGAAATATAGTACAAATTCAGGCCAAAGAAGGGAAGATTTCTGAGCAGAGAAGTACAGAACAACCCCTTCGAACTGCAGCAGGATAACATGCCAAGTGGTTGAAAGAATGTTTACTCGGAGTCATAAAATTCAGCAAATTCTACTATATTCAATTGGAAATCACCTGCACAAGGACTTTGCTTCCATTGAGGGCTGACTTGCTCACCTCAAAGACCTGCTTGATCCATAAGTTTTGACCCAATTTATCTACAAGGCAGTTGTAGCACAGTGCGCGGTATGTGCCACAAGCACAGAGGAATATCCGACACCATTTCCAATAATTTCACCATCCAGCTTAAAAAAATCCAAAACCTTGTCAAGCCTGCCACTCAATCCAACCGTGCGTGGCTCCTCTACTGAACCCTACTGAACCAATCTTTGTTGCAAGCAGGCATGCAAACATTTATCATATGTCAATATAATATATTTCTAAATTCTTGGACGCACAAGAATACATGAATATCATGTTGATCAAATAACAGATGATTTTCATTAAAAACGTAGGCTCAATATTGTTCAGACTTTATCTGGGAAGAAGGACATGGTCAGCAGGTCCTCTATTATTTGCCAAAACTTGACCATAATTTCTATCTTTCCGAAGTCACCATGATAGGCATAAAATGATGAGGAACAGTGCAACGAGGTATGGGATAGAATGGCAGAATATAAATAGTACCTGCCTCATGGCAGGTGCAGATGCAGTCGTGTTCCCACAATACCTGGTGCTGCCAACCAAGTTAGGTTGAAACTTTGTATGCTGTTCACATCCTGTATGGGCCCCCTACTTTTTGCTTCGGCTTAAACCAGTACCATACTTCTTTATGGAGCAAACAATTGACAAATCCGTTCTATCTAGATCTACAAGCGTTTAGTAATATGGTCAACCCAATTTTGTAAACCGTTGAGCAGTCCGTGATTCAATTTGTACTTTCCGCAATTGACTGGAGGTCGACAATAATTCGAGAGCTAAATGTGGTACACTTGATCTTTGAGAACCAGTGGTACACTTACTGCTGATATACAGAATTTTCAACTTTGCTATAAGGCCTGTATCTATTTTCCCTTTCAGATTCCCCAGTGAATATTTTGGCCTCATGGCATGTACCGTCAGGTATATTGTCAAAGAAAGATTGCCAAATGAATCTTGAGTGTTGGTAGTTTCAAGCATTTTAGCAATTGGGAAATGGATTGTGTACAATTGCTCAAATCCTTGTTCCAGCTTCATGAGGATACTTCAATATATTCTATACACTCAAGTTATACAATTATACTCTAGCATACATCTTTATCGTTGGATGAATCAAAATACCATTCAGATACAGAGGGTGCGGATACAATGCATGTCAATCTTGTAAGGAGTTAGAATACTATACTTCCAGGATCAATTCAAATAAATCTTTCCCGAATTGAGACCCGTTGATGATTGTAAAATGCAGGGCTGCAGGTTCTAGAAATAGCAACATGAGAAGTTTGCTAAGAATCCAACAACTATGATGGGCCTGTACCAATGCATCTGTGAGTAGATTCTTGACTACAACCCTGATTTGGTTTTAATTGGGGTTTGAAGCCTATCCCACGCAGATCTGTGTATACCCTCTTCAATGAATGAAGATATTATATATATGCGGTGCCCTATTCAGCAATTCTAATGCTAGAATGTCAACTTTACAAGCCTTTATAGGACCTGGGATGTGCCTTTGAGATACCAATATCTGTTCTCAAGTTTCAATATATATGAAATATTGCTATCTGACCCCTTGCTGTAACTTTTGCAATGACCTAGAATCTAGATCATAGCTAGCATGTGAACAGACGGATGCTCCAAACCTCAGGTAATGTCACAGACTATGCCTTTGGGAACCCAATCCTGCACTATTGCTCATTACTCTGCCATGGCATTTGTCTGATTTACCTCCTGTCAAGCTTGCCCATCTTTACCCACCTCTTCAGCGGGTATACGGACTTGAATTTTAGTATATTGTTCTCGAGGAAGTATTTGGGGGGCATTTGCATCATAATGGCGGCATTTCCCACCTTTCACGTCAATTTCCTCCACTGCATTGAGTTTTCCTGCTTCCCCTCCTTGCTACCTTCAAAATGATTATAATTGATTGAGGAATTCCTTCAATTAACTAGGGTTTCTGCATGCAATGATGTCCGAAAAACCAGTGGTTTCCTGCTAATTGTGCAATAACCTGAAATAATATTTTCACCTGAGATTTTGAACCAAACCATTGGATGAAATTCCCCTTATTGTGTCATGTGACAGGCATCAAAAACTTTCTTGGCATATATGTCCCAAATTTGATAGAGGCATATTATGCTCACTTTTGGATGTTTCAAGATAAGTTACATTGATTCCATTTCAAATGCAAAATAAATGAGAGAAAAGACAAGAGAGCGCTCGTTCAAATTAAGTTTAGGGTCAACAGTAACAAAGCAACACTAATTGTGGCAATCTGGGTTCCTGTTGCCTACTTGGGTAGGTAGGGCAAGTGAAACTGCCTGAAACCTTTTGAGATCTAACATCAAGTGATTCTGAAATGGTATTTGGCTCCGTATCCTATCCACTATCTCGATTTCGCCGCTAAACCCACATTGACTTGCAACCAAGATGGTTGACCTTACACACAACTCTATGGCCTGATTACAAGGAGTCTGCAGTAACTTACCATGTAGGAAGGTTTCCCTAATGGAGCAAAAGTCTGAAGAGGGTACTCCAAAGTAAGTCACTTGTGCTCCTATTGTATTCCATCCTTGTATATTGGGAAACTAGCAACAGGCTGACCTGAATGGTCAATCTGAATGGCTCACTTGTGGTAATATGGACTTGCTCTTCTGCGCATATGAGAAAATCAAAAAAATAATGTAACTCAAACACTATGTTCAATATGGCCTGCAATGACCATGAGACCCAAATTGCTGCATGCATGTATTCATCTATCCAAGTGATTTCCACAATTGACTGATATATTTGCTAGATGGGACTAGCGGATAGGAATGTGTAGGATAGGAGTTATGTCTACCAATTCCTTATAGCCGTGTTGGGCCATGATTTCTCTCTACCAGATGCCCATATATTAGTAATCATCACTCCTAATGCTGCTTGGCATATAATTGTACCAACATGAGATGTGAATTCCATACAAGCATTTGAAAAAGAGGGTAGATGACCACTGGAATATGCGTTTTGTGACATTAATGTCATTGGGTTTATCTGCAAATGGGGCACGAAAGCCTATGGTGGTATGCCCCTCCCTTGAGCTATCTTGCATGTTCTTTGAAAAATTCGTAGGCAGTATCCCAATTCTTGTCAAATGTATTCACTAACCTTGGAATTATTGATTCATTTAAGTTTTCGAGAACTCCATCTCTAAGGATCTGAAATTTTGCCTCTTAATAGGGTGGTTGAGGAATGAAAGAAAATTCAATGGGGTATTGTTGCAATCAGGGCATCTGTGGTAAATGCTGCATGTTGGACTTGCTTCCAGTTGAATTCATTTCCCTTCCATTCTTCATTCTCTTTTGGCATTTGACTGCTATGATTTCGCAATTGCATATATAGCATGCAGGTGAAAAGAAGTCAAAATATATCAACTAACTGAACTCTTTTGCCTATATATTATGTTTGTATGTATGTGTGAGAATATATACACAAACACATTTACCAACAAAAGTATGATCCAGCCAACCAACCTATTATTACATTGCTTCAGGACTGAAATAGGATCCATATTCTGGGTAAAAGGTGATAAATCTCTTCCTGCCTTTCGGAAGAGGGGGCCGCAGGTCCCATCATAGGGCGTGGCACATTCAAGCTATACACATCTGTTATGCCTTTACTTCACTATTCCGTCACTAGCATTCTTCATTTACTTTTTCAAACCATCACATTTTCGGTATGACATTCTTGTTTTCTGCCTAAATCTCCAAATGATTTAAGGTAAGGGTCCGAATCCATGAAAATGTTATAACTTTGCCACTGTACACTTCCCACAAGAACTTGGCTTGCCTGTTACCCCATACCAACCATTCCCCTGCCAACCCATTTATCCACCATCCAGTCACAATTGTTACTTTTAGCCAAAACGGGGAAAGGGGTGCAGGCGATTTGGAAACATTACCATGACCCAGTTGGATATACTTTTCCCCCTCCTTTGCTATCTGCATGTATGTGTGTCCATCTCCCTCACGGATTCGGTCCTGCAGTTGCCTTGACTTGTACCCCTCACACAAGTTTGGGCTATCTCAGTGGGGGGGTTGGTGGGGAAGTCAATTTTTATTTGCTTACAGGCTATGGGCTCCTATTTGAGAAGATGAATGGTATGCGTAAGGATATTTTTTCTTTCTACAAGCCGCTCAGTTGCTTGGTTCTATGTGATGATGCCTGGAAATTGGGTTGCAATATGGTTTCCACAAAGGTGAAAAGGAAATAAGGTTATATACATATATACCCAAGCTATTGGAATTGCATTATTTGGTTGCTGAGAAGGTTGGTCATATTGCAAATTTGACAGGAAGCATTTCATGCATTTAAATCAAATATATGGAACTGTCGGCTTTGTTACAACACCTACTGCCCTCCCGGTTAAGGTTAATATATGTATATAATAATACACTTAGTTGGATTTTCTAGCTATAAGGTCACGTCTCTACTGACTCGGATAACTACCAAAGTAATGATTGGTAAATGGGATATATGTTTGCAATTTAATCAATAAAAATGCTTCAAAGATGCAAGATAATTTACACCCAAAGCTTTTTTTGGATATTGACACCCTTATTGCCAGTTGGGTACCGCCTAGACTTAACTACGGCTATTGGTTGGGTTGATCAAATAGCTGTGATGGATGTTGACTCTATACTGAAGCATATATTCACTTTAAATATGCAAATCCTGAAAGTGGATCATTCAAGCAGCTCCTTCTCAGAGGCTACCCACACACACTGTATCTTTCTAACTTCCCAGCATAGAATAAATTTCACAAAGTCTTAAAAGAAGGACTCACAGTAGAAATATAAATGTAAAACATACGTTTAAATCCAAAATGTGTTCCAGTTGCTGCAAAGTAACTCTCTGATAAAGTTGGTGAAGGTATTGACTTTAAAGTTTTGCGAGCAGCTAAGCATCCATGTGCAATAACTGGAGAGGGCTACTTGGAGGCCATCGCTAATAGCAAGGATGCTTTGCACATCTAAATAGCGTTGGGGGTTGGAAGAGATAGGCTGAGAATGACCTCCCAGCAGCAATTAATAGGTTTTGGGTATCTGGCCATGCTTGCTTGGCTGCCGTCAGCATATGTGAATTTGTGTAAAGGCTTGGTTGCTCCGAATAAGTTCAGAAAAACAGGTAGCCCTCTTGGAGCCATTTGTTAGTTCAAGGTAGGCTTCGTGTTTGAATTTTCCTTGGTTTGCAGGTTCTTTGTCTCTAGCTTGTATGTTTGGGCCTGCTTCTTGGAAGCTGATGTTTGTTACTCAGTACATTGCGGTATAACAATATATGGAGATGAGTCTATTGATTGTGATAGTTTATGCTTACGAGTTGCTCTGGACCTAGATGCCCGCTAGCCACCATAGAGTCAGCCCATACCTAACATCATAGTTCAAGCCATTTCATTGCAATAAAACTTCATTCTATTGTTTACACTGTTCAATCACAAAATATTTATGGCTTCCTTTTTGCACCTGTCCGTTGACAATCAAATAGCCCTTGGCCTACACCTTGGTATTACAACTGACCCTCTCAAACGCTTCTTCTAATCTTTCTCACCAAATAATACTTGTACAAAGTTTTCATTCGTGATAGTTTATAAATTTTATCCACTGAAAATTGTTTACTCGTATGCAAGCTTTATACTCCCTTCTACATTTTTTTATGTATACTTCATGCCTCTTTTGATATTATGCATGGAGGAACTTTGATGCAGGAACCCACAAAGCACTTGCATGCATGAACAGTAAAGACGCTAAATACCACATCATTTACTGTCTATGAAATATGACTGTAAGGATAGGAAATTACATACACATGTAACTTCTATCAATACACAGGACAAGGCAGGAACATAGTTATTTTTCATTATTATTCTCATTATTATTATTATTCATCAACATAGATGTTACTAGAACATCTATGACTCACTTAGGTAGGAGTCACCTACCTCTGACTCACAGGTATGACTCAAGAAATTGAGTCACCTCTGACTCATAGGTATGACTCACAATTAGATAGGGGTCACCTCTGACTCACAGGTGTGACTCACCATTAAGAAAGGAGTCACCACTGACTCATAGGAAATGAGTCACTTCTAACATCATAGTTACATATTAGTTAGTTAGTTAAGAGTCACCTATGACTCATACAGGCTTGGGACTTTCTATAAAAGAAGCCCATTCCCCCCTTCAGTGAAAGGGCAAGCAACTTAGCAGTTAGCAACAAATACAAAAGTTCACAATGGTTAATTAAGTCTCTCCACAATCACAAGTGACTTGAAGATATTACAACTATTCAGACTCTTATTTATATAGATATTAAGGCAGCTGTTAATAGTTAGATTCTGGAAATCTAACTAATAGCCACCTTTATACTATACCCAAACTTTACAATGACTGGACACCTATGAATGAAAACATTCATGGTTTACTAGATCATCTTCTTGCAATTGCATTGATTTGAAACACTATAGCCTAACCAATAACCCAAGTTGTCAAGATGCCTGCAAAATATTGATCAGCAGAAGTACCCAAATGGTTTTGATCACAATTGATCTAGAACGTCCTTCATATATGAGATTTGCTTGCATAACAGGTAATGTGAATCGGTACCCCAGAAAACCCTCAACAAACTATTGAATGTGTAACAAGAATTACTGCTCATTAGTGGAAAGTCAGTAATTAGATTGCACATTCGGGAGATGTCAGGCAAGCTGGAACCTCGGATGGGCCTGCCAGCCAAAGTCAAAGCTACTATGAAGCAGCTAGGCTTTACAAAGGTGATTGGTCCTAAATTGAGTGGGAACGAGAATGGGTGCGGCAGGGGAGCTTTGTTGAAAACAAATAACTAGTGGCCTGCAAACATTCCAAGTGACTAAACAAGCTCATTGAATATACAAACATCCAACCCAACTGAGTTATAATTAAGACACTTAAGAGTGTGGGAAGATATAATCCGTAAGGATTGAGAGTAAAAACAGAGGGGGATAGATATGCACAAGAGGATTCAAAGATCTTGGAGAGGAGCAGGTCATGGCGGTAGCCAGTGGAGAAAGTTATCATTTTCAAGGTAATTGTATTCACTAAATAATGACAACTGAGTGGGGGAGCGAGCGACCTTATATACCAAAGTACCGAAGGAGGTGAGCAATATATAAACTCGATGCCAGTGCAGCAAAAAGTCTTGGGGAATGGCATTGACTTTAAGAAATACAAACATTATAAACAAAACCAAAAGGTGTTGCACACCAGCATGAGGGTGTGTTATACTGTCTTTAACAAATGAAGTAACCAAGTCACATTGGAGAATGGTGTGGATTGCCACAGGAAGGTATGGTTGCACCGACAGGTCTGGGTGAGACATGTAAGGGTATAAGCAATGACATGGATATGCCAAACAGGAAAATACAAGGACAAGTGCAACAACATGAGCTGATGTAGTATGAAAGCAGGATATTACTGTGAGGTTTCTAGTAAAAATGGAAAGATATGACGGAGATAGAATATAACAGAATGGATATGTATTCTCAAAACATATAGAATAGAACAAATGACAGACTCAATTGGAGGTAAGAACAATGATTCTGACACTCTCTCTTAAATGAAATACCCAAGGAATTGAGTAAACCCAGTGTTGAAGTTGTTTGAACACCCCTTCGTCATGATATCATCAATATTGTCCATGGTAGAGATGTGGTAGAGCTGACATATCTTGTTGGAAAGGCAACCTCTGGTATAGTGATATGCTATATGGATGCGTTTGGTTTTGTGGTAGTAGACTGGATTGTTGCCGAGGGCAATACTGGCTTGTTTATTGAACTATATGTCAACAGGAATGCTGAGGTTGAATTGCTTGAAAGGGTGAGGATATCATGTGGCTCATCGAGCTGTGGTAGAAAGTGCTATGTATTTTGCTTCAGTAGTAGTGTTGGGGATACATTATTGATTCTTGAAGAGGCAGAAAATTGTGCATTTTCCAAGCTGAAAGACGTAACCAGTATAAGAACAACAGGTATCAAGACAATTAGCAAAAGAAGCTTTCAAAGAATCTTTCAACTTACCAGAACCAGAATGAGCATATATGAGAACAGCATCACGAGTACCAGAATCATGACAAAAGACTTTCCTGACACCAGTATGATGGATATCAAAAGGACTAGAAAAGAATTGGAAACGTTATGAAAAAAGAAGAGCAAGATTAGGATGAGCACAAGTAAAGAGATACAAAAGTGCCCCAATTATCTGTTGATAGAGGTTCTGGTAAACGGGATCTTTATCATGTATAGCTTTCTGAAGTTGGGCTTTGGGATTGATAGGTGTCGGAACAGAGCAACATTGATAATCTATTATAAAGCATTGTTGTACCTATATGAAGTAGAGAGGTTGTTTAAGTGTGACTGCGTTGTTGTGGTATTGGACTTTGTTGCTAGCATGTAGTTGAGTCTGCCCTGAACTATGACCTTAAAGTGCGTTTGCAGGAAAGTTGTAAGTTTCTGCACGTCAGCTTTAGCGCCAGCAAGAGCAATATTCTTGATATAAACAGCCATGATAATTTTGCTTTTGGTGCTGATAAAAACACAATGATCAAAGTGTGTGGGGAAAAGGTGTTGTTCTACAAGAACAGAGCATAGTTTCCTGTACCACTATAGTAGAGCTTGTTTAAAACCATAGAGTGCCTTCTATAGTAGAAGGACTTTCTTTCCAAGGCCAAATCCAGGAGAAGGTGCGACCCAGATTTCTTCATTAAGGGGAGTATTAATGAACCCAGATGTGGGATGAATTAAGCAGTATCAAGGTTATGTTGTGCTGCAAGGGCTATTAGGGGACATAAGAAATTGAAGTGCGCCCCTGGTGGATATATCTTACAATATTGAATTCCGGAAATTTCAACACAGTCCTTAACCACTACATGTATCTTGTACCATTGATTGATTTAACTTCCAACAGTTGAACAGTGAAAACCCAGCGTGATCCCATAGCCTCCCTGCTCGTGGGTAGGTCAGTATCATCATAAACTTGCCAAATACCTTCTGCTTCAAAAGAAGATTGTTTGCACTCCCTCATTGCATCAATTTCCTTATCAACATCTTCGAACTTCATAGCTTGGAGGTGGGTGGAAGAACCAAGTGTGATGTTGGCCTGACCAATTGCTTTCTGATTGAATACTGCAAAGTTGACACCAATTTCTCCCAGAAATTGCCGACGTGTCTCCTCTCCAAAGGCTGCATTGATTCTTGGAAATCCATAATGCTCAATTTTTGTCTCTTTGCGTTGAGAACGCTTGAGGTCAGAAACTTTGGAGCTGCCTGGTAGAGGGGGAGAGCATTGTTGTAATGTTCCGTATGCAGATGCTTGTAGTGGAATGCAACGTGGAGGTGTGGTTGAGGTTTCATTCTAGAGCTGTTGTGAAAAAGCTCTCTCTGATTCTGATAACTCCTTTCCATTGGAGTACGGTTTATATTCATCACGGTTGTGTTGTAACCGAAAGGGAACATTGACAGTAGGTTCTGTTGATAATAGCGGAAGTTCGACAGAAGGTGCAGGAGGAAAAGGCTTTTATCAGTGTAAGAATACCAAAGGCCCCTCGCACTTTCCGCGGGGGTGGTAGAGTTTGCGGATATTGTTGGCTTGTCGTAGATGTTGAAGATTGATCACGTTGAAACAAGGCTACTTGTTTAGCTTTTGAAGAGTTTCACTCCAATGGGGGATACATTTCGACTCATGTGATATTATTGTGGAGGATAAACATGACCTGACGGACGGTGTATACGTCTGTTTTTGATAGTATGTAAACACAAAACATAGATGTGGTTCCAGTGTACCTAACAAATCTTTTATCAACCGCTCTTGGATCTGACTTCCTGCCTCCAGGAGGTTTCTCGTTGTGGTTGTGGACAATGCTGGGTTTACTAAAGGGGCAAAGATGTTTGATAAGTGGTAGGCGATTGTTGAGTACTTCAAATAGCGTTTTCACATTAAGAGCTGTTTTGGGGACACAGTTGCCAATGTTGGCTGCCTATCTATAGCATATCGCCCACATAAACTGAGGGTACTCCTCAAGCACAGGTTGACCCAAGTTGGCCAGAGTCAAGCTATAGCGTTCTGGGACGCTATTTAACTCTGGAGAGTATACTGCGGTGGTTTGATGTATCATGCCTTTACTTTCGCAGTAAGCAGACCATTCAGTATTCATAAACTGTCCACCATTCCCAGTGCACCAATTTCCAGGATAATGTCTAGATTTTGTATTGAACTCTTCACAGTAAGCGTTTTTATGGCTTACAGCATTGGACTTGTATTTCAGGAATGCAATCAGGCAGGATCGTGAGAAATTGTTGATCATTGATGGGTAGAATCAATGACCACCAAGCAAGGTAACAGGAAGAGGTCCAGCGAGATCCGGATAAGGGGGTTTCCATGGTCCCTTGGTGTTATGTGTGACTGGTCTGGGTGTTTGGTATCTCAAGTTGTATATGAAGCATGAGTGACAGTAGAACTGCAAAGGAGGATTCGGTAGCAGGTTTCCATTGGCAATGATGTTGGAGGCTTTGTTCTAAGATTGAGGTGAGAAGTAATATGGTGCTTCATGCCAGAATTGAATAGAAGGGTTGTAAGCAGCACTGTTACCAACAGCAGATTCAAACATATAAATGTGGGTACAAAGTTCAGCGCGTGACACGGTGGAGTAGTCTGTCATTAGTTCACTGTCAGGAGTTTTGTTTTCTCCATGAAAGTATGCCTTTACAATTAAATTGATGATTCTCTACAAGAGCAAGTTCACTTAATTCCATTCAAGGAGATACAAAACACCAGATATCGAGATATTTGAAACCATTCCACCGATCTTCACAAACAGACAAGCATTTCCCTTATACTCTAAATACAGTACTTGACCACCACCAACAGTTATTCCCAGACAATAGGAGGCTGAATTGATAAGGCAGAAAGGGTCAGCTCTGATTTGGTGAGAGGCTCCAGTATTGAGTATCCATACCTGATATATTGTAGTATCTGGAGCTTTGAGAGCAAGCCCAAGAGCAGAAGAAGAAGAACTGGCAGAGGAAGGCGGAGTGGGACCAGACATGTGACCAGGAGGTCAAAAGACAGAAGAGGTGAGGAGTGATAAGGTAGCGATACTAACCGTTTTGGAAGCAAGCCAGACAACACCACTTCAATGATGAGTTGTAGTGGTGACTGAAGCTGTAGAGGTGGAAGGTTTGGTGGAGGAAACAGTGGCCACAGCAATGCCCCTGCATTGGTTCCCTTGAAGTTTCTTGAGCCTGGAACATTTGTTATGGACATGATCCGAGATGGAATGTCCATTGTTCATGGCTCCAGTACACCTGGTGGAAGCTGCTTGCGCATTCATACAAGGACAAGAGTAATTATCTTTGGGACAAGCCGCAGGTGCTGACCTTAGCCTTTTGGTTTGTTTGCGAAGAATGCTTTTGAATTACCTTCATTGGTCTTGGAACCTCTGGGAGATCTTATGTTGAAGGATGTTGACGGTATTGTTGAATAACTGTGGAAGCCAGTTCAAAAGGGTTGCACTCTTGATAGGATTGCTATTGAAGAGAGACGTGAGGTCAACAGTGACAACATCAGTTCCGTTGAGGGAGCGAGTGTTGGCCCGGGTCCAGGAGTTGCCAATTTGAAGGAGGTAGTCATTGATAGATTCTGAGTTAGACATTGATAGATTGAGGATATTGCGTAATGTGTGGAAGAAAGAGACAACATTCTCACAATTGAAGGTCTTCTGAAGACCTTTCCAAGCATTGTGGGAAGTAAAGTGGCCGTCAAAGATATACTGCTGGTCTTGTTCAATGGTAAGTTGAATCATCATAATTGTAAGCGACTCTTTCCTCTTATGTTGTTTGATGAGAAAGGCATCTGTTAGAGGGACTTGTAGGGTTGCAATCAAATCATCAAAGTTGTGGATGGCCAGGACATGTTGTATAAGGTTGGCCTGGTATGTGTAATTGGATTGACCTTGAGCTTCTTCAAGCCCTCAAGTTTGAGGGGAATAGAGCATATGGTCAACATGATGGGTTTGACATCAGTAGTTTTGGTTATAATGGAGATGCGGCAAATGGTGTATGTTACAGTTCTTGCATATCAATTCACATACTAACTGTTGCACTACATAGTGGATCACCTGACATATTGTAAATAGGCTGGAATAGCATATGAACCTGTTCTACGGCCTCCTGTGACTAGTGTAGTCCTGATTGTCAACTCCGCTGCAGCCTCAGTTGCTGCGACACTGGTAGGATTGCCTTGCTAGTGACGGCACTGTCACAGGTTCCCAGCATCCGCAGGACTACGTGACAGTGTGAGGATGGACGGGAAAAATCAAGAGCGAAACTACATGCAGAGGTGAGCGCAATGAGATCTGAGAAGAACCAGCTGTGCTTATTGATGAAGCAAGAGTAGAGGCAGCCAGTCTCATAACCTGTGAGGAGATGTAGCCCGTAAGGATCAAGATCCATAACGGGGAGGGATAGATGTATATAGCAGGGTTCAAAGATCTTATATAGGAGGAGGTCACAGCAGTAGCTAGCCGATCAAGTGACTGATTTCAAGGGAATTGTATTCACTAAACAGCAGAACTAAGTGGGGGAGCCAGTTACCTTATAGATGAAAGTAGGAACGGAAGCGAGGAATAGAAAAGCTCGATACAAGTCCAGCACAAAGTCATGGGGCATGGCAATAACCCTGAAAAACACCAACACCATAAAAAATAAAAATAGGTGTGGCATATGAGCGTGAGGGTGTGTTACACCGTCTATGAGAAATGGAATAAGCGAGTTATACTAGAGAATAGTATGGATTTCTACAGAAAGGTATGGTTGCCACGACAGGTGTCGGTGATACATGTATGAGCATAAGCAATGACATGGATATCTCAAACAGGAAGATAGAAGGAGAAGTGCTACAATATGACCCGATATAGTAGGAAGGCAGAATAAAACAGCAAAGATCGTAGTGGAAATGGAATGATATGATGGGAATGGAAAAGATGGAAAGAGACATTTATTCGCAAGATATGTGACAATAGAACAAACAAAGGACTCAATTGCGGGTAAGACCAATTATTCTCACAGATAGTACTTATTCTTCTCATGCACTGCACAACTTTGAAGTTTCTTCTATTGTTGTGGGAATAATGTTAACTGTGGAAGTCATATATAGCGCCCCATCACTACTGAGTGGGGTTTAATCATAATCATTCTGGTAGGAGCAAATACTCCTTTCCTTGTAGAATAGTACAAAGTCAGAATAGGATGTGTTAAGTAAGCTGTATATTCATCTTTATCAGCCCAGGCAAAGAAGCAAGTACACAGCAATTGGTGGATGGGAGCATTGTATGATGGAATCTCCGATTGTAACGTTGGCAAAGTCCAGGGAATAGTAATTTATCCATACGAGGAAAGGATTGATGCAACAATACTATTGTTCACCCAAATGCTATTGACATAGGATACTTTCTTAGAATTATTATTATTGTTGTCATGTTTTTAATCTAGATCAAGGTTATTATCAAGATACCTTCATATTTTGTTTCTTAGTTTCAGCCTTATAATAAGTTGAAAACAGCCAACTTGGATACAGTTGACTTAAATATAGTATTGTTTGATACTTACTTCCTATTAGTCATACCTACTGTGACAGGATGGTTAATAGAGGGGGTTTGAACATCCTTAGCTTGAAATATTTTTAACCCCTGCAATATAGTCACTTCTATAAAAATAATAGGATCCGGAGTCTTATTGATAGTTTTCACAATTCTTGTAAACAGTGCCAAATAGCTCTTGGTTTAGGAAGCACACAGGAAATACAACTGTTTACAACAATATAACAGTTTACAATGGATAGCCAAAGGTCTTCATAATGATAAAGGTCCTTAATACAATTACATACCATCTACTACAATACTAACCCCACTATTTGGATTCTCATTATTTCCATTGACACCAGTCCGAATAAGTTTACAGTGGGATAACGTACCTTTAGACCATGTCACAGGTTGTAAGGAAGCTATTGTTAATCAAAAGCAGGTATTTTGAGTCATATTTACCTCATCACTGCTCTCCAGCTTTACCTCAAGATTCAAGGGTTATAGTTTTCTTTTAAATGTTTGCAGGTTCTTTGTAGATTTCAATAGGTTGTGTAAGATATTGTTTCATTGTAGTTACAACACTAGCTGGCAAAGTCCCCTGGAGGTGAATTATCTGTACATTCCCCTTGAAACCGGTGATTACCTCTATCTTTCGGTTAACTGCAAGGCAACCATTCCTTACAAATGTGATAGTGATAATCAAATTGGCTTGTGACTCTTTGATACATTGTCCAATACAATCATGAATGCATGTCAATTGTGGAAAAATGAGAATCAAAGCAGAAGATGAGAAAAGTCTTGAATCCAAGATACTACGCCCTCTCTTGTCCATCTAGAGAATTCAATGATAATTGAAAGGGTAACAGGCCCAAAGAAGGGAAGAATCAAATCCTCAAGCTTTCTAGTTTCCCCTGCAATCACCCGGAAGTTAATCACCAATCAAATAAGAAATGATGTGGATGTGGATGTACAGATGAACAAAGGCTTCTACTGACCTTCCAAATGATTTTTGAATTTCCTCTCTCCAGTGCAAAGAGAACATTTAGGAAGACAAAATGTCAGGCATGGAGCCAATGAGCTTCTGAAAATTCTGCTGGAAAGAAATACCGCATCCCATCCCATCATGTTGATAGTATACTACTTGTGAATATAAAAAGGAAAATGAGAAAAATACTAAACAGGTGTTGTTACTATAATAAAATGAAATATCAAACACTAAGTTGCTGTCTATATCCTACATATGCATGTATATCATGCAAAGCTTTGTAGTATGGTGAATTGCTAACTAATTACAAGGGGCATAATGGTGCCCTTTTGAAAGATATCTTGTTCCTATATATTTTGTTGGATGGGAAGGAATCTCTCTCACGTATCCTCTGGAAATTTGTCACTAATAGAGAAACTACAACCTTTCACAATTGATCTTGGGTATCTCCCTGGTTCTTTTCATCCCCATTCAACATAGCAGTACTCTGAAGCACCTGATTTGGTGCGCTACCATTTCCATTTCAAGGTTGGTTTCCATTTTCTATTGCTGGAAAGTTACAAACCTGTTTTTTATGCAACATCATAGATTCTTTGTTACAAGAAATTATTGTAAAGCAAAATATCTCCAATAGCCTGGTGCCAGTTCTACCATCATCATAGATGGCCTCTAAACATGAATATCAACCATCCCAAAAACAAATGAAATAGAACCAAGAAATACACTGAGAAGTTGATATGCACACTTTTTAAGTTTTTGAAGAAATGTAAAACTAAGGTGATGAAGAAAGTAACCTAAATGTAGAACCTTGTATGTGCTTTGTAATTTCATCTTATTAGAGGAGAAATGTGCATAACTGTTTTGGAAGAATATGAATATGTAAACTGTCAATTGATATGATCTTTGTAGAGGATATAACAATTAGCAGCAATCTTTTCAACTCCACCACGGATGAGGTGTGCAGGGGGAACCTCACGTATAAAACTTAAATCTCCCACGAGGAAGCAATTCAATTGGAAGGGGAGACCTAGATCCTTTTCTCTGGATTGGTCAATTATAATAGTAATAATGTGGACTACTGCAACGGAATCACAACATATTCCAACACCACTACGGAATGAAAGAAACATTAGAAACCTGACAATCAGGTGAGTATATGGCATAGTATCAAGACTATAATACCAACATTTTTCTGAAATCCGTGACTTCAAACGAATTTGAGGACAGCTTGGAAATCTGAGAAACAAAAGAAGTATTGCATGCAATGGATAAAAATAGAGTCAAGACAGAAGTACAAGTGGAATTTTATGTTTTAAGGTTATCATATAGGAACTGAGGAATCACACCAACAAACTGGATATGTAGGAATATCTGTACCTTTAAATTGAATGAAAAATGTGAAAGGAAAAGGTTGACAAAGGAATGATTAAGGGATTTAAAGGAAAAATATAAATTCAAACTACATTTTAGAAACTATCCTCCATCAATTCAAAGTTCCAAAGAAGGTTGAAATCATGTCCCAGCTCTTCAGAAACTGAATTAATATTCAAACTTATAAATAGCAGAAAAAGCTTGGAAAATTTACCGAAAGTAATACACAACCCCTCATACCAGAACCAATAGTTAGATTTGCCTGCAACTCCTAGAAGGAGGGAGTGGAGAAAATATAAGATGCAGAAAGGGATGAGAGGAAAGGTAAATAATCATCTAGAAGGATGAGGGAAAAATAATCCTGGAATCAGGAAGGAATAGAGAAAGAAGCAGCATAAAATAGAGGAATTATATGATGACATTTTGGACAATCAAATGATTTTAAAAAGTAACACTTGGATAACAGTTCAGAAAACAACCAACTCTCGGAGTTATTTTCATCACATTATTATTCAAGCAAATGCTTCAGAATTTTATGAAAATTTCCAAGAAATTGCAAGATTAAAGGAACTGGAATTACCTTCCATCAACTAAAATTAGAACAACAAATGAATTTCTCAAACACTTTACCTAAATACTTGAAAATTGTCCAGCCTTTGATAAAGATCATACAAAAATCAAATTCGCATACGATTAAGAATGAACCATGGAAAGTTGACCAACAATATCTGGTGGAATAGAGGTAGAACAATGATAGTGCAGGAATATAGTACAAGACTAGAAAGAATTGAACCCTAACTCTGTGTTGACTGGAATGGAGAAACTTCACCTACATTGCTAAGTATTAGAAATACATATTCAAAATGCATAGACAACTACCTGAGATGGAATGAATAACATATACCTCTACTAGCCAGGATACACTTTGGGAGGAGTTGACCAAACTCTTGACAGATTTAAGGCCTATCACCTAGACCTCAATTTTGAACTGAAGAAATCAGGTATTGACCTGAAAGCAGCTTCCAACCATTAAGAAAACAAAATTGGGCATGAATTGAATTCCAAAGAATATTTTGGAACATAAACAGAAATCAGATAAATCAACAAACTACGCAATAAGTAGCCCAACAAAAGCTTAACACTATTCCTACAAACAATCCTTCCCAATTGAGGGATTTCCCGGTGAATGACTTGACAAAGCTTAGAGTAATACATGATAGTAATTGAATCTTTCAACTATGGAAATGTAGAATATATGAGTTTTGATTGCACCGCACAACATATCAATATAGGGACATCATCAGTAATGCATAGGGAAGTGACACTATTGAGATTCATGTAATCAAAGGAAGATAAGTTCCCACAGTTGAAGAGGAGGTTAAATTACTAAAATAGCTACCACACACCTACAGACTTGAATTGGAAACTATGGATTATATGATGGCTATCATAAAGAACAATGAACATCAACCCATTATATTGATGGATCTATACTGTCGAACGCCCAGAAGCGATCCGAGACCTAGAAGCGACCCATGTTTTGCTTGCGATTTTGGCAAAAATGCAAAAACTAGAAATTCAGAAAAAAATCATTTGTATGAGCAATAAATTGGAAGTGAATTATCATGCTATGAATAGTATATTTTGAATTATTTGCTGTATATATGTGAAAACTGACTCTGTAGTTAATGTTGTAAGTACAGAATTATTTTATGCACTTTTTACATACTAAATTCGCATTTTTTTCGATTTTTATAAATTGTTTAATAAAAGCGCTATGTACACCAAACTGTATAATCTATATAACCATATCTATGTAGATATTTTGCTTAGCTTGCAGCGGAATTAGAGTGCTTGGTGGGCAATTTCTGAGCATGAGACGATTTTGAGGGCAAACAAATAGGCCCAGTATGACAAAAATGGGTATTTGTGTACTTATGAGGCTGAAGAAAATATATATTGTACCAGTCAACTATACAAACTTTCTTATATAGCTATATTGTTGATAGGGCAGATATTGGAATAGATATAAAAATCGAAAAAATGCGAATTTAGTATGTAAAAAGTGCATGAAATAATTTTGTACTTACAACATTAACCACAGAGTCAGTTTTTACATATATACAGCAAATAATTCAAAATATACTATTCATAACATACTAATTCACTTCCAATTCATTTCTTATTCAAATCATCTTTTTCTGAATTTCTAGTTTTTGCATTTTTGCCAAAATCGCAAGCAAAACATGGGTCGCTTCTAGGTCTCGGATCGCTTCTGGGCGTTCGACAGTAGATCATAAATGAAGATCCAATAAATTACAAAGTTCTGTAGTTTGTACAATATAGTTATGATCCAACCTGTAAACCCAGTTGTAATTAATAGAGGCATATAAGGCAGCAATGCTGAAAATGTATCTTAATTAAAAGCAAGTCTAAATTAAACCTAGTAAAAAATACAAGAAACATACTAGACAGCCAATTGAAGTGACTCAAATATATTCATTATTCAGATTCACTATTTGCAAATAGGGCCATCCTAAAGATAAGCAAAACTCAAACTACTTCCATGAGCAGGCGAGGATTCACATATTCAATTGGACCTTGAACAAGTGGTGACCTTCATACTGAACCCAAGATAAGAAGACTTTTGTCAAGTGCAACTTATATAATATTATACAATTACAGGTTTGAAGAAACAAGAGTTCTCACATCATTTGGACAAGAGATTCTCCTATTACAACTGACTAAAACAATTATCCAACATATTCCACACAACTATTTGATGGAGTACAGAAAATTACCTGAATAATGGACCCCATAGACCAATAACTATCTCCACACCCCAGCATGTTAACAAGTATCCTAAATCATACAAAGTTTAGTATGCTAAGAGTTTACATACAAAGTAGCAAACATCATGTATAGGCAAAAAGAAACAATATTCAATGAACTAGTATCTATCATGAAGGGAATCAATGTCCTTTCTAGTGCAAGATAAAAGCTGTATTTTTGTCATTTGAGATCGTGTTACAATTACAAACCATCCACTAAGGCCTATATGCTCCTTTAGACACCAGCCTATAAGAATTATGTAACCAAAGCATTTAGCTATATACAATGATACAAATACAGCTTCAATACTGATGCCAAGAAATTCAGCTTATCCAGCGCCCTGGTGGAGTCAGGATTCTCTATTATAAGTCAATTCCTTGAAATATACACACAATGGAGACCAAGAAAATTACCCCTATCTAGGGATATTAATGATAATTGCAATATTGGTAATAAGTCAAGTATATAGAAATCTAAATCTATCAGGCAGAATGCTGAATTTATGCAATTCTTGTATAAGAAAATTGACTGGGAGTTGAAATCAGGTGCGATTATGGTACTAAATGGTGTAACCTTATCTAGCATGTTCAAATTGCTAACTATCATATACAAGGTAAGTATATGTTTTTCTTGAGCCTGGTTGATAGAAAAAACAATAGAAGGAATGATAACGAACTACTGCCCAACCAGAATGATGTGACATACCACATAGCATCATACAAGTTTAGATCCAACAAGAATCCTACCAAATGTCTATAATAATACCAGAATAAACTCTGATCAGGAAAGGTGCATATCATTCAGTATCCTTATAGGACAATTGTGGAGTGGAGTTATGCACCAAAGAGATTACACTGTACCTGCCTCCATAATATCAACTATAAGTCCCATATTAAGACCCATGATAGGTAGATTAGTTGCAATCCATCCAGATAGTAATTTTATCTACAGTAATGATCAGAATCAACATATAAAAGACCTAGGAAAGTCACCTAATATCTCATGGATGGAAAAAGTTGATATCAATAAATCAAAATTTAACATTGACAACAAGGTAATGCGGATTCTAGCAGCATACTTACAGAGAAAGATATAGATTTTGACCAAGCCTGGATAGACGTGCTTTACAAGATGCCAATTCCTAGGAATGGGAAAAAGCTTGGGGAATTAAGCATAAGAATAATGCAAATCAGTCATTTTCCCCTTACACTATCCAATATTTTCGATATACATGCAAGGCTAGCAGGAGCTCCTTACAATTGTTCCAAATACCATTATGCAGTCAGTTATTTGGCAAAAAGAAAGTCTAACTAGATCCAACCGCAATACCTAAATTCAATTGTTGCAATCCAAAAAATATGATATACGTCATTCACAATGCATGCAGAAGTGGTGGTGTGTGCTGAAATGGCATGGACCTACTATAGAAAAGGCTACTCCTATGAAATACTTCAGCAATTGGTTCAACTCCGGATAAAAAAATTTGAATACTCCAAATTAAGAGCTTCTTACAAATGTTTTAGGAGCAGAATATTCCTCCACTGAATCTACAATAGTGAATTTAATATTATGACTTTTTAAAGTATTTGCCTGACAATTGTAAGTAATAACAATGTAATAGGAACAAAGAGAGGAAATAGGTGATCCTATGTAGAAAGAATTTCACAATGTGACTGAAATAATGTGGAATATGGGACAATAGCATGTTAGGTGTTCAGGATGTATAATGGGAACCTTGCGTATATTCTTTTGAATCATAATCACCTGAGGAGATCAATCAAGATACAGCAAGGAATATATAGTTCGTATCAACTTGCCTCAAAACCTTCCACCTTCTCAATCCCCTTCAACAAAAAACTAACAAGAATATTTGTTTCATTTTTTATATTTCAAAAATTAGCAAAAGCACCAGAACCATTTCATACAAATACTTGAAGGTCCTATAATCAACCAACAGCTGGCAGCACCAACCACAACTGATATTCACAAGCCATCAATGGGCTTGAGCCCATCCGTTTAAACCAACCCAGCAACCCCCAAACTTCATTCTTCAATTACAAGAGGAGTCAGATGTAGCTTGTTTGAAATACTGTGCCATTGAAGAGCATTAACAGGACTAATACATTGGTCTCAGGAATGAAGAAAGGCATTCCGCAGGTCAGTTGGGTAAGATGGAGGCAAGTATCTTCCTCTCCACTGAAAAACTATGAGTAGAACCACCCCCAACTTGGATAGTCCACTCACTATGATTAACAGTTACTTACAAACTGATGATTATACATCTGATAAGAAATACAAGCTTAAGCAAATTCATTTAACCTTTACCATAGTGCTTTCAACTCATGCAAACTGAAGAACAGTTGCATAATCCCCGACAGAAAAAAGTGGTACCCAGCACCTGTAGAAAATTACAAGTAAATGGTAGAAAGGACTATAGAATTCAGGTATTAACCGCAAACCAATAGAAATAGATCCATATGCAACCAGAGAAAGAAGTAGGTTATGAATGATCAATGGGTGAATGTAGAGGGCTTGATTTATAACTTAAGAAGAAACATTATCCAAATAGGAATCAAAATACAACCTTTGAATAGGTAATAGGAAAGTCTACCTCAACCACAGCTAGGACCTTGGATAGAAATGATATAGAAAGATTTGGAGTTTTTAATATTCCAGCAAACAATTTGGGATATGGCTGTTTGTTTGAATGGTAGAGGACAAGGTAATGCTGGTAAATTTCAAGCAATATGATTTCCATTTGTACACAGAAATTAGAGAGAAATCAATAGTATCATTGAAAGAATGACTTCTGTAATAGAATACTAAGTTGGGAATATTACTGTTATTTTGAAAATTCCGTGGATAATCAACTTTATAATTGAGATATCTTTCTACCACGCAAGTTTGTTTGACCCCTGCAATAAGTGGAATATGATGAACTTTGATAATCCTGACCATTTGTCACTCTGACTACTAAGTGAAATATATACAGTACCCTTGAACACAGTCATGTTACAACACGTTGAGTCTAACAATTCAGGAGGACTTAGGTATCATTCAACATCTTGAAACTTCCGTAAAAAGAGCTCATTTCACCCCCTTCTGTGTAAAAACCACAGAACATAGAAGTAGGCGAATTGGAAGTTAGCAACACCGGACTCAGCAGGAATGCCTGAGTTTACAATAATTAAGCAAAGCTTCCTACCAACACAAGTGACCATAATTAAATTACTTTATATTTGAAACAAAATTAGCCATCCTTTGAGTAATACTTTCATCCCTATTGTTACTAGCTTTAGTAAATCTGGTGGAAAAAGAAGAATGTTCAAACTATGTCAGCAGTATTGAGCATGCTATGATATTTCAAAAACAGGTGTTCTAACTGAAATTTAAATTCTTACTATGCTTCTACTTCAGAGAATTCCTGAACAGTTGCATTTCCCTTCCTGCTCTTATTAATTATAGTGTACATCTTGATAGGTTAAATGAGATAGGCCTTTATTGTAGATACACAACCTGCTAATAGTTATGGGTCCCATAATGTTTTGATAGAGTTGACCTTAAAAACTCCCATATTGGCAAACCGTCTACTGATGCATCAACAAAACAGTTGATGACAATCATGTCATGTTCAATTGCCAGCCAACCTGTCATGCACCAAGTTTCCAGCCTCAGCAAAGACCACCCCGCATTTAGCCACAGTTTCCCTCAGCCGTGGTACCGGCCATACTAGATCTATGGTCACCACAGCCTGATTCGCCATAGGTTCCGCCTACTACTGACCCTTTTCTACTTTGTTATATACCTCGCCTAAGTCCTCCACTATTTCTAATCACCGTTGCAATATAACAGCCCGCATGACTGTTACTGCCTGCCTTTATCATGTGGAATGCCAGGGAAACTATCAGAAGGCTTTAGCATTGCAGACATTTCCTGCACTCTAGATTTCTATATGTTCATGTCAGTTTATATTGAATTCTGTTTGTTGCAATTCCTGAGTTGATTTCTAATTCCCTTTGAGTCACTCATATTCTGCAGCAGCTGCGCAGCCCTTACACGGCCACGCCATGGTTCTGCACTACCGCAATGCTGGAATTTCATCTATGTTTCTACAGTTTCCTTGTTTTACAAGAATCTCCTAACACGGGGTACTTTCTATTTCTCATTTGGTCCTCCTTTCCTTATCTTCCTACACATAAACATGTTCCCTTCCCTCAGTTGAACTTGAAGAGGTTGTCATATGAAGATATTATATATTCATTTATTTCGTCGCCTAGATAGCCCCTCTAGCTTCATGCCTTGGTTACATCCTATGCCCTCAACATTGGCTACCCGCTACTCAGTTATCCTTCCAGATGGTGGCCAAGATCCCATGCTTGTGCACCTCCATGACAAAGTCAATACGTATACTCTCACTCTTTCTAACCTCCGTCAGCCAGCCATCATCCCTACACATTGTCCCCTATGGCATGGACATAGTGGAACCTGCATGAATCATCAAGACCTTGGTCCTTGAACCTACTCATCATACTTCATTGCAATCACCTAAACGTCTCTGACACATATCATCTTCATGGCTGCCATATACCCCCTTGGATTACCTATCACAGGGGGGACCAATCAAGCAACTGCCTACAATATGATGGGCGCCTGCAAAAGTAGTTCTCCTTCCATTCAAATCCCAATCTTGTTTGTGGAATCCCCTTTAAATGTGCCTGCAGGACCCCTCCAAGCTTTTGGTCAAAAATATCTGGATGATGGCCCAGACCAACAGGGTGCAAATGCAATTACAGCTGCCCAAACAGCTGCCCAACATAACACCCCATCACCTTAGCCAGCGTCACGTATCCGTGCACAAAGGTCAGGAATCCTTGGGCATCTGACAGAGATTATAAGAAATACAAGATGTTTGTAAACCAAACTTGCCTTTTCCTTGCCTCTAGCCCCAAAATGTATGCTTCAGATGCAACCTGGATTTCAAACACTGCCTCTACTTCACAAGCAGTGCCCCCAATTGGTTCAATTCTCATATCGAACAACTCACTGGTATTATTGACTTTGCAATGCACCAAGGATTAATGGCAAGACTAAGACCTGCGTTGACAACCCAGATGCCACAGATTAAGCAGAGTTGAAAGTCATGGAACTTGAACAGAGTTTTAGGGACTGCTCTGGCAACCAGGCTTTGTTTGTCACTTACGTCTCTGCATTACCACTTGATAATGCAATCAACATTACCTCCTCCAGGCAAGAAGTCACATCAGAATTCCTGACTTTATTGGCACATCACTTAGATCCTCTAGCCAACTTCTGTGCACTTGTTCAACAATGCATCAATTCTGCTGAACATATGAAACTCCTGAACAGGGCTCCCACTACACAGTCTCCTTGCTGCTGAACACAAACACAGTCTGCTGAAACCGGGACCTACAATGGACCTATTGATCTCTCACCTGTTCAAGTAAAATCAAGATATAGACCACTCACCTGACCAAACAAGGACTACTAGCGTATCAATAAGCTCGGCCGATATTGAGGTGCTAAGGGAGACTTTGCCCTTGCCTACTCCCAAGAAGGTTGAACGGTAAACACCCCCTGCAAGAGTGCTGCACCAGCAGCACCAGCAACCATGCTCCTCTATACCATCTCCTGTGACCTCCACTCGAGCCAGCGACAATCTCTCTCTTTGAGGACCAATTACCCTTCAAGGCGTACTAGGATGCAATGTAATGTCTTCTCTCTTAAACTATCTCAGGTATTTCTTTTGCCTTTGTGCCCTCCTTGTTCTCCATCTTTTCTGTTGATTATTTCTCTCCCATAGTATTTGTTGATTTGCTAGGAACCAGTTTAATTATTCTGGTTACATTGCAATCTAGCTGCAATAGTAGATTGAGAAGGTATCATGTATCTGCAGCTTTGTGTCTGTCTCTTCTTTCTCTTCCTGGTAATATTGGTTTTATGTCACCCATGACCTTGAATGCCACAATTAATAACTCTCTGTCTTGGACTTAGAGGATTGATCAGTGGAGCCACCTCCATGTCTATCAACCTTGACTTTGACTTGTCCTTTGACAGAAATCTTAATCTGAAATGGAAGCTAGAAAACCTCATGGTTGTTGACGGAAGGCGCTTAGCAGCTGGACAAATAGACCATATTGGTACCCTAGAACCCACAGTTCCCCTGCATCAGGGAGTCGTAATCTCCCAAGTGAATGTACTAGCCAGATGAAACCTGATTTATAGAAGAACTTGCCCTTCATGCCATAACCTATTGATTGATTGGGATTAAAACACTGTTTCCATTGCTCAATGATATTCTCAAGCCCATCCCCCCCCAATTCAACAAGATACCATTGCTGAAGATCCCCTATCATGAGTCAATCATTGAATTGCGGCTATTTTGCAAGCCGGTCTGAAAGTCACCACTACGCAGGCTGGATGAATGATATGTGTTGTTGCCTCCCTCCATGCAGAATCCTACAGCACAGACTCTGCCAAAAAACATGTGCCTTCCTAATACCACAACTTTCCTCCACCCTTTCCTAAGAAAGACGGCTCAGTACTTCTTCCAAACCAATTTGTGGCTGATGATGTACCCTCACTTTGCAGTTCCAAACAACTGCTAGGACAAATATATGGAATGTCCCACATAGAATTATAGGATGCCCAGAAATAGTTTGGCAAAGAACTTGCTAATGCCTTAATTTGACCTAGCCCTTCCTCCAGTTCTTGTGCAATTCATTTTGTAAAGATGAAACATGGTTTTCTATGCCTATGTGTCTGCTACAAAACAATCAACAACATCAGATACTAGGAGAGATACACAGTTCCCCAAATTCAAGAAACTTGGAACATTATTTGAGGTTCCAATTACTATACTAGATCAGATCTCCGAGCAGCCTCAAATCTAGTTAGAAGAAACAACAGCAATGAATGAAAAACCGCCTTTCAAACCAAATATGCTCCCTTTGAACTGATGGTCATGCCTCTTTGTCTTACTAATGCCTCAGCAACTCATTAATGCTTTGTGAATCATATGCTGCAAGGATTTGTTGACGTCTTCCATATAATCCACCTAAACAATATTTGAATATACTGCAAAACTCTTAACAAACGCCAGAACCAGGTTTGTAAAGTCCATGAAAAACTCTCCAAACTAGTACTCCTTATTGTACTGGAAGGATGTGAACTTACAGTCACAAAGACAACCTTCCCAGTATTTGTAATATCCTTGGAAGAGATGGACATTAAGCGTGAAATAGCCCAAGCCTTTATTGAAAGGGAAATACCAAATATTGTGAAAGATATCAAAAGCTTTGTGGGATTTGCAAAGTTTTACTCAGGCTTAATTGGTGAATATGATTGAATCTGTTAACTATTCCTCCTACTATTGCAAGAGGATACCCTCTTGGCATAGTTTCCAGATTATGACCTGGTATTTTTAAAGCTAACAGAGGGCTTTACTTTAGCTCTTGTCCTTCAACACTTTGACCCAAACCTCAAAACAATCCTTGAACGTGATGCCTTGGGCCACTGTAGTCACTGGCATTAAGTCATTGAAATACCTGGGAACCGGCAAAATGATTTTGCACCCTATTGCCATCCTATCTGACAGATATTACCTGTGGAATGCAACTAAGGCATTAGTGATAAGGAACTTTGAGAAATTGTTGTCAGCCTTGATAAATGGGATGTGTATCTCCATGCCACCCTGAAGTGATTGATCATTTTTACATATAATCATGACTGTACATCCATTGGGACCAAGAAACCCTTGTACCATTAGAAGGTAATGTTGGGCTAAGTATCTTGTACAATATTACTATACTTTTGTGTTCCGCGCTAGGGAAAGGGTGGAAGAACCAATACTTACCGTATAGGTCTGGAAATTGCCTTGGCAGAAAGGTTGAACATAGTGGCCCTGTGCATGCCCGTACCTCTTCCACTCAATTCTCCCAATTCTGCCATTCCAGTGCCTCAATTGGAGTCAATAATGAAATCAAAATATTTCTTTCCTTCAACAACCCAAGAAAATTGATTCCAGCTGCCCTTATAAACTATAAAACTAAACACCCAATGGTTCTCCTTAAAGAAGGTATTTATAATAATGGCCTGCTCCCCTTTGAGAAACTCTTGTATATTCCATGGTGCTGAAGAATCTTTGCTACAATCCTAAGCTTATGTTACAAACACTCTGCTGCAGCTCATCCTGGATGAGCTGCCACTCCTAAATCTTTATTCCAGAACTACTGATAGCCAATGATGCCCAAGACCTTTACATCATGTATACAAAAGAGCCATACTTATATAAGTATCAAAGCGGTACAAAATGCCCCCTCTGGCCTCTTTCTACCTGTAGAAATGCCAATCAGTCCATAATGATTAATTTGAATAGAGTTTCTCATAAGCCTACCACTCCCAAATGGTTCTGATAATGTGCTAGTTGTAGTCCACCCACTATCAAAGATGGCACAATAAAACCCAATCACAACCGGATGCAACTTGAAGACCCTGGCAGTGATTTTCATGGACAATATCTTCTGCCTACACTGGCCTCCCACACCTTATCATTACAAACCATGGTACCAGATTCACCTTCAAGTTTTTCACACTCATTTGTGAACAACTTTGAATCCAATAGAACCTTACCACCAGCTTCCACAGCCAAACTAATGGTTAACTGGAGGGGTCAATGCAAGTTTGGAATAATCCCTCCATGTTAATTGCAACTACTATCAGGACAACTGGTCTAAGTAGCCATCCATGGCTGAGTTTGCATTGAACACTATCACATCAACCACCACTGGAATTACTGCCCACTTTGCTGTATAGTACCAACATGCCCCGGTTAACGATCCTTGCTAACCCCACTGTCCCACAACCAACTGCAGAAAACTCAAGGATTAGCTCGAATGTTTGTCCCGTCGGGGGAAAAACCTGCAACCCAAGATAGCCCATGTCTAAGCAATTCATGCAAAACACGCTGATCTCTACATGATCCCATCTTATACAAGATCAGCACCGAAGTCCGGCTATTTTTTAACTACTTCCAACTTGGAAGCCAACACTGTGAGGCCCCAACTTAATCTCTAGGAGGTTGACGGTATTGTGAGAGGCTTCTGTAATGGTTCTGATGGTCTTGGAAAGGCTTTGAAATTGCCCTCGATGCCTTAAAATGTAGTGTAAAGTGTCAGAGTGTCTGGGGTGGTTTTTGTGTGTTCTGAGAATCCATTTGAGGGCCTGTTAGGGCAAAATGAACAGAGGATTACTAGTAAGGCTAGTAGATTGTTCTTGATGGTATCTAGTTGGTTGGGCTTATGTTGTCTGCCCTTCCAAAGTTTTTAGACTACAGCTTTTGAATAGAGACTAAACAGTTGAGTATGAGACCACAATGGCTCCTGTACATGAATTAGAATAACAATAGTATAAGTAGGGATGATAAAGAATGGATACATAATAATGAAGGGTAGAAACATAATACTTCAGAGGCTTGTGTGACAGGAGATGCATCATACACGACTTATGGTGAATAATTAGGGAAAATGGGCAACAGGAAGTGATGTCATGGCTGTATGATGATGTCACAAACTAAGTGACAAATAGAAGGATTCTGTAGAAGCATATGGATCCTTGTGCAGTAGCTGAGGGAACAGGAATAGCAGGTAAAGACTAAAAGTACTGACAGGGAAAAAATTGAACAGGAATACAACTAAGGGAAAGGCAAATACATGACAGCAGTCCTGAAAGAGAACTGACTGCCTGTCTGGAAGGTATGGCAAATATTTGCAGAGATAGGAGAGAACTTTTGTCCTTTATGATCAACTCCACAGTGGATAATGAAGAAAGAATGATCCAGTTTGATATAAAGTCTGAATTGCTAACAATTTTTTTTGACCTTGTTCAGGACTATTATTACAAATAATTCTTGAACATCCGCCTCACAACAGTTAGCTAAACTTGAGATTATAGCATAGAAATTGATACCCATTGTGAGAAGATATACTCTATAAGGATCAAGAGTCGAAACAGAGGGGGATAGATGTACATAAGAGAGTTCAAAGATCTTAGAGACGAGCGGTTCACGGTGGTAGCCAGCAGAGCAAGTTATCGGCTTCAAGGTAATCGTATTCACTAAGGAGCAAAACTGAGTGGGGGAGCGAGCAACCTTATATACAAGAGCAGGGAGGGAAGCAAGCAACAGAAAAGCTCAACGCAAGTCCAGCGAAAAGTCCTGGGGTATGGCCTTGACCCGGAGAAATACCAAGAGTATTAACAAAAGAAATAAGTGTAGCACACCAGTGTGAGGGTGTGGTAGACCGTCTATGACAAATTGAATAAGCAAGTCACAATAGGGAATGGTGTGGATCGCAACAGAAACGTGTGGGTGCAATGCCAGGTGTTGGTGATACATGTAGGAGCGGTGAGTGATGACATGGATATCCCAAACAGGAAGGTAGAAGGGAAAGTGCGAAGATATGAGCTTCATATAGTATGAAAGCAGGATATAACAGCAAAGGTCATGATAAAAATAGAAAGACATGACGGGGATAGAGTATAACAGAAGGGATATGTATTCCCGAGACATGTGAGAAATGGAACAAACAAAAGACGCAATTGGGGGTAAGAACAATTATTCTGACAAATATTAATAGCATTAGCATTCCACTTAGGAACCACTTTCTTATACCTACCACAATCTCCATGTGAGAAAACATTCTAGTGCTTCTTGGTCTCCTATTACCGCTGCTAGGTGGGTTCTTAAGTGGAAACGAGTGGTGCATCATGGATGATGTTGGGGAAGGAACTAAATTGATGAGGCAGGCAGCTTGTCAGCAACTCTTATTGACTGCAGTGGCCCTCTGCCTCCTTTGCATAACTCAAGGTTGCTGGGCATTGGCCAGAATTAGTTAGGACCATTCAAGGCATGACAATCACAAGCTATTGAACAACCCTACTCCGTTTTCACGAAGTGATAAATTCATTGCAATCATGGCAATTGGGTCCTCCTGCAACGTTATCCACACCCATAGTATCATTGGGTAGACTTGCCTCATGTTGTTCTCCAACTATCACTTTTCTGCTCCTTCATTGGCTATATTACTCGTGTCATTGCCCGTGTTATGGGTAGCCCCCTAAATCAAGCCCTAAGTGCCTACAATCAATCTAAGACCCTCTTGGTCAGCCCCCCACCAGGGATCACTCTAATGTTGCAGGTATTGCCAAATTTTTGGAGGGCAATGGAATTGAACCAAGTTTCATGTTACTCAAGTTGGCAAGAAATAACAACCAGACAATGCTGCCTAGTAGCAGGCTTGGCACCATTCAATCCTGTTAAATAGTCCTCAGCCACCAAGGGTGTGAAGGATGATGATAATGAAATTTTTGCTCGTGTATGCTTCTTGCAAGTGTTATCTATAGTCTTCAGTTCATCATAGGCTGCTTTGCTTCTCTGCCTGCCTTCTTCTCTGCAAATGGGTGCTTATAGATAGATATAGCTAGTGGCTTGTGAATTGGGGGTGATTAGCCAGCAGTTCGCCTGTTTGCTTGTTTTTCTCAGCTAGTGGAGGACAATAAGTAGCTTTCCATGCATTTTTGGCCTTAGGAGACTGTTTGGGACTCTACTATACATTTTGACCAGCTCGCAAGGGCTGTTTGGCCGTCTTCATGAGATCTTTGAGAGTAGGTAGGGGGACAGATTAGTAAACTGCTCAGCCTTGTTTTCGTTCTGCTAAGAGGGGAGGGAATCCTTCCCAGAATTTTATAACTTTGGCTTATATTTGTTTGACAGGTAAGGCCCTAGCTCCTTAGTGGCTGCACGGGTTGCATGGGGCCATGGCTTTGAGTTGTTGCCTCTTGGCAGTTCAGAACATCCATTGAGTTTGTAAGCCGAGGTTGCTAGTGGTGATAGTGAAGGTGGTGATGGAGGTGGTGCTATCAGGCTAGCTGCCGGATAGTCTCCATTGTGTTACCCCGAGACAAATCTGTGAATCTTAATCAGTGCATAATTATTGGTCTTTCTTGTCTTGGTTTGTATATGTAGAACAAGGACATCCATGGCATTGTAAACCAATTTGTCTGCAAATTTATGTTGAGGTTTAAGTTCACATGTTTCCATCTTAAGACACTTCTTCAGCTACTAAAATCATTCATTCTGGCTAATAGCATCCTTCAGTAAAATTGACATTTGCAATGGTTTTTGGGTCATATGTAGTTGAAAGTTACTTAACAGTTAGCTCTCAATACCAAAGCCTTTATGAAGTCTAGTGTTTTCTATATATCAAGATGAAAGGCCTCATATGCAATGGTTCACTTTCTGTACCATAAGTCAAAATGACAACTGTCAGCTAGTTTATACTACCTACTTAAGATCGTTATTAATATTCAAAGAACAATACTTTTGGATTGGTAGTGAGTTGCTGGTATGAGCAAGAGTGGTGAATATTTACTCAACCTCATCCTGGAAGGTTGGGCTTGTTTCATACTACGTATAATATGGTAGCATGACATATAAATGTTTAAGTTTCCCCCCAATTGGATTTGAGAATATAAAAGAATCAAGGACTGCCAGTTGATCTCATGGCCTTGGGGCAGTTGTGTTTTTTTGAGGCTCCGTATCTCTATGCCCTGAGTCATCTAAAGTCTAAACAATATAACTGCTGGTCATCTAGAAGGGAACTAGATCCAATGCTGCTGCAGGGTTCAATGACCTCAAGGCAACGCTGCTATTTCAAAGCTGCCTGTTTTTACACTTCCTGAAGCATCCACTATAAGTTTATGCATGCATGTTCTTACAGATACGCAGGCAGTCCGGGCAGCATCACAAACTAACATGAGTGCCGATTCCTTGAAAGTAGTACATAACACAAGTCCAGAGGTGATGAAAAACCACAGTAGACAATAACTTAACATGTGTACCATATCAATCAGCTCTAACTCTTGTCAGCTTTGTTCTGTGCCAGAGAATCAACAACTATTGAGTCCCAAAATGAGAGCCAATATAGCACCAACAGACTACAAGCAGCTTGAAATCCAATGTTAGAGGATGCATATGCCAGGTGCTTTGTCTCGGCTTTGAAACAAGTCTCTGACATCGACCACATTGATATGGATCCAAGTTTTGATTTACCCATCTTAGAGGCAAATGAGAAAATCAAGCTAAAGTGCTATTACTAGACCCTCTTTCTGACATCCAGACCTAAATGTGTTCCTAATCACAAGACCACTTTGTTCCATAACATTTTACTGCTTTAAGCCTCTACACCAATGGCTTTCAGAGGGCCTACACTCAAACAAAAACTGGTCTCCACAAGGCATGAATTCCGAGGTGCTTAGTTCGGCACGCAACAGGCTCTTCAACAGGCCATAACGTGTTATGCAAGATTTTAAGGAGGAATGTAGCAAGGGCCTCTGGTAGCCGGAGTGACATACTTAAGTTCTATGTCACAGAGATGGCTTCTTGGCAACCATTTATTGAGCATACAAGTCTGGAATTTTAGTTCCTGCTTGTAGATTACTGTGACTCTGGCAAATGTATGTATGTCAAGCAAATTTGGCTAGTTAAAATTGGCAAAGGAATCTACAGCAGATCCTTTACAGCTTATAGAGGGCATGCAATGGGAAATGAGCTGCTTCTGGGCGCTCTACAACAACTTCTACGTAGGTCTGCTATTCTCATGGCTATTTTCATGCTGATTTTGACTATTCCTAGTACTCATGCTCTTAAACTGCATTTTTGTCCTCAGGAAGCATAGGAAATACATTGAACTACCTAACCAACAATACATAAATTGAACGGATCAAATCAATATTCATCAACACCAGCTCAAGAAATCAGAAATCAACATACCAGAAGAGCAAGTGAGGGTTTGTTAATGAAATGGCTCTAGAAATCGATATCAATGAGCAATACAAGGAAGAGGCAGAATCTCCGACTTCAACTGCAAATGATAGGGCAAAAGAAACAGCAGTGGGGGTGGTAGCAGATTGCGGACAGGGCTGATAGTCAAGGGCAACAGAGCTGGGGATGGGACATGGCGTTGGAGGAGCTGTTGGATAAGATGTACCAATTTCCTCCTCAAAACCGGGCTTCTTGGAAGCAGTAGGTGTCATGAAGTCAAGTAGGGTAGTCCATTCCTCTCTAATGCATAAGACCGGGGACTAACCATGACACGGACTGATTACCCTTGCGCATAAGGTCAGGCAGCTAAATTTGGATTTGGATTTGTTAGTTGATACCCAATGCATCTCTAGTGTTTTTTCTGGAACTACCCCGCCTTGTGGCTGTCCCTCTCAGCAAGTAGTTATGGTTTTTGGGGTCAAAGGGACTCCCCTCTGATTTTTTATCTGGTTTGCCTTGTATTTTCTGTCATGGTCCGTCGGCTATAAATACCCGACTGCCCATTCAGTTTAGAAGGACAAGCGAATAGAGTTGTTCTAAGTATCTGACTACTTTACACTCATATTGGATTATCGCACCTTTTAGTACTTTGTACGTGTTAATATCTCGTTGTACCTCTTAGTACTCGGTACTTCCGCAAATAAGTTGATTCATCGAGTAAACCGTAACATTATAATGCTATAGTATTTTTCAGAAAAACTATACACCTACATACATCGGCATCATCGATCATCATCTTACATCACGCAACCCAGACCCTCATTGTTCACCAGGTCTTATTGCAGACATCGACCCTCTGATGCGGGAATCGGATTCCATGGTTGCACTTACGCACCTACAACCAGTTCACCTTCACCATTAGCCCCCAAGGCCCCAGATCAAGGATGCACCCAGCGAATCGTCAAGCTCATCAAAATCATCAGTCTAGAGACGGCGATATTGTATTATACTCCAGCGGTGGAGCACTTACTCCCATCCCAATGGCACCAACCTGCATCCAGTCAGTCCTTGCTAGGGTTCAAGCAGTTGCGGGTGGCTCACACTCTAGGGCACTATCAATCAAGTCTGACTTCCGAGCAAAGCTCCTCAACTTATTGCAACCAGAGAACATTTCTCAAACATTCAACAAAACACGCATGACGGCAGAAGCAAACCTCCATCAGGAAATCCCATCTGCAATGGGCACATTAATTCAAGCCGCTTTTGAACCACTCAAGCAATCCATCGCTGCGGAGACAGATGCCAGGCCGACGCTATTCAATACAAACCTAGAAGCCTCATTCACCACCACCTTGCTAAGAATAAAAAATCACATGAACAAACAATCGGCCAAACAGGACAACCTGGCTAGGAAGGTATGCCGAAAACGCAAGAAATTGGAGGATGCTCAAGCAGCAGCCTTGAAGGAGATCAACAACCCTTTGACTGCCATTGAGGAATGCTCTCACCACAAAACAGTGGCCTTATGGGTAGACAAGGTGGCCACAACCACCCAAGGAGACAAGCTAAAGGAGAGAGCGCCAGAACCAACCACATCAGCCCCAGCAATTCCCACTCCATTCAGTTAAAACGGAGATGGTGTATTCAGTAGCAGGTTTCAGAATACCCTGCTGCCTCCCCAACCTACAATTACTGCACCAGCGCGGCCCACCTCCATCAGGATGACCACTACCACAACAAGAGCTATCCTTCAGGCCATCTACTCCTCAACGCAGATATGAGGAAAGAAAGCCGGAATTTAAAATCGACCAACCAGCCAAGTTCTCAGGCAAAAAGGGCGGTCTCGAGAACTTCCTCTTTGCCATGAACAACTATATCAGGGCGAAACGGATTACAAAAAATGAGGACCGCATTTCTCTCATGGTTTCCAGGTTAAATGGAGATGCTCTCACATGGTGGAGAGGAAATGATGGCAAGATCAATAGCTGGGAAGAGGGCACCCATGGGCTCCGCTAAACCTATGGGGACCACCAGGCCCAGCAGCGAGTGACCAGTGAGCTACAGGCTCTCTAGCAGACAGGGAGCATCTCTGCATTCTTTGTTAAAGTTAAGGAACATAACCTTAAGGCAAAGATACGTGTCAACAACCTCCGCCTCACGTTGATGCCAAACCTACGGCTTCAACTTCAAAATACACTTGCCTCTTAGGTGCTCAGCAACTCCACCTACTACCAGTAGAAGGAGCTGTGCATCCTGATTGGCACCCAACAGGAGGCAGTTTCCCAGGGCACACGCAACCAGGGAAACAACAACAACAACAGCAAGAACGGGAATGCCAAACGAGACAACCCACCACAATCCAACAACAACAACCAAAACTCTTGCCCCAGGACAGACAACTTTGTCACCAACGGGGTGAAGGGGAAGCGTCAACAAGAATGGGAGTGTATCAAGTGTGGTCCCCCCACACACGAGGTCCGCGACTGCACCAGCAGTTATAAACTCCAATCATGGGAAAGGGCCACTCCCCAAATCACCAACACCACCACACCCACTCGCACCGTCAAAATGATTAGTGCACGTTGAAAGCGCAAACAAGAGAACAAAGGACCACAAACCGTCGCCACTGCCACACGCAAGGAGAGGTCCCCTGAGACCAAGACTATGAGGATAACTGAGCTGGACTCAGATTACAAAGAGGAGGAAGCTCAATCAACCGACCATTTGGGAAACAAGTAGGGGTTCCATCATTGGCTGTCCGAAAAACCCCTCGCCCTACTGCACTGCTAACGGTCATGGTTGCGTTGAAAGGAGGTATTACAGCAGAGGCTGTGGTGGACACAGCTGCAACTGCTCTTGTCATTGGTTGGAAGGTGGGAAGGAAATTGGGTTTAAATCGGAGAAAGGAGCCTCTGTAGATAACACAGGCTGATGGTAGGAAATTGGGTGGAGTATCTCACATCGTCAATTCTTCTTTGAGGTTTTTGGGGCAAGACCCCGTTTCATTCACGTTACTACCGGGCTCAGGCATAGCACCCTCACCTCAATCGACCGAGTGGTCGCTAGATGCTAAGTTTGTGGATATTGGTCCAAGGAATTTGATTTGGGGACTTTCTTGGTTGAAGGAACATAGTTTTTTAATGGATACTGTTGGTAAGAAATTGGTTAGGAAGGACGGATTTTCAGTAAGTTGTCGGGAGCGAATCATGCCGCAAATATCTTTAATGGAAGGAGAGATGGAGGAAGGAAAAACTGTCTTACTGGTTAATGCAACATCCAATTACGGTGACTACGCTTGGGTGTTCTCAGCCAAGCAAGCTATCAGACTACCCCCACACGGGAAATGGGATCACAAAATCCCCCTCAAAGACAGGCAAGCCAGAATCCCTAACGGCCCAATATATGAGAACACTTGGGAAGAACGTGAAGCCCTCAGGGCATACCTAGCAGAACACACACCATCGGGGAAGGTACGGAAATCATTGTCAGCAGCTGGGGCACCAATGCTTTTTGTCACAAAAAAGATAGCCCCCTACAACTCTGTGTTGATTGTCGTAGGTACAACAAAATTACCACGCCCAACCAATACCCCCTCTCCTTGATGAAGAAAAATTGAGAGAAGATGCAAGGTTCGAAATGGTTTACCAAACTGGACCTCAAGAATGGCTACTACCTCATTCAAATCAAGGAGGGTGGCGAGTGAGGAACGGCCTTCAGGACAAAATACGGCCTATTCAAATATACCGTTATGCCTTTTGGACTCATCAACGCACCCTCTTCTTTTCAGGAGATGATGGACGAAGTCCTATTAGGAATCAAAAAAGAAGTCCACTACTTGGATGATATTCTCATCCACACTTCCAGAACCAAGGAAGAGCACCGAGCAGTTGTTGAACAGGGTCTGGAAAGACTTCTGAACAGCGACCTTGGAGTCAACCTCAGCAAGCCTGAGTTTCACGTCAGAGAGACAGTTCTTCTCGGCTTTGTGGTCAATAGATCGGAGATTAAGATGGACAGCGCAAAAGTCAAGACTATTGTGGAATGGGTAGTCCCGCAAAAGAGGAACGACTTGCAAGCATTCCTTGGTTTTGTCAACTACTATTGCGGGTTCATCCGCAACTACAGCTATAGAACCAAGCCTCTTACCAAGTTGACCAAGGACATCTCTTGGTCTTGGGAAGCTCAGCAACAGGAAGCATTCGATGAACTTAAAGCTGAATTCCAAAAGGCACCTATCCTGGGACATGGGGATTGGAACCTGCCCACACTCTTGGAAACCGATGCATCCAACCAAGCGGTGGCAGGTGTCCTATCTCAACTACACTCAGCAGACCCGATAGACCGTTTGAGCAAAGCAAAATGGAAACTGGTGGACTGCTATGCAACAACCCTCAAGGAAAGTGCGCGCAACTAGCCAATTTATCACAAGAAACTTAGGGGAATTGTCAGTTCAATTCTCCATTGGCGCTCATTGTCACGGAGTCAGGTAAAGCTAGTCCTATTCCTCTCTAATGCATAAGACCGGGGACTAACCGTGACACGGACTGATCATCCACACGCTAGTTAGGCAGCTATATTTGGAGTTGGATTTCTATAAAGTTCTAGCCGCATCTCTAGTTGGATTTGTCAGGCAACTACCCCGCTTTGTGGCTGAAGCCGTAAGCGAGGGAGTTATGGTTTTCAGGGTCAAATGGACTCCCCGCGTTTAATTCTTATTTTCTGTCATGTATTTCGTTTAGCAGCCGGTCGGCTATATATACCCGACCGCCCACTTAGTTTAGAAGGACAAGCGAATAGCGTTGTTCTAAGTATCTATCTACTTTTACACTTATATCGGATTATCGCATCTTTAGTACTTTGTACTTAGTGAATATCACGACGCACCTCTTAGTACTCGGTACTTCCGCGAATAAGTCGATTCATCAAGTGAACCGTAACATTACAACGCTAAAGTCTTTTACCCATCACGACATCATCATCAACATCAACAAAGATGTCGAACCACGGACGTCTCCCTGGCACACACCGATCAGGTCTCCTCATGGGAGGTGACAAACAAATGGAAAACTCAGAAGCAATGGTGGCCATCACCCACCCACAGCCAGAACGTCAACAACCCAGGCGTCCCCACCCCTTGATTGAGGATGCACCCAGCCCAGTATACAGCACCTCTTCGGAAGAAGAGGAAGCAAAAGACCAAGATGGTGATACTATCATCCACTCAGGGGCGGCAGCAAACACCCCTATCCCAAGGCCCGAATCTCGCGCCCCCTCAGCACTCGCAAGACTTAAGGACAGGAACCGCATATCCAGGGCAGGCTCTACCCACTCCGCGCCCCTTCGGCCAACCAACATTACAAGGGAACAGGCCGAACGTTTGGCGGCAACTCTCCGAACCGAACGAATGACCGACGAAGCCAATCTCAGACAAGAGATTCCTGCGTCAATAAAGCCTACCATAGAAGAAGCGCTGAAACAACTACAGGAAACCATGCTGAGGGCTATCGCAATGCAAATGACCGAAATGGAAACGAGATTCAATGGTTCCCTCCAGGAACTACATCAAGAAATCCACCAGGTCAAAACCGACCTCACCAGGCAACAAATCGAAAACACTGGTAAACTCGAGAGGGCAATTGGGGCAGTGAGAGAAAGCTTGACCAGGGAAAAGAAGAGCCGAAAAGAGCAGGTCAACGAACTGGCAGAATCATTGGAGCATGTCATCAAGCGCATCGACGCCATGGAGGAGAGCTCCAAACACAAATCCGTCGCCTCCTGGGTTGACAATGTCGCCGCGAGTGGGGCACAGGATAAAGGAAAAGGAAGAGCAGTACCACCCGCAGAAGCAGAAACACCAGTGGAAGTAGCACCAGTGCCACCCCCGAAACTCCCGCTTCGCCAGCAAGTACTGGTGGGAAACTCGGGTCTCTTCTCCGCGGCACAGCGGTTTCAGCCTGGACCATTGCCCATCCTAACATCGCCGGCACTACCACTACCACCACCAAGGAGACCACTGCCAGCCCAAGAACAGGTTTTCGAACCTACCAACCCTCCACGCAGGTATGAGGAACGAAGACCAGAATTCAAGCTGGCCCCACCACCGAAGTTTTCCGGAAAGAAAACAGAACTGGAGAATTTCCTGTTCGCCATGAACAACTACATCAGAGCCAAAAAGATCACGGAGGATGAGGACCGCATCACCCTCATGATCTCCCGATTTGAAGGCGATGCATTGACATGGTGGAGAGGAAACGATGGGAAAATCAGCAGCTGGGACGACGCCACCCATGGGCTCCGCCAAACCTATGGGGACCACCAGGCCCAGCAGCGAGCAACAACAGAGCTTCAGGCTCTCAAACAGACAGGAAGTATCTCGGCTTTCTTCACCAAGGTTGAAGAACTCAACCTCGAAGCCAAGATTCCCGTCGAAAACCTCCGACTAACGTTGATGCCAAACCTCCGCCTCAACCTTCAGCATGCCCTCGCCTCTCAAGTCCTCAACAGTCCCACTTACCATCAGTGGAAGGAGTTGTGTATCTTGATTGGCACACAGCAGGAGGCAGTTTCCCAGGGCACACGCAACCAGGGAAACAACAACAGCAGCAGACCAAGTGGGCGGAACGATCGCCCACAAGGCAGCAGCAACAACAGCAACAATCGGGAGTCTCGCCCCCAAACAGGCGATACAATCCCGAAAGAAATCATGGCTAACCGTCGTCGAGATGGCAAATGCCTCAAGTGTGGTGTCTCCACACACCAGGTCCGTGACTGCACCAGCAGTTATAAACTTCAATCATGGGAAAGGGCCTCTTCCCAAACCACCAACACCACACCAACCCACACAGTCAAGATGATTGCTGCGGCCCCCAAACGCAAACGAGTGGACGAAGGATCACATACCGTTGCCACCTCGTCGCGCAAAAGGAGGTCGCCAGAAACAAAGACTGTGCGAATCACTGAGCTGGACTCAGATTACGAAGAGGAGGAAGCCATGAGCACCGACCAATCGGGAAACGAATAGGGGTCCCACCACTGGCCGTCGGAAGGACCCCTCGACACACTCCACTCCTGACGGTCATGGTTGCGTTGAAAGGAGGAATTAGGGCAGAAGCGGTCATTGACCCAGATGCTACTGCCCCGGTAATTGGATGGAAATTGGGAAAGAAATTGGGTTTGAATAGGAGGAAGGAGCCTGTGCAAATAACGCAGGCTGATGGTAATAAGTTAAGTGGAGGATCTCATGTTTTTAATTCTTTTTTTAGGTTTTTGGAGCAAGACTCCGTTTCGGTATTGCCAGTCCCTACTTCAACTTTAGCACCCTTACCTCAAACAACCGAGTGGTCGCTAGACGCAGAAGTATTGGACATTGGACGAAGGGATTTAATTTTGGGTCTTTCTTGGTTAGAAGAGCATGGATTTTCGGTGGATACTGTTGAAAGGAAATTGGTTAGGAAGGATGGATTTATGGTAAGTTGTCGTCAGCGGAACATCCCTGAGATAACGGTAATGGAAGGAGAGATGGAAGAAGGGGATACTGTGTTACTGGTTGACGCAGCCTCCCATTACGCTGATTACGCTCGGGTGTTCTCATCCGAGCAAGCCAATAGACTACCCCCACACCGAAAATGGGACCACGAGATCCCCCTCAAAGACCCTCAATCAAAAGTTCCCAACGGCCCAATATATAAGACCACTTGGGAAGAAGACGAGGCCCTCAGAGCGTACCTAGCGGAACACACACCATCAGGGAAAGTGCGGAAATCACGGTCAGCAGCTGGAGCACCAATCATTTTCGTCAGAAAGAAGGATGGCTCTCTACGACTCTGCGTGGATTATCGTGGGCTCAATAAAATCACTATGCCCAACCGATACCCCCTTCCCCTAATGAACGAGCTCAGAGAGAGGACTCAAGGCTCAAAATGGTTCACCAAATTGGACCTCAAGAATGGTTACTACCTCATTCGGATCAAGGAAGGTGACGAGTGGAAGACAGCCTTCAAGACAAAATACGGCCTATACGAGTACACCGTCATGCCTTTCGGACTCATCAATGCACCCTCATCTTTTCAAGAGATGGTGGATGAAGTCCTCCAAGGAATCGAGGAAGAAGTCCACTACCTGGACGATATCCTTATCTACACTTCCGGAACCGAAGAGGAACACCAGGCAGTTGTTGAACGAGTTCTTGAAAGACTTCTGGACCACGATCTTGCAGTCAACCTTAGCAAGTCGGAATTCCACGTCAAAGAGACAGTCTTTCTTGGATATGTTGTCAATGGATCAAAAATCAAGATGGACGGCGCAAAAGTCAAAACCATCGAGGAATGGGCGGTCCCGCAAAAGAAAAAGGACCTCCAAGCATTCCTCGGTTTCGCCAACTACTATCGCCAATTCATTCGCAACTACAGCCAAAGGACCAAGCCCCTAACCGAATTGACCAAGGATGTTCCATGGTCTTGGGGAGCTCAGCAACAAGAAGCATTTGATGAACTCAAAGCCGAGTTCCAAAAAGCACCTATCTTGGCACAGTGGGATAGAAACCTGCCCACACTCTTGGAAACCGATGCATCCAACCAAGCGGTGGCAGGCGTCCTATCTCAGCTACACCCAGCAGACCCGATGGACCCATCGAGCAAACCAGAATGGAAACTGGTGGACTGTCATGCGACGACCCTCAAGGAAAGCGAGCGCAACTGGCCAATCCACGACAAGGAACTTTGGCCAATTGTCAGTTCAATTCTCCATTGGCGCTCGTGGCTTGCAGGCCTACCTCAACCCTTCGTCGTTCACACAGACCACCAAGGACTCCAGTACTTCCAGACAAAGCAAAGACTGAATAGCCGACAAGCGTCTTGGGCTGAAAAGCTCAGCGAATTCGACTTCACAATTCAGTACAAACCCGGAAGTCAGATGGGAAAGCCCGACGCACTGTCCCGCCGCTCAGGAGAAGAGAAATCTGGAGCCGACGCCCAGCTCTTCAAGGACGGACAACTGGTAATGGCTATCGAAAGGGATACTCACTCCGCTGGACCAGACACGGATGTCGCCAGCTGGGAACGAAACCAAGAAGGCCTCCTCGTCGTACCTTTGGAACACCGCACCACCATCCTTCGCCATTGTCATGACTCACAAGTAGCAGGATACTGGGGACGTCATCGAACTCAAGAGATTGTATCCAGAGATTTCGCCTGGAATGGATGGATGGAGGATGTTGCCAAATACGTTGCTGGATGCTCTCGATGCCAGAAGGCAAAGGCTGACAGGCACTCAAAGAAAACCAAGTTGGTCCCAATGCCAACCGGAGAAAGACCGTGGGAGGAGATTGCAATGGACTTTGTGGGAGAACTACCAGAAAGCGACGGCTATAATGCCATCTTGGTTGTCACCGACCGCTTCACAAAGATGCAGCATTATATACCTGCTAAAACAAGCTGGACCAGTGAAGATGTCGCTAACGCCTACATCTGCGACATTTGGAAACTCCACGGACTCCCGAAGCACATCACCTCCGACAGAGGGCGTCAGTTCACCTCGGCTTTCTCCAGGGCACTTAATGATAAACTTGGTATCGGACTACGACTTTCCACCGCACACCACCCCCAGACGGACGCACTTAGTGAAAGAGCAATTCAGACACTTAAGCAGTACCTTTGGATCTTCTGTCACGACAGACAGGACCGATGTGCACGATGGCTACCGCTAGCCGAGTTTGCGCACAACTCGACTTCGACAAAGCATGGATACAGCACCTTCAGAAGTCTCTATGGCTTCGACCCACGCACCATCCACGTGTCTGAAGAACCCTCTGCAAGTCCCGCCGCTGAGGAATGGTTGGATAGAATGACTGCTGTCCACAACGACATCCACAACACCCTCAAACACATCAACGATAAGAGGAGTGGATTGAGTCTGGACAAGGGAAGATGATACAATCCAGGCGACAAGGTACTAGTGGACCAACGAAACTTGACCATCAAGTCAGGGAACAACCGAATGCTCACTTCAAAGTACATCGGCCCCTTCACAGTCAAGCGTCGAGTTGGTTCACATGCCTACGAAGTGGAAACTCCCGATAGGATTCGCCTCCACAAAGTTATTCATACCTCTCTCCTCAAGCTATTTCGGGAACGCAACGAAGACCAAATAGACATTGACGAGGATGAGCAGGACGAACTATTCTTTGTTGTGGAGAAGATTGTCAATAGTCGCCGAGTGCGAGGACAAGTTCAATACCGAGTCAGATGGCAAGGTTTTGATGAAGAGGCAGACACATGGGAACCGATCGAGCACCTCTCGGATCCTGATGTTATGCAATTGGTTACCTCGTTCCATCGAGAGTTCCCCAGGAAACCGGTGCACAGGTTACTGGAGGAAAGGTTGTGAACCCGCTAGGTTCTTTCCCTAAGCACTACTGTTTTATGAAACAGTAAGTACTCTCGTTACAGTTATTGGTTAATGTTCTATACCTTTCCACGCCCTATAGCGATCCCCTATTTTTACCTTGAACGGAGGGACGATTCAAGGGTTTTTGGGAAGTCTCCAGGAGTGGTTTTAACGGTGAACAACCAATTTAGGACGTGGCATTATTCTGGCAAAGGGGACACAATGGCGTGGAATGGTTTAAGGGTTTTAAAGGTAGCTCTTACATTCCCATTACACCTCTCATGGACGTTGAATTAACTGAGCGATCTAGGGAGATCTCGGTTTTTTTTTTCGGAAGTGTTACTTTGGGGACCAAAGTCCTCGGAGGGGGGGGTAATGTCACGGAGTCAGGTAAAGCTAGTCCTATTCCTCTCTAATGCATAAGACCGGGGACTAACCGTGACACGGACTGATCATCCACACGCTAGTTAGGCAGCTATATTTGGAGTTGGATTTCTATAAAGTTCTAGCCGCATCTCTAGTTGGATTTGTCAGGCAACTACCCCGCTTTGTGGCTGAAGCCGTAAGCGAGGGAGTTATGGTTTTCAGGGTCAAATGGACTCCCCGCGTTTAATTCTTATTTTCTGTCATGTATTTCGTTTAGCAGCCGGTCGGCTATATATACCCGACCGCCCACTTAGTTTAGAAGGACAAGCAAATAGCGTTGTTCTAAGTATCTATCTACTTTTACACTTATATCGGATTATCGCATCTTTAGTACTTTGTACTTAGTGAATATCTCGACGCACCTCTTAGTACTCGGTACTTCCGCGAATAAGTCGATTCATCAAGTGAACCGTAACACTCATGGCTCGCAGGCCCACCTCATCTCTTTGTCGTCCGGACAAACCACCAGGGACTCCAATACTTCTAGGCCAAGCAAAGACTGAACAGTCGTCAAGCCTCATGGGCTGAGAAGCTCAGCAAGTTCGACATCACCATTCAGTTCAAACCATGAAGTCAAATGGGGAACCAAGATGCATTATCCCGCGGCTCAGGTGAAGAGAAAGCTGGAGCTGACGCCCAACTCTTCAAAGACAGACAACTGGTCATGGCCATAGAAAGGGACATTCATCCCACTGGTTCTGACCAGACGTTGCCAGTTGAGAAAGAAACCTCAAAGGCCTCCTCAGTGTACCTTAAGAACACCGCACCACCATCATTTGCCACTGTCATGACTTGCACGTAGCAGGGCATTGGGGACCCCATCGGACTCAGGGGGTTGCATCAAGAGATTTCGTCTGGAATTGATGGAGGGAGGATGTTGCCAAGTACGTCGCAGGATGCCCTCGTTGCCAAAAGGCCCAAGCAAATAGGCACTCAAAGAGAACCAAGTTGGTCCTAATGCCAACTAGACAAATACCTTAGGAGGAGATTGCATTGGACTTTGTGGGAGAACTACCAGAAAGCGACGGCTACAATGCCATCTGAGTGATTACCAACCGTTTTACAAAGATGCAGCATTTTATATCTCCTGAGACAACCTAGACAAGCGAGGATGTTGCTAACCCATATCTTTGTGACATCTGAAAACTTCACAAAATACCAAAGCATATCTCCTCCGACAGCGGGCCTCAGTTTCCCTTGGCTTTTTTCAGCGCACTTAATGTTAAACTTGGTATTGGACTACAACTTTCTACAGCACAACACCCCCGGACCAACGGACCCAGCGAAAGTGCTATACAAACACTCAAGGAGTACCTACATATCTTCTGCCATGACAGACAAAACCGATGGTCACGATGGTTATCCTTCATGGAGTTTGCGTACGACTCAACTTCAAGCACGCATGGATACAGTCATTTCAGAAGTCTGTATGGGTTAGACCCATGTACCATTCATGTGTCACAAGACCGATCTGCAAGCCCTCGTGTTGAGGAATGGCTCAACAGGATGACTGTAGTCCACAACAACATCCATACCACACTCAAAAATATCAACAAGAAACCAAGTAGGATGAGTTTGGACAAGGCACAATCATACAATCCTGGGGATAAGGTGCTGGTGGACTGACGAAACTTGACTATCAAATCAGGGGACAACCGAACACTCACAGCAAAGTACATTGGCCCCTTCACTGTCAAGCGAGGAGTTGGTTTACATGCCTATGAGGTGTAAACTCCCGATCGAATCCGCCCTCACAAAGTAATTCACAAGTCACTCTTCTAATCATTTTGGGCACGCTCTGATGATGATAGGAATATTGATGAGGATGATGACAATAAATTGTTCTTTATGGTGGAGAAGGTTATCAACAGTTGCAGAGTGCGAGGACAAGTCCAATAACAAGTCAGATGGCAAGGTTTTGAGGAAGGGGCTGACATACGCAAAACGATCGAGAACCTCTCAGATCCTGATGTTATGCAATTTGTTATCTCGTTCCATCGAGAGTTTTCCAGGATGCCTAGGCAAAGATTACTGGAAGATAGGTTGTGAGCCAACTAGGTATCCCTACTCAAGTTCTATTAAACAAAATAGTAGTTTCATTGTTGTTTAGTTCAACGTTCTATACTTTTCCACGCCCTATAGCAATCCCCTATTTTTACCTTGAACAGAGGGAAAATTCAAGGGTTTATGGGAAGTCTTCAGTAGTGGTTTGAATAGTGAACATCTGAACATAAGACATAGCATTATGCTGGCAAAGTGGACGCAAATGGCATGGAATGGCTGAAGGGTTTCAAAGGTAACTCTCAGATTCTCATTACTACCCTTAATGGATGTCAAAATAAACTGAGCAATCTACGGAGATCTCGGTTTTTTTTCGGAAGTGTTACTTTGGGGCCCAAAGTTCTTGGAGGGGAGGGTAGAATCATAGAGTTGGGTAAGCTAGTCCTATTCCTATCTAATGCATAAGACTGGTGCCTAACCATGACACGGACTGATCACCCTTGCGCATGAGATCAGGAAGCTATATTTGGAGTTGGATTTGTTAGTTGGTGCTTGACGCATCTCTAGTGTCATTTTTGGAACAACCCCGCTTTGTGGCTGTGCCCCTCATCAAGTAGTTACAGTTTTCATGGTCTGTCAGGTATAAATACCCGACCGCCCACTTAGTTTAGAAGGACGAGCAAATAGCGTTGTTTCAAGTATCTATCTACTTTGCACTCATATCGGATTATCGCACGTTTAGTACTTTGTACTTGTGAATATCTCGTCGCACCTCTTGGTACTCGGTACTTCCGTGAATAAGCCAATTTATTGAGGAAACCGTTACAGTAGGCACATGAGGATATGATTCCACCAGATAGACTAGGCCCATCAGAAATAGTCGGCATAACTACAGTTGCCCCAGCTGGAATTGAGCAGCCTCTCAACAAGCTGAGGAGCAGGAATGGTGTATACAGGTTGAAGGGGAGGTGCACAAGTAAAGAAGACGGGAATTGGGGCAATGCCGAGCAGGCAATGTAAGGATAGGAAATTACATACACATGTAACTTCTATCATTACACAGGACAGAGCAGGAACATAGTATTTTCATTATTATTTTCATTATTATTATTATTAATCAACATAGATGTTACTAGAACATCTATGACTCACTTAGCTAGGAGTCACCTACCCCTGACTCACAGGTATGACTCAAGAAATTGAGTCACCTCTGACTCATAGGTATGACTCAACAATTAGATAGGAGTCACCTCTGACTCACAGGTGTGACTCAACATTAAGAAAGGAGTCACCACTGACTCATAAGGAAATGAGTCACTTCTGACATCATAGTTAATTTAGTTTAAGAGTCACTATGACTCATACAGGCTTGGGACTTTCTATAAAAGAAGCCCATTCCCCCCTTCAGTGAAAGGGCAAGCAACTTAGCAGTTAGCAACAAATACAAGAGTTTACAATGGTTAATTAAGTCTCTCCTCAATCACAAGTGACTAGAAGATATTACAACTATTCAGACTCTTATTTATATAGATATTAAGGCAGCTGTTATTAGTTAGATTCTGGTAATCTAACTAATAGCCACCTTTATACTATACCCAAACTTTACATTTTTTAACCTATATAAAAACCTTACCCAAAGGACTAGACTGATCACCTAGGGCCTCTTTAATTCTCCTAGAAAAGGAGAAGTATCTAGATACTCAGAAATACTAAGAAAAGTAAATCTGAGAATAAAAAAGACCTTATCTACAGAAGGCAGAGCTCTTTTCAATCAGTGGGACCCCGTGAGTATCATACCTCCACCCCTGATCCACCATTCTTCTGAACCACCTATACCTTTCAGCACACTGTTCAGAACAATCCCTATTCTTACATCCCTTCCAAGTAACAGCAAACCCAGCAAATTCCTCAAGGAATCCATCCAAATCCTTAGGTGTCACCCAGAAAAAGACCTTTCTATTCCTTTTAACAGGAATTTCCTTAGGCCCCCTCAAGACAACATCATTCCTAGACACCTTGCCTGGACACTCAACAGGCCTAACATAACACTTGAAGGTCATCTGTAGAAAAAGAATCAAATATTAGCAACATGACTTCCACACCACCAAACACCAGGAGCAGAAAGGGCTCCTTAATGCCCAAACTTCTAACACCAAAGAAAAAGAGATCAAAGGGGAAAACACCTTCAAGATCTCAAACACCTGCACAAATTGATATTCCAGTAGTTGTCAACTGGAGTACTGTGAGGGAAACCAGTAAAGAGAATGCAGAACTAGAACTTAAAATAAGTCAGTACATAACAACACCAGAATATATCTTCACAATCAAAGCACATAAACCTGGAATCCAGAAACAAGCCCTCACAAACAGAATCTGGGAAAGTAAACTGCAAGCAGAAGCAGACCATTATACACTAGAGGAAGGAAAAATGCTGCAAGAAATTGTAGCAAAATATTCCTTAAGTGAATGGGGAACCTCAGCAGTAGGAGTAAAAAGAAATCCAGAATCTAAAAATAAGGAACCACTGGAGGAAACAGCAATTGAAGATATAACAAGGATAATGTTAGAAGAAACAATTGATGAGAAACTACTTATGGAAAGAATTGCAAATTTCCAACCTGAAGTAGAAAGCATCAATAGTATTGAAGAAATCCCTTGGATAATCAGAAACTGGATAGCCATAGCCACTTATAGGTATATACCAGAAAAACAAAATACTGATAAGGATAACACTCCTGTACCTGTACCTCCAGTTGTAAAATTCACAGCAACACCTAGAAGGAAAAAGAAAAACAGGCACAGAAGGAAAAGGAAGCCAATGAGAAATTCAAAGAATCTAAGAAGGATCTCTTTGGAGCAAAGAAGAAAAAAACAGGAGATGGAACCCAAAAAGACAGAGCAATATCCCTTTCTGATTCAGAGGAATCAGGAAATGAAAAGAATGCTGAAGACCCACCTGATCCAAGTTCTTCAGAAAGTGATTCTGATAGCAGTGACAGTGGTAACAGCTCTTCCTCTTCCAATGCCAGGAAAAGGAAGATGAAATCTAATAGGGAAAAAACACCATCTCAGATTAGCTGGGAAAAAACAACAGGCAAAACCTCAATTAGAGGAAAAACACCAAAGAAGCCTCCAAAGATCAAAGTAGAAATACCAAAGAAATTAAATGATGATCCTAAATGGAAGAATGCACAAACATATGATGATTGGTGTATTTACTTACAGAAGTATCTGAAATTGAATGGTATACAGCTTAAAGGAGTAGAAGCAGTAGATAATCTGGACTTCTATGTGGAGGCAGGACCAAAAACAGTGCTGGATGAGTATGTCAACAATACCAAGTCAAAAAACCAGGACATCTTCCAGGCTTTTATCAACATCAGAGAGCACCTAATTCCTAGCACAAGCAAGGATGATTTATGGAAGGTGTGGGCCAAATGCAACCAGTCCAAAAATGGAAAGAAAATGACAGTGCATGAATTTGCAAAAGAACTGGACAGGATCCAACTATTACTCATTGATTCAGATGGTAATCAAACTATTACTCACCCTGTCAAGTATCACAAGTTCATTGATGCATTAGACCAGAAATTAATTACAGCTGCAGGAGCTTTCATTACAGTGGACACTGCATGGGAAAAATTAATCAGGACCCTGGAAAAATTTGAGGCTAATATGCACACTCACACACATAGTGACACAAGGAATAAGCCACAAAGAAAGCCATGGAAAGCTTTGCCAGAAAAGCCTGAAAGAACCCCTGCATATCAGCCCACAAAAGCCAGTAATAAACCTGCAGGAGTTAAGGCACACACCAAACCCCCACCTCCTGCAAGGCCCCCTCCTACAGATTGGAGTCTACTAAAAAAGAAACCAATTCCAGCTGGCCTCAACAGAAATGCCAAGTGTTACAATTGTGGCAAAATGGGTCATTTGTCATTTGATTGCAAATCACCAAAGATAGGATCTAATGCCTTATCAGTAATCTATGAAAAGGACTCAACTGATTATGATGCAATTAATATCCATGCCACCAAGGTGAGACAAGTACCAACAGTTGGCAAAAACAACAAATTAATTATGGACACACCACCAAGCTACAATCCTAGGCTAAAAACAACAGAACACTTGATGGCTATCACCACTATCAACAAAAATCAGGCCATCACTATAATAGATCATCAGACCACAGGTGCAGATCTAATAAGCACTAGGTTCTGCATACTGTATAAGATACCTATGATGAAATTAACAAAACCAGTTGTTATCAACACAGTCATCAAAGGAAGCAAGGGTAAGTGTGAGCATTATGCCAAAGTAATTATTAATTATGGTCAGCATGAGGAAGAAAGAACCTTCTGGGCAGCCAACCTCAGTGACTGGGATGTTATCCTAGGACATCCAGCCCTGAAGGCTAATCAGGCCATGATCAATATTGGCACCATGCAGACTACTGTCACAAGCAAGGAAGGACTCAGATACACCCTGAAACCCTGGACTGGAGGAGCTCCTCAGACAAAGATCAGCAGAAGAAGAGTCACCTCTGCAGCCACACATGTAGAAGAATCAGGCTCACTCACACCATATGAGGAAAGGATGATCATCCAGCAATTAGCTTGGAAAATTATCCAGAATGATCTAGACCATTATCCAACATGGGTACAAGATTACTCATACATGGTGGAAGTGATGACATCACACCAATTTCCAAGCACTCAAACATCCTTAGCCTACAACAAGGCATACAACAAGGTTATAGATTACACAGAGAGTGGACAACATTACATACAGGCTAAAAATGATTTACATCATCAGCTGAAGTCCACCATATCAGTAATCAATCTTCTAACTATAGAAGAAAAAGCAGTAATAGAAAACTGGTATCAAATTCTATTGGAGCTTCAAACCACATATCACTCACTATACCAAACTCTCCCTACACAACTCAACAATGACATCACCATTGCCTTTAATCACATACACAAATTAAGGGCCACCATCAATGCTGAGAAAAAAGAAATCCATTCCTATTCCACTACAGTAGAGTCAGAGTTTGATATTGAGGCTGAGTTCCCTGAAGTCTACCCCTCAGAGAAACCAACAGAATTACCCCCATTAAGAGATATTAATCACAACATTAATATCAAAGATGAGTCAATTACTTGGAGACCTAGACCAATAAAGCAGAATGCTAAATTCATGCAAGCCTTGCATGAAAAAATTGACTCAGAGCTGAAATCAGGCAGAATCATAGCATCAAATGATCCATCATCATGCTGCATGTTTACAATTCCTAAGCATGACAAACCAGATCAGCCTAGATTTCTGCTAGACCTGGTTGATAGGAATAACAACACCATTAAGGACAACACACCACTTCCCAACCAGGATGAGATTAGAAATAGAGTAGCATCACACAAATACAGATCAAAAATAGATTTGACTGATGGCTATCACAACATCAGAATAAACCCTGACCATGAAAAGTACACATCATTCAGTACCCCCATGGGACAATTTAGAACAAGAGTCATGCAACAAGGGGATTGCAATGCACCTGCCACTATGGTACAAACCATGAGTCACATATTGAGACCCATGCTAGGCAGATCAGTTGCAATCTATTTAGATGACATCTTTATCTACAGCAATACTTGGGATCAGCATGTGAAAGACCTGAGACAGTTACACAACATCCTGAAAAAGGAAAAGTTTTACATCAACAAATCAAAGTCTCAGATTAACCCCAAAGTAATGCAGATCCTAGGAGTCATACTCACAGAGAAAGGCCTAGAAGTGGATCCAACCAAGGTAGAAATGATTTCTAAGCTGCCAATCCCTGGAAACAGGAAGGAGCTCCAGGAATTTAATGGCATGATCATCTATATGAGTCAGTTCCTTCCCAAATTAGCTGACATCATGGCCCCACTTTCTGAACTAGCAGGGGCTACTAAAGATTGGTCATGGACCCCACTTCACACTGAGTCATTTACCCAAATTAAAAAGTTACTTGACTCACCTGCAATCCTCAGACCACTTGATTACAATTCAAATGACACCATATACCTTGTCTGTGATGCAAGTAGAGTAGGTGTGGGTGGATGGATTGGCCAAGGACCCACCTTGGAACAGGCTAGACCTGCTAAATACTTTAGCAAAAAATTCAATAGTGCACAAAGCAGTTACTCAACAACAGATCAGGAGCTCCTTGCTATTGTAGCTGGGGCTGAGTATTTTGCCACTGAATTAACAGGGGTAAAATTTAAAATTGTGACTGATCACAGTGCATTACTCACAATTATGAGTAATAACAACCTATCAGGCAGAAGAGAAAGATCTAGGAGGATCTTATCCAGATTGGACTTCACTATAGAACATATTAAGGGAGAGAGCAATAAGATAGAAGACCAGCTGAGTAGAATGTATAAAGAGGGCACTCCCTACCCTCTCTCAGAGTTTATTTCAGATTCAGCAGATCAGCCAGAACCCTTCAAGCAACACATCTACACAGCAGCTACCCAAGTCCAACCCTCTTCTACTACTACTACTACTCCACCAACACCAACACCATCACCACTACCAGAAGTAAGTTCCCAAATGTCTACTAAGAACATGAAGGAACCCTCTAACACAGTTAAGAAAATGTCTTATGCACAAGCAGCAGCATCAGCAGCACCAGCAGCAGCAGGACCCTCCACCTGCCACTGCAGGTCTATCAATGGCCCAAGGGCCATCCTCTGGCACCAAACTGGGTACCCCAACAACACCACCAGGGACTTCCAGGAGGAGTCCCAAGAACTCCTGGATGAAGAGTTCCCAGGAACTGAGTGGGAGCAATGGGTGATGAATGGCTCTGAGGAGAGCCAGTATGAGGAAGAAGAGGAGCAAGAGTGGAGTGAGGTGGAAGAGCCAACTCTTCCATCTCAAGAGGACCTGGACCTACTCAATGAAGAGTGGGAAAGGACCACCCTCTCACACTGGGAAAGTGTGAGAGCCAACAGGGCCTACAATGAGGCCAGGGGACCCAACTCCCCTGCCCTCTCCACTGGCTCCCATGGAAATGAGGAACCCACTCACCATGGAATCTCTTGGGCCCAGGAGCAGGCAATCAGGGACAGCAATGTCACTGATTGTCCTCCCTGGGACTCCCCCAACCAACAAGTGATGCCTGCTACAAAGGCCCCTGGGGATGCCACCATTGGCTGCAAAGCCACCACAGTGCTCCCCCACCAGCAGCCACCACCACCACCAGCATCACTGGGCACCATGCCCACCTATACCTCCTCCTCCTCCCAGCTTCCCCAGAAGCTGGCACAACTCCCTCCCATGGATACTACCATGCCCCTCAGCATGGAGATCTCCCCTTCTCCTGAGGGGTATAAACCAGTGGAGTCAAAACCAGTTCCCTGGGCTGCCCTCAGCAAAAGGCACCCAGAACACCACCTCCTCCCCCAATGGCAATGCAAGGTCATGAATTGCCATAAACATGGGCAGGTGGATGAGTTTGGCTGGAAGCCAAGCAAGGATGATATCTATCATCCACAAATCCCTTTGTGCCCTGCACCAAACCCATCCTGGCTTTGGTACAAGACCTATGAGAACCACCCAAGGCACCACCTCCTAGATGACTATATGGAGTGTTATGTGCCTAACTGCAAGTGGAAGCACCATAGGAGGCCAGAGGAGTTGAAAGAGGAGGAAAAAGACTTGGTTGAGGAATGGAGGAAGAAGGTACATTCTACCAACACATACAAAACTTTCAGACAATGGTACACAGCTAACTCCTTTCTGGACCCAGAAATTTACTCCCTACAAGCAAATGAGGAAGGCCTCTTCTGGGTCTTCCAAAATCTTGTCTGGGAGGGTAATGAAGGGCAGGAAAGGTGGAAACAAGTAGATTCTGGGAAAGAATCTTTCTTTGTGAGAGCTGAGGCCAAGTTGGATGTTGGATCCAAGTGGCCTATTGTATTTTTGGATGTATGTGCACCTGGAGAAGAACCTGCTACTCACACCTCCCTATGCAAAGAATACAACAAACTAATGCATGACCCTAGATTTTCTAGTTTAGGTGCTGCATTGAAATTCAATTCTATTACATACAGAAATGGGTTCTATTACATCCATCCCAACAAAGAATGCCACAAGGAAAGAGTGATTCTACCCACTAAATGGATGAGAGATGCTAAAGACAGTGATGGAGAACTGGCCCCTTATGATTTAATTGAGAAATTCATTGAATCTAGCCATGAGGAACTAATTCATGCAGGATACCTCAGAACACTACTCCACTGCCAGCACAGCTACTTCTGGAAGGGAATGAGTAACAATATTAAGGAATATTGTGAAACCTGCACTACTTGTCAGAAGAGTAAGTTCTCCACTCAAAAACCACAAGGAGAACTCCACTCACTGCCTGTACCTCTATTCCCCTGGCAGAGCATCACCATGGACTTCCTCTCACTCCCAAAGATCATCACTGACCCACCAAACTCCTACAGCAATACAATTCAGCCAACCACATTTCAGAAAATCTGGCCAATTGTATGTAGGCTGTCCAAATACACCATTCCCATCCTACTACCTGAGAATGTCACAGCAGAGTGGCTAACCAAGTACTATGATTGGTTCATTGCTCCAATACTTGGCTATCCTGAAGATATTGTCACTGATAGAGACCCTATCTTCACCTCTGCACACTGGACAGCATGGGCAGACATCCACAACATCACCCTCCTCCTCTCAACAGCATTCCACCCCCAGACTGATGGAGAAACAGAAAGGATGAACAAGGTTATTATAGAAATGGCCACAGCTATGAGGGAAGATGGAGAAGAAAACTGGGTGGTTAAGTTACCAAAGATCCAAATTGCTATGAATCTCAGACATGATAGCAGTAGGAAATTCTCCCCCTACCAAATCATGTTTGGCCCTAATTCAAGAGTTGGACAAAACCCACATGTCAATGAGCTAGGAATCCCCATGAATACCAGAGCACCATTCATGAAGCCTACCCTCCAACAACAAGCCATCACAAACCTCACCAAAGCCAAAGAATCACAAACTCACCATGCCAACAAACTCAGAAGAAAGGCAGAGAAGTACCTCCCTGGTGACTTGGTGTGGCTCTCCACCAAAAATTTGGACCTCTCACTCAAAGGTAAAACAAGACCCAAATGGATTGGACCCTTCAGTATTGTTCAAGCTTTTCCAGACACTGACAATTATGAAGTCCACATAGAAGCAAACTTCAAGAAAATCCACTCAGTCTTCCACAGCAGCCTCCTCAAAAGATACAAGCCCAACAACAACAGAAAATTCCCTGGCAGAGCAGACAAATACCCCTCTGCTGTTGAAGGCTCCAGATATGAGGTACAAGAGGCTATGGAATACAGGTCAGAACCAGGTACAGGAAGGCCCCAATATATGATTAGGTGGAAAGGTTATGAAGAAAAAGATGATAGTTGGGTGTATGCTGAAGACATTGACTATCCAGTATTGCTAAAATACTGGGAGACAGGAAATAAAGCAAGGACCTTTAGAAAGAGACCTGGAAATAATACTTCCAGTAGGACAAAGACAATGGGACATATTAATAAAGAGAAGGCTAGAATTCTAGCCATGAAGGACACTCAGGCTATCCTTTAAGATAGTTGGGGAGAATGTAAGGATAGGAAATTACATACACATGTAACTTCTATCATTACACAGGACAGAGCAGGAACATAGTATTTTCATTATTATTTTCATTATTATTATTATTAATCAACATAGATGTTACTAGAACATCTATGACTCACTTAGCTAGGAGTCACCTACCTCTGACTCACAGGTATGACTCAAGAAATTGAGTCACCTCTGACTCATAGGTATGACTCAACAATTAGATAGGAGTCACCTCTGACTCACAGGTGTGACTCAACATTAAGAAAGGAGTCACCACTGACTCATAAGGAAATGAGTCACTTCTGACATCATAGTTAATTTAGTTTAAGAGTCACTATGACTCATACAGGCTTGGGACTTTCTATAAAAGAAGCCCATTCCCCCCTTCAGTGAAAGGGCAAGCAACTTAGCAGTTAGCAACAAATACAAGAGTTTACAATGGTTAATTAAGTCTCTCCTTAATCACAAGTGACTAGAAGATATTACAACTATTCAGACTCTTATTTATATAGATATTAAGGCAGCTGTTATTAGTTAGATTCTGGTAATCTAACTAATAGCCACCTTTATACTATACCCAAACTTTACAGGCAATGAAGCACTGGCAGGCTATGCTCACAAATAATGCAACAGAATAGATCCAGATGCAAATGGCACCAGAGATTGTGGCATATTGGACAACAACACTTGGCAATTGATGGACACATATGACAAGTTTAGTAAGACCGCTCAAATTTAGTGCTAATAGGACTTATACTTCCTGGACCATTATTTCAAGTTTAAGCTTGCTGATCTGATTACTTAACTTTCATAACCACATTGAAGACATGCTACCAAGGCAAAATAGGAAAAGCTAATTGATTCGTACTCCATGTCGGATCATGCTGCTATGGGCTACACAATAGTAGACAAATGAAGGGCAACAGAATGTGGTTAGTAAATCGATACTTCATTTCATGGATAGGTGGAAGGAGTTATAGAGCGCTTGGCTGTGGACCGCACAACTTTCCAGAATGGGACACATTGCTGAGCATTGTATGGGTCGGTTGAAGTGCTGCACATCACCTGCTCTAATTCTTACTCAAATCATGAATCAGCCAGCTACCCTGGATCTGGCTTATGAGGAGGCAACTACAATTCTCCCAACTATATATGCAGCAAATGCACTTTTGAGTATGGTGGAATTTCAGGGACTCAGTAACTCATTGGAAAAGAACCTTTCACACAAACGGCAAAACGAGGCAAAGGCTGCTGACATATCGTAAGATTTAACCAAGGGTAAGCTTTGGCTGTTATTGCTAGGGTAATTTACAATACATCAATAGAAACTAAACATTAAAGTTGCAAATTCAGGAAGGTCTGAGCAATATCGGGCTGCCATGGAGCTCCCTAGAGCGCCGGGAGTAATTGGGTTTCCTTTCAGCAGTCTTTCGGATGGCTGACTGCACTCAATCTTGTCCAAATTGTACAACTATTAGCCAGTTGCACTTGCCGTTAAGCCAGATGGCTTCTTGAGTAATTCTCCCATCACATTAGGAGAAGTATTGATCATGGTGCCAATTTGGGCTGTCAGCCCATATCTCCCAGTCAACCAGATGATGCAATACATCCTTGCACACATAACATGCCCTAGCCCAAAAGAGCATGAGTAATTGCCTATTAGAAATGATAATTGACTAAACTTTTGGATCATGTCTGATGGGAATACTGATGATTGCGGGTAGCAATGAGGATGCATATAACACTTACTGTCATAAACCGAGTTTCTGGCCTCACCCCGAGACTACCCCATATCTATCCACCATTGGCCTTGGCATCGCGAGTAGCCTCGGCGGATTCATGTTCACGTGATCCTGACTCACAACAAGTTCTGCCTACTTCTAGTGCCAGTTTACATTGCCATGCACCTTACCTCTGAACTAGTGCATCTCTAGTAACCATTACAACATGACAGCCAGCATCCCTGTCATTGCTCAACTTCATGATTTGAAATCCTAGAAAAACTACTAGAAGGTGCTTGTATTACAAACCTTTACTGCGCAATTGCTTTCCATATGCTTTCGTCATTTAAAATCCAGTTGTAGTTGTTTCCATTGTGCAGTTGATTTCTAATTACTTTCAACTTATGTACTTGTGCAGCCGCCATGCAGCCTCAGCGCAGCTGCGGTGCTGCTGATCCATTCATGTTTTTCAGGTCCCATAGTCAAAGGAAGATTTCTATATAAGGAATGTATGCCCCTTCTTGTTTTGTTTACTTTTCCATTCCTCCTCGTTGAACAACTTGATTCCCACCACATGAGCAAGAACAGTGTTTGCCTTTCGTTCCTCATAATGGTCATAAGGGTAATAATGGCAGAACGGCAAACTATATCCAATGAGAATGGATCTCAGACCATTTCCCTCATAACAGATGTGTGATGACCAGGTCCCAGTGACAGGATCTCGACGGCCAAAGAAGGTACCGTTGTGTCCATGCCAAGGGGGACGATAGGCGTGGATAAGAGAGGGGTAGCGGCGGTTGAGGATGGCGAGAGTGTAGGTGTTGACTTGGTCGAGAGGGTGCACAGGAGCAGGTTCTGGGGCACCGCCGGGAAGGATAACTGAGCGGCGAGTGGTCAAGGTACTGGGCATGGGACTTGGTCAAGGCAGGATCAAGAGGGGCTGTCTAGGCCACGGAAGAGGAGAGTATAAAGTATATTCGAATAACAACTTGTTAAGATACAACTGAGGGGAAGAGACAAGTTGTTGCGTGAAGAGGAAAGGAAAAGAAGACAAGACGAGAGGGAGAAAGGACTCCTTATATAGAGATCCTTCTCGAGCTATGGAACTAGAAAGACATGAATAGAATTGCAGCGCCGCGGCTGCGCAGTGGCTGCGCGGCGGCTGCGCAAGGTACATGAGTCAAAGGGAATTACAAATCAACTGCGCAATAGAAACAACTAGAACTTAATGGAAACTGACGGAAACATATGGAAACCTATTGCGCAGTGAAGGTTCATGATGCTAGAACCTTCTGGTGGTTTCTTTTGGATTCCGAACTAGGAAGTCGAGCAGTGACAGGGATGCGGGCTGTCGTGTTGCAACGGTTACCAGGAACGGACTAGGACATGGACTAGGTACATGGCGAGGTGGAGTATTGCTAGTAGTAAGCTAAACTCGGCTGGGGTCAGGATCAGGTGAACATGGATCCACTGTGGCTGATAGCGAGGCTGGTGCCGGCGGTGGCTAGGTGCGGGGTAGTCTTGGGTAAGGCTGGAAACTCGGTTCATGACAGTAGCCCCCCTTCTAGAGGAGAGCTCTAGTGATCTTTCTTGGATTGGTTCAAGGTCGTCGTCGATGATGATCGGGTCGTACCAAGATCCACTCATAGTGCGGGAAGGTTTTCTGGTCTGGGTTTTCGTGGGTAAGCTGTGTGGAAGCGCCTAACAATTGCTGGGGCGTTTTCGAGGTCGCTTGCTGGTTGCCAGGTAGGATGATCGTATCCAACCCAACGGACAAGATACTTGAGTTGACGTCGGACAAGTTTGGAGTCGAGAATATCTTCAACTTCCCACTCTAGGTCTTCGTTAACAATAACAGGAGGAGGAGGAGGTTGAACTTGGCCGGCGAGGGGGTCTGTTGCAACAGGTTCCAGGAGGGAGACGTGGAAGACTGGGTGAACTTTCATAGATGCAGGAAGCTCGAGTTTATATGCGTGGCTGGAGATTTTCTGGAGGATTCGAAATTTTCCCAAGCACTTAAAGTCCAACTTGGTTGATGGGCGAGTGGTGTGGATGTGTCGTCTGAGTAACGACACCTCATCGCCAACTTGGTATGCTGGTGGGGGAAGGCAATGTCGATCAGCTTGTTCTGCATGAATCGCCTGGGACCAGGATATTTCAGCTTGGAGATGCTTGTCCAACAGGCTGAGTTTGGCGGCATAATCCTTGAGTGCTTCCGGGGTTGGCAATGGAACTGCAGGATTGGCAAGGATTTCGTATCGGGGTTGTTGTCCGTAGACGGCAAAGAAGGGCGTAATTCCGGTGGTTGCCGAAAGGGTGTTGTTGTATGCAAACTCGGCCATAGTCAAGAGTTCTGACTAGTTGTCCTGCTGGTAGTTGCAGTAGGCACGAAGGTATTGTTCAAGGATTGCATTAACTCTTTCGGTTTGGCCGTCGGTCTGGGGATGGAAGCTGGTGGAAAGCTTCTGTTGAATTCCAAGGAGCTTGCAGAGGAACCTGGAGAACTCAGATGTAAACTGGGTACCGCGGTCGGTAACAATAGAGTCAGGGAGGCCGTGAAGGCGGAAGATGTTGTCCATGAAGAGTCTGGCATGGGTCTCAGAGTTGCACTCGGTTGTAGTTGGAATATAATGAGCCATCTTAGAGAGTCGGTCAACTACTACCAGTACAACATCAAAGCCGTTAGACAAAGGTAAGCCAGTAATGAAATCCATTGAAACTGAACTCCATCTGCGGACTGGGATTTCCAAGGGTTTCAGGAGTCCATAGGGGGCTTGTCGTGCGGGCTTGATCCTCATGCAAGTATCGCAGTTTTGAATGTAACGTGCAATGGTCTTGCGCATCTTGGGCCACCAGTAGTTCCGGGAGACAAGTTCATATGTAGCAGCTCGACCTGGGTGGCCAGCGGCGGGGTGTTCGTGGAACGAGCTAAGGACTTTGGCTTGAAGTTCTTTGTTATCAGGGATGTACAAGAGTTTGTTGACATAGAGGAGGCCATCATTGTAAGTACATTCTCCGAGGGGGACTGTTGGGTGCTTAGTTTCAAAGTTTTCAAGGGCAAGAAGGATTGATTTTCCCAAGGCGTCGGTTCCAAGGAGGTTGCGGATCTCGTTGTTGAATCCAATTGAGGCTGCTGAGAGGGAGTAATCAGAAAATTTGGAGGACGGGATTAGAGCGCGTACAGGTCGTGCGCGTTCATCCCCCTCTTCAGGGAGGTCTCCAGACCTTCGTGTCAATGCAATGGCCTTTCCGTTCTTTTGGCCAGGTCGAAACACAATAGTAAAGTCATATTGCGCTAATTCCCCAGCCCACCGTGCTTGCCGCCGATTCAGGAGTGTTTTGGTCTTAAAGGATTCGAGGTTGTGGTGATCCGTGAGGATGGTAAATGGCTTGGGGAGTGCGTGAAGGTACTTGTGCCATTTTTCCAAACAAACAACAATTGCAAGGAGTTCCTTATCACCGATTCCGTAGTTGCATTCGGCTGGTGACATTTTCTCGGACAGGAAGGCAACAGGGTGGAGGACAGATTTGCCGTTCTCAGGAACCTTTTGAGAGAGGATGCCGGAGACCACATAGTCGGAGGCGTCAGTCTCGAGGATTGTTTCAAGGTTTGGGTCAAAGTGCTGGAGGATTGGAGCAGAGGTGAAGGCGGTTTTCAAGCGAGAGAATACTGCATCGCATTCTGAAGACCACGCAAAGGGGGTATCATTTTGCAATAGTCGGAAGAAGGGTTGACAGATCCGGGAATAACCTTCAATGAAGCGGCGATAGAAGTTGGCGAAACCAAGGAAGCATTGGATGTCTTTGACTGATTTTGGCGTTTCCCATTCCACTACCGCTTTAACTTTTTCTGGGTCCATTTCGATACCTTCTGAGGAGATAACGAAACCGAGGAAGGTGGTCTTTGTAACACTAAATTCGCATTTCTCTGGTTTGACGTAGAGACCAGCTTCCAAGAGCTTTGCAAGAACTTTCCTGACTTGGTCTTTGTGTTCTGCTCGGGTTTTGGAGTATATCAATATGTCATCAAGGTAGACAACACAAAAAACATCAAGGAATTCCCGGAGGGTGTCGTTCACAAATCTTTGACAGGTGGCAGGGGCATTGGTAAGTCCAAAAGGCATGACAAGAAACTCGAAGAGGCCATATCGGGTGCGGAATGCAGTTTTCCACTCATCGCCTTCCTTGATTCTGATGAGGTTGAAGGCAGCTCGCAGATCAAGGCGAGTAAAGTACTTTGAGCCTCGAATCTGGTTCAATGTTTCCTCAATCCTTGGTAGTGGGTAGCGGTCTTTGTGGGTGATGTCGTTAAGGGCACGATAATCCACACAAAGTCTTAGGGAACCATCTTTTTTCTTGACAAAGAGGATTGGTGACGCGCTAGATGAGGAGCTAGGGCGAATGAATGCTTTGGCAAGATTCTCATCAAGCCATTCTCGGACCTCCTTGAGTTCTGAATCGGACATTGAGTACATGCGTCCAAGAGGAGGTTTGGCGCCTGGAAGAAGAGGAATTTCATGATCGACATATCGGTGGGGAGGAAGCGATGAAGCTTCCTTCTTAGAGAACAAGGGCAAGAAGTCGTGATATTCTGAAGGGACAAGAGCTGAGGCTGGTTCGGTAGTGCTGGGTGTTTCTGGAAGGGAGGCGAGTACACAAATCATTGAACCGGGTTGTTTGACAGCGACTCGCATGGCAGCACGAGAGATAACTGCAATTTTGTGATTTACTGTACTGGGAGGGTTGCTGGAGATTGTATTTTGTCGAACAGGAAGGCAGTGGGCCTGGCAGTAACTAGACGCAAAGGTAATGGTGTTCTTTTGCCAATCAATCATGGGATTATGGCGGCGAAGCCAGGTCCGTCCAAGAATTAAGTTCCATCCGGCCAGTTTTGTCACTTGGAATGTAAGAACTTCCTCATGTTGGTCAACGGTAAGTTTCAAGGTACAAGAGTGGGTTATCTGGCCAGCAACCGAGCGTCTCCCATCAACAACGATGAGGTCTTCTGGTTTTGGTTTCAGATCAAGGACAAGGTTCAAGGACAAGGCAAAGTCAAGGTCGATAAACTGAGAGGTAGCTCCACAGTCCACCATGCAGGTTCCAGGCAAAGAATCATTGATAGTAGCATTGAAAGTCATAGGTGACTCGGAACCGAGATCACCTGAAAGAGAAACAGAAGACAAACGCAAAGCAGCAGAGATTCGATACCTTCGCAACCTACTCTTGCGAGCAGATCGCGACTCAACAGGAACAACAAAACCAGTACCAATCAAATCAACAGATGGTAAAACAGAAAAAGCATTAACGGAAAACATTGGGGAACAAGAGGCGCACGAAGGTGAAAAACAAACACAAGAGGGTTCAGGAGAGAAGACACCAGGTTGCATCCTGGCACTCCTTGAAGGGTCTTCGGTCTTCAAAGAGGAAGTTAGTTTTTTGCCGGAGTGGCGGTCTCGGTGGTGCTGTAAAGCACAGTTGCAGGTGGTCCTGCTGGTGTGGCAATGTCGGAGGTAGCGTTGACCTTCTGTGCCTTGTTGGGGCAGACACTTGCGAAATGTCCTTTTGCACCGCAGTAGAGGCAGAGGCCATTGGCGCGGCGGTAGTCTTTATCGGCCTGGGTGAGAGGACCACGCTTTTTTTTAACCTCAACTGCAGAGAGGTCCATGGGTCCCGCATGTGAGCCTGTAGCGGTAGAGGAGCTGGCAGGAGCACCGGTGCGAGGGGCAGCGGTGTTGTGGTGTTGGGAGGGCGTGTGGTGTTGATTCTGTACACGCCTGATGTTGTTGTCAAGCTGAATGCACATTTGTGCAACAGCAGCCAGAGTGTCCGGAACATTGAGTTGGTAGGATAACGCCGTAGCGGTGTCCTTGTTGAGGCCAGAGCGGAATCTGGCAATCTGCTCTTTTTGGTTCATGGAGAGCTTGGTGGAAATGGTGACAAACTCAGCGGCATAGGCAGAGCAGTCTCGTTTACCTTGACGGAGTTTGTCAAGCTTTTCTCTTGCAGTTGCTTCGGCATCTGGGTCGTCAAATGCCGCTTGGAGGGCGTTGATGAAGCCTTCGTAGGATTGAAACTGGACTTGGCCAGTGACTGGGTCCATGTGTGGGTTGAACCACGCTTGGGCACCTCCGGAGAGGTGAGAGGCAGCATAGGCAATCCTAGCTGCGTCGGAGGCATAACGGGTGGGGTTGGAGGAGAAAACCAGTTGGAGTTGGGTGATGAACTGGCGATATTTGTCCCTGGTGCCATCGAAGGCAGTGGGGTCTGCAATCTTTGGGGCCAGGTTTCATGGTGCGGGTGGTGGTGGTGCTAGGGCTTGGAGTCTGGTCTGTACACCGGCGTGGAATCCGGATTGGAAGTGGGCATAGAGTGACTGAGTAGCAGCGCTCAGTTCGTCAACATTGGTAAGGTTGGGGATTACTGGCGATTGCCAGGTTCCAGTGGTGCCACACATAACACCTTGAAGGTGCGCATTGGTGAGGCTTGTCCTGATGTCAGGACGGAGGTTATTGGGGAGGCTTGGGTTGTCGCTAGCGACGAACTGTGTGGTTGAGAGGAGGGCAAGGTAGTCGGTCCAGGGGGTTGCCAGTGGAGGGAGAGGAGTTTGAGAACGAGACATCTCGATGTTGCTTGGGTGTGGCGGAGACAGTTATGTCGACGCAACAAAGTGTGATGACCAGGTCCCAGTGACAGGATCTCGACGGCCAAAGAAGGTACCGTTGTGTCCGTGCCAAGGGGGACGATAGGCGTGGATAAGAGAGGGGTAGCGGCGGTTGAGGATGGCGAGAGTGTAGGTGTTGACTTGGTCGAGAGGGTGCACAGGAGCAGGTTCTGGGGCACCGCCGGGAAGGATAACTGAGCGGCGAGTGGTTAAGGTACTGGGCATGGGACTTGGTCAAGGCAGGATCAAGAGGGGCTGTCTAGGCCACGGAAGAGGAGAGTATAAAGTATATTCGAATAACAACTTGTTAAGATACAACTGAGGGGAAGAGACAAGTTGTTGCGTGAAGAGGAAAGGAAAAGAAGACAAGACGAAAGGGAGAAAGGACTCCTTATATAGAGATCCTTCTCGAGCTATGGAACTAGAAAGCATGAATACAATTGCAGCGCCGCGGCTGCGCAGTGGCTGCGCGGCGGCTGCGCAAGGTACATGAGTCAAAGGGAATTACAAATCAACTGCGCAATAGAAACAACTAGAACTTAATGGAAACTGACGGAAACATATGGAAACCTATTGCGCAGTGAAGGTTCGTGATGCTAGAACCTTCTGGTGGTTTCTTCTGGATTCCGAACTAGGAAGTCGAGCAGTGACAGGGATGCGGGCTGTCGTGTTGCAACGGTTACCAGGAACGGACTAGGACATGGACTAGGTACATGGCGAGGTGGAGTATTGCTAGTAGTAAGCTGAACTCGGCTGGGATCAGGATCAGGTGAACATGGATCCACTGTGGCTGATAGCGAGGCTGGTGCCGGCGGTGGCTAGGTGCGGGGTAGTCTGGGGTAAGGCTGGAAACTCGGTTCATGACAAGATGCTATCCAACCGTGGCGGGTTATAACGGCACGCAACAAAAAGTGATTGTTTTAATGGGGAGTGATTGTTATTTTACCGAGATGGTATTGGATGGTGCGCTTATAAGATAAATCTCATTCAGTAGGCCAAGGTTATAACTACATGAGATCCAACGTAAAGGGATTATAACAGCTGGATCTCCGACGCTTCCCATTATCGTAAAGACTGGAAAAATACTACTTCTTATGATTGGCGGAGGTATGTAGAACAATGGTATCTGATTCATGATCATTTCTTATAAGACTCATTGAATTGCTAACCCGATGTTATAAACCTGCCATGAAATAATAAGAACCGTACTCCCCAGCAGCACATATGGTTCGGTTTTAGGGTTGCAAAAGGCTTTGTATGCGTCAAATAATTGGCATTGATATTAATATATAGAGATGCAAAGGACAAAAATGAAAATACAATTACAAAAGAACAAATAGTGGGGAAGCATATAGATAAAAGGGAAGAGACACCCCGACTAGCTACACATATTCCTGCAAATTAAACCCAGATCTGCCACAAACAATGAGATATCCGACGCAAAACTAAAGAAAAAAACAAAAAAAAGAAAAACAAAAATCGAAGCACGATGAACAAAAAAAAATGAATAAGGACATATATAAGGAAATAGAGAGGAACAAAGCAGGTTGTATGGGTGTGATTTCCACCGTCATGCGTTATCATTTGCAGGAGGCACATCCACGTGTTTCTTACACCTCCTGTCCAGAATTGTTTTCCCCTCCAACCCTTCATCCACGGATTCACACAACTTGGTGGTGCTACACTCTGAACTATTGGTTCCTCAACACCATGCGGGCGTGCGGACCATTGGAAAATCTTGGGTAAGTGCCTCCTGCAATTGTGCGTTGTGGGAGGGACTTGAATGATTGGAAACCCAGCGTTTTCTGCTGTTCCTGGTAGGTGATTACGATTGAAGTTCCGCAACCTGTTTTTCAAGGAGGGCTGTGTAGGCATTGACATTGTAAATGTCAAGCAAGTTATTGGACTCAACGTTAGGGGCTCCGCCTTGTCCTGTCTGGAAAGCCCTGTCAAGTCGATTCTGGATCACCTTCAGGATCACTTATTGCATGCAGGGAGGATGTTCCTGGCATATATCTAGAATTCTCAGGTATGTCTCTTTGTCGTACAGTATTAGTAGTTGATGTTCTAACAATAGTTGGAAGTGTACTTATGGTGTGAGTTCTAGTAGCTGACCTCTATCTTATGTTTGTCAAGAATATCTGTTCTCCATGCCTCAAGTCCATGTTGTATCGCTGTAAAAACAAAGCATAAAAATACCTTGTTGATTGTTTCGAGAAAAGTTGGGTCGGCATTGGCAACACTCCTGGGGCCAGATGAGACACGCTTGTAAATGAAATCCGACACTTCCTTAGTGATGAATTGCCCTTGAGACATCTATTTCCCAACAGTTTTGATTAGTAATTGAACTATGAGGAATGAAGGAGGGTCTTGTACACCTCGGCTGGTCTTTGAGCACCAAATCCGATCTTCCGCTAGCAACCAATTGATTGTGACACCACGTTCATGTCGTGAAATTTCCTCAAAGTTGTACATCCCGGTAAGGAGTCTTTTGCATTGATCAATGAGCAAAGATCAGTAGTGGAGAATCATTCTTTCGATCTAAAAGGAATTAGTTGGGCTATCACAGCATGGATGCAATTGGATAGTAGTTACATGGATGTCGGCTTCCGCAATTCTTGCCCAAAAGTTTTAACAGCCACGCAGCTTCCTTACCATTTATCCGCCATCACGTCAATGCACTCCACAATACGGAGGCAGCTAACAAAAGTTCGTGCGGGCGCCAAGAAAATGCTGCAGCCCAGGGTGCCCAACGCACTCTCAACCTACAAAAGTGGACAACTTTGAAAAATCAGAGCACCATCAGTTGAAGGGCTATTGCCTTCAGATCGAAGTATGTGCTAGAGCATATATTGAAGATAATTTTATATGCCTCTTTGAAATTTTAGAGATGTGTATTGGAAGCCAAAGAAATGTGCAAAGAATGCCATTAATTATGCTCTTTGACGATTTTGCATCACAATGGCAGTACTTAAAGCCTCAATGATTCTTTTTGGAGCATAGTATAACCCCTCAAATAAGTAGCTTGATCTATAGATAAATATATCAACTTCAACATATCTTAATTTCAAAGGCTTATTGCTAGAATTGGTAGAGATATGATTTTTCGAAGTTGTCCACTTTTGCAAGTTGAGAGGGAGCCCGAGGCGCTTTGGGCTGCAGCTCTCTTGGCGCCCGCACGAACTTTTGTTAGCTGCCTCCGTACTTGGTGGTGAATTAACAAAAAACACATAATGCTTGATATAATGATTGATGTGAAGCAAGACCTCCTAAAACTTAGCGGGAATGTACTTGAGGGATTGTGACTGCCGCTTGCTAAATATATTCACAAATACTCAAAATAGATTTTTTCGACCTTACCCGGTGGTGTTGATAGTTTGTAAAACTTGATGACCGACTAAGAGAGGAGGAGGCAGAGGAAGGGGCTCACAACGCTTCTTCTGACGCAATGGGTAACTTTGCCAATGGTTGGAGGTGAGGAGTAGCTTATACATTGCCTTCATCATCTAAGCTGTTCAAGGCTGCACTCAATGTGCATTTGCAAGGCTTGTAGGATGAGGATGCTGGTCATGATGATAGATATTGCCCCACTGGCAGGGTATTGTTCACCACGTCTTTCCAATTTGCAAGGTGGCTCTGCATGACATGATTGCTGGGCTAAGCGCACGTAAAGTTAAAAGTAGACTTTTAGTTGGCAAACTGAAGGAAACCATCCTGTTTTGAATATTTGTTGCTATATGTTCCACTTGGGCTACAATCCAACCAACTACATCCCAAAAAAGCTACAAAATACCCACAGACAATTGCTTTGCGTTGCTAACTACATTAATTTCTGAGATTCGAGATAAACGAAAAGAAAGAAATGAAACAAACAGCAATCCTAACCCGGATTACAAATCCGACATATAAGAAATACCTGACAGACGGAAACGGTCTTAATCTAACCAGCACGGCCTGCTTGCGTATTGTCTCTCAACCACCGATTTGCGTATACTACAGCAGCTGCTACATGCTGCTTGTGGGTTCCAATATCCATGTCCCTAAAGTTGTTCGGACAATTCCCTGAAAGTACTGCGCAGTGTCCCCACAATGCGGTGTGGGGGTCCTCTAGCAAATCCAAGGCTATGGATATGGCCCAAGGGCCTTGAGCATACTCATCCCCTATATTGGGGCAAATGGGGCAATTGTCATTGTCAGTGTCGGGAAATGGACAGATATAGGCCACAATAAGCATTTCAATATTGCCTTGGATTCCCATCTTTTTGGATTCCATATTTTGGATTTGCGACAAAGAAACCTGTTTGCCCCTCGGCATCATAATCTTGGGAGTGGCCTTCGATTTGTCTGATGAATCCTCAAGCTCACTGTCATACGTATTGAACGTATCTGGTCTAAAATAGGACTGTCTACCGTCAGGCGCAGGGGTGTCAGGTCTTGGGGAGGTACTGTGGAGGGTAATGAGCACCCTCAATGGTCGGGACTCTCTACTCAAAAGCCATGCATGGAACTCCTCATCATCGGGAAAGGGTGTAATGTCAGCCAGGGGGTTGCTAGAAGCACCTGCTGCTGGAGGTTCACTATTCATTAGAGCACTCCAGATTTTGCAAACTGTGATCTTGTCAGGAATCAAAAGCTTCATGATCTCGTATATACCCTCAAGCGTCACATAATTGATCATTTTTGACATGCTGAATGGCATTGCTGTTCCAGGCCTAATTGTTTGTGAGTGCAGCAAAATTCAGGTCACGTAGGTATACCCAAAGTGCCTATTGCGGAGGCTTTTGCCCACCCCTTTCCCCAGAAATGCTACCAAAAGCCGCCAGTTGGTCCTCTGGCCCGAGTTGTTCAAAGGCTTCCGCCTCTGTCAGGGTCAATTTTTTGGTCTTTGTTATAGTGCTCATGGTTTTCTTAATTGAATGTGCCACCAGAGCTTCTATTGCCTGGAGGCATGGGGCACCTTCAAATGTTGTTGGATACTTGCTTTCTTTGGCTTCAAGCATAGCCTCCCCCACAAACATTCCGAACCCAACCGTAAGAGTCCTAAGTTTATTGAAACAAGCATGCTTGAAACTTCTGACAATGTCAGCTGGATTTCAGCTAACCTTAGCATGAATTGTACAATGCCATCTTAGATATGAGCTTTAGCTGGTTTCTTTGGCCACCGATAACCCAAGCCTTCTATTCAAATACTCAATTAAGTTCGAAGGGGAAACTATCCTGTGCCGGCCAGGTAAGCAAACGGCAGTATGCGTCAGGATATGAACTAAACCTGGTCAGAAATAGGTATAGCAACTACCTACTTGGTCCAGATTGTTTGCTCCTCAACTATTAAATATATCCGAAAACCAAGGGATTCTTAAATGTGAACACTTTTTAACAAGCTTCATCAGAGAGGTGTGAGAATGAATGCTCATGCGTTAGAAATAGTACTTTTACAGGTATTTTGTCAATGCTGATTGTGGTGTTATTCTTTGGAATGGTTATGGTAGAATTGAGGATGGTATAGGGAGCTTAATCCCGGGGACTTGAGAGGGTTATATATCCACACAAGCATGGCCAAATCCATGGCAATATGATCATCAATTGTATCCATGGCCATCTATATCTATCCCCCAGGGGACAATGTTTCCCTGATGTAACTGAACATCTGCCAAAAATATGGCCATCTTGCTTAAAGGTTCTCTGCCTCGACAGATTACAGCGCCAAAGTAATTCACCAATCGGAAAACATTTTGATGTTGACACAGAACTCAAACTGTGGAATTTATGACGCTAGGAGCCCCTTACTTCCCCTGAGGTACGTGTTCACAGCAACTGCGCTAACCAAGTGCTAATCCAATGTTCTGGAATTCACAAGCTAGCTTTGCTTGGCATTAATCTGCAAGGATGCCCTGCAGCATGCAGGAGCACCCCACAAAATGCTTATTTGTGATGAAAAGGCAAACAGGCGTGCATGTGTTCAATATTCTGAGGATTTCGCAAAATTGAAACAAAATGCAGACAACAACCTCTGCGCAGTGCGAAAACATCTAAAACTGTATGCAAACAGTCGGAATTGTTAAATAAGATCTTTATTAAAGGTAAAGCTATACCCTCCGAGAAGCCTCTACCTGCTCAACGTTTCTAACCAACAATATTCGATGGACCAACCGGGCATGCAATTGAAAGCCAGCAGTTTTCAAGGGTTCATTGCAAGTTTCCAACGAACACCAGACCAACTAGACAATGCCCTCTCAATACCTAAAAGCATCGGATTCCGGACTATCGGTGACCTTAGGCCAACTTCCTCAAAAGAAAGATCAAACTTCCAGTCAATTTCATGTATGCACATAAGCAGCGCTTTTGGTAGTGCCAGAAGTTATACGGAAACGTGACAACATATACCAGCCATGTACGAAACAAGCATCCGGAATATGCAGATGATCCTGAGAATGATCACCCCAGGCGCATTGGACAGGAACAATATATATATCCACCAAGAAGGATTGAATCCAACGGTATACGTATTGTGGAGGAGGAGCATGAGGAAAGGGGGGAGGACGATGCCTCTTTACAAAATGTTTTTGCTTCATTGCAAGACGGGGACCCACTGTGCAAGGAACTCTTTACAGAAGAGGAGGGGGAGGACGAGAGGGCCAATTCCCATCGTGAAGAAGTGGAATTTTCTGTGGAAGATTTAGAATCAATGAACAAACCAGGGAAGGTGGTAGGGAAGAGCTTGGATGATGCAGCAGAGAAGCATGACTCTTCGGACGCTCATGATTCTCTATCCTGCTATTTCGGTACTTCTTTGTGAATAGCAAAGTTTTGCGCACGTCATGTTCACATAGTTGAGCAACATACAGAGGTTTCCAGAATATTGGTCTGGTTAGGTCCAATCACCTCCAGCCTGAGCTATAAGGTTGCGTAATTTTTCAAGCGTCACCGGATTCCAATAACAAAGATTGATGTGTTCTTCAATGACGGTTTAATACGCATGTCAAGCCCAAATCCAACGCAAAGCATAAGTTTCAAGTAGGTATACAAACTCAAAAAAAACGTCAATAGCATGATTGTGGACCCCCCTTGGTTTCGTGGAAAAGTTGAATTCACATTGCAGCCTAATACGGAGGATTTTCACCACAATCCACTTAACTGTGTGGAGTACTTCTTGAGTCAAAAATTGTACGCTTCATATATGGTCTGGGATCCGGTTTATAAATATAACCTAGCAGGCCAAAGATCATATTCCAATATGCATATGCCCAATTGGTTGTCAGAGAAGCAGAAGACATTACCCGTTGGAAGTACAATCATTCCAGTTTTATTTGCGTTAGATCAGACACACTTGACCAACTTTTCCAGCAATAAAAAACCCTGGCCTATTGATATTTCTCCGGAAAATATTTAATCCGAATTTGGCACTAAGGCGTCATAGCAAGTGTAGATCCTGTGAGTACTTCTACCCATACCCCCCAAGCATATGGCCAAGACACGTGAACTCCATATGGGGGATCAGGAACTCGAGTCTCTTCAGATTTTGCATCAGGTGATCAGCAACCTCATCCGTTCGATTTCCAACTAGCAAAGTTACTACAGATAGGAGATATTTTATATTGATGGAAATTATAGACATTGCATTCTGGTGATTTCAACATGGCTTCCCGATCATATGAAAAATGCAAACCTCCTCGCGATCAATGTCAACCAATGCCCTAGCTGTACTGCTGAATCCGACAAATTGTGAACCATTTCCGACTATAAGTTTCCCCTTCGAGACCATCAATGGAATGCAGAAGCATTGCAGACTCAGGACCATTCGATCTGAAGGAATCTTAAGTGTCGGATTCCCGACGAAGGACATGTTGGTTCTCAATCGCATTAGTGAAATTGTAGCCTAGAGAGGGCTGGTTGCTCAACAATTGTATTGATTTTGAATCCTGGGATGACATTTATGGCAATGTATTTTAGTTTAATTGAAACTTATATTGCGAGTGTGTATATAGAGAATGAAAAAAAAGATATCCCAAGATACAATTTAAATGGTTAAATGGCCAGTTTCAGTTCCTTTACAGAGGTATAACAATCAGAAACATATAAGTTGCAAATACCCTTTTGGAACTTTGAATATGGTGTTGAAAATGATAGGGATTATGTTCGGGGAAATTGACTTACAACGGAGGGCAATATTTGAAGCTCCTCATGAAGTTGGATCTCACCTTGAAAGCGTCCGGACAAACACCATTACACTGTTTTCTACTATACCAGCATACTGGTAATCATCGACTGTATACAGGCATAATGGCAATAACGGAGCCGTGCCTTGTAACAGACAACCAGGCCCTATAAAGGCACTATTCGCTCCCTGATGCACCCTGCTTCTGACCTTCGGCCCTGTGCTGCTTAGATTGGTTTGTCCTCATGGCTGACCTTCTGCCCTTGCTTAACTTTAAACTCCCCATCACACATCCCCATTCCTACTCCTCAACTCAATATCCTGACCTCTCGTCGGACATCCCGGCTTCAATACCCAATGCCTCTATAACCGTATCCTCAATCAACACGTTGATGGCACCATTCATAAGCCAGCCAGCACAGCTTTTCAACAACGCCTTCATCGTTCTAATCAGCCAACAACCCCAGCCTACACCGCGCCGCAAAAGTGCAACCAGTTTCCACTCCCCTATCCTCCCCCCCCTCTGTTCCAAAAAGCAACCTATACCCTCAACAAGGTTGAACATTGGTGGCAAAAGATTGTGCAAGCTTAAGAACTGCTTTCCAAGGCCTGCAGCGGCATGATATAAGGGCTCAGGAAGCTACCCATATCTCTTCAAGGGAATAAATCCTAACATCCTTTCTGAAGGTGACGTTTTGGGCAATACTTGATTCTTCCACCTATACCCAAGGTGGGAATTGAGTTTGAACCAATCTTTGAGCTCTATTAGCACACCACTACTGGACCTACCCCCATATTCCCGGGGGGATGGGCACCTTCTCAAATCTATGGCCAGGAAAATCCATAAACAGAATAGCCAAATCTCAAATGACACGATGCACTGACGTTCCCTCTTCCACACACCTGCACTAAACACCCAGTATTGCAGCCCTATGACACCCATGACACCACATCCCCCGGTCTGACCCCAACAATCTCCACATCTGACAACAAGATTCTGACCATGCTCCTACTCATACCCACAGCTAGCTGCCTCTAGGCACACCAAACTCAATGAACACCCCACTCTTATCCCCCGCTGTTCTACGGGTACCTTCAAGAGGCAAACCACTTGAAGCAAGCAATGGGTAAACCCAACCAAGTGACCCCTTCTACCACTCGCAGTTCCCAAGCTTACTATCCTCTCACCTAACAACCACTACTGAGGGGAACCAATGTGTGCAAATTCCATCATCAAAACCTCACCACCATTTTGAAGCGCAGTCCCGATGTCTCCCAACGCTAGCTCTTCTTAAGTGGAATCCCCTCAATCATGTCATCACTTTAGGGTTAGGGGAATTGTAAAGAGCGCAATCAGTGACAATGCTGTCCCTGATGGCCTGTTCCTGGGCCCAGGAGATTCAATGGTGCTGAGGAGTGTGGTTCATTTTCCCATGGGAGCCAATGGATAGACCAAGAGAATTGGTTTCTCTAGTCCTATTGTAGGCCCTATTGGCTCTCAGACTTTCCCAATGTAAGAGGGTTATTCCTTCCTTGCCTTGGATGAGCTGGTTCAGGTTCTATTGGGAGAAAGGAGTTGGCCCTTCCAGCTCACTCCAATCTTGCTCCTTCCCTGCTTCAGTCTAGCTCCCCTCTGAGCTTTCGGACCTCATAACATATTACTCCTACTCAGTTGCTTGAAACTCTTTAATCAGGATTTCCTGGAACCCCTCCTAGAAGTCCTGGGTGGTGTTGTTGAGATACCCAGTTTGGTGCCAGAGAATAGTTCTAGGGCCATTGATCATGGGTCAGTAGAAGGAGGCGGCTCCTGCTGTTCCTGCAGCTGCTGCCGCTGGTGCATAAGATATTCCAGCCATGTTAGAAGGTTCCTACATCCCATTCTTAGCCATTGGGAAAAACACTTTTCCGTTGGTAACGCAGATGGATGTTGGTGAGATTGGAATGATGGTGCTATTAGTAGTAGAGGAGGGGGGTAAGATTTGGCTAGCTGCGGGGTAGATGTGTTGCCTGAAAGGTTCTGGTTGTTCTGCTGAATCTCAAATGAACTCAAAAAGAAATTTGGAAATGCCCTCCATGTACATTCTACTCAGCTGGTTTGCTATCTTATTGCTTGCTCCTTTCATGTGTTCCATAGTAAAATTTATTCTGGATAAGATCTTCGCAGATCTTTCTTTTCTACCTATTAGATTTCTTTTACTCATTATTGTCATTCATTCATTCTGATCAGTCATAATGTTGAATTCTACCCCTGTTAATTTCATGGCAAAATACTCAACCTGAGCTACAATTGCAAGGAGCTCCTGATCTGTTGTTAAGTAATTGGCTTATAAAGAGTTGAAGTTTATGCTGAAGTATTCAGCAGATCGGGATTGAATTGAGGTGGGTGTTTGGCCATTCCATCTACTGATACCTACTTGGTTTGAACCACGGACAAGGTATATGGTGTTATTTGAGTTGTAATCAAGTGATCTTGGCATTGCAGGTGAGTCAGGTAACTTTTCAATTTGGTTGAACAACTTAGTATGAAGTGGGTTTAATGACAAATCTTTAGTGGCCCCTGTTAAGTCAGAAAGTGTGGCCATGATGTCAGCTATTTTGGAACAAAGGTCATTGATATAGATAATCATGCTATTGAATTCCTAAAGCTCCTTCCTGTTGCCAGTGATAGGCAGCTTAGAAACCACTTCTATCTTAGCTGGATCCACTTCCAGGCCTTTCTTTTATAGGTAGGTCATATGTTCAACATTAATTTGTTATTTTGGCAAACTATTAGAACTTGTTTTACATTTGTGGCGTGGATATCAATTGCATAATGATCAGTTAATTCTCCTCTATGAATCACTGATCAAGAATTGAATCCAATCTTGAGTGATTTGCAAGCAAATGCCAAATGAACCATTTTGCTACAATTGTAGCACTTGGCACTTCTGTTATGGCAGGCTGGGAGTGGATTCATTTTCAGCATACCCCAATTTGGAGGTTAAGGTCTGGCAAGAGGTAGAGGTTTGGTGTGTGTCTTAATTCCTTTGGTTTTTGTGTTGGGTACAGTGGGCTGAAGTACTAGGGTTCATTTGGCTTTATCCTGCATAGTTTCCCATGGCTTTCCTTGTAGCTCATCTCTTCTGTCACGAGGTGTGTGATTCTGCATATTAGCCTCTAATTTCTCCAGGATTCTGATAAGCTTATCCAATGCAGTACTTATTATAATGATGGCTCCTGCAGCTGTAACTAATTTGTGGTCTAATGCATCCATGAATTTGTGATACTTGACAGGGTGAATAATTGTTTGATTACCCTGGCTATCAATTAGTAATAGTTGAATCCTGCCCAGTTCTTTTGCAAATTCATGCACTGTCATTCTTTTTCCATTTTTGTACTGGTTGCATTTGGCCCACATCTTCCATGAATCATCCTTAATTGTGCTTGGAATTAGGTGTTCTCTGATGAGGATAAAAGCCTGGAAGATGTCCTGCTGCCTTCTCTTTGTTTTGTTAACATACTCATCCAGCACTGTTTTTGGTCCTGCCTCCACATAGAAGTCCAGATTATCTACTGCTTCTACTCTTCAAGCTTTATACCATTCAATTTTAGATACTTCTGTAAGTAAATACACCAATCATCATATGTTTGTGCATTCTTCCATTTAGCATCTTCATTCAATTTTTCTTGTATTGCTACTGAATCTTTGGAGGCTTCTTAAGTGTTTTGTCTCTGGTTGAATTTTTTCCTGTTTGTTGTTCCCATGTAATTTGAGCTGGTCTCTTCATAGCTTTTATGTTCTTCTCCATAATGTTGAAAGAGGTGGTACTTTTTCCACTATCACTGTCATCAAAAGCACTGTCCAAAGAACTCGAATCAGGTAGGTCTCCTGTTCCTCTAGCCTTATCCAATTCCTCTGAATGAGATAGGTTCATTCCTCTATCATCTATTGTTCCATCTAATTCAGTTTTCCTTGCTCCAAACCAATGTTTCCTAAACTCTTTGAGTTTCCTATTGGCTTCCATTTCATATTGTTCCTTCTTTCTTTCCCTCCTTGTGAGCATAGGAAATTACAGACACCTGTAACTTGTACCTATACACAGGTTAGAGCCAGAACATAGTTATTTTCATTATTGTTACACTATCAATCATTATTAAATGAAACATGGATGTTACCAGAACCTCTATGAGTCAGTTGGCTAGGAGTCACCCACCTCCGACTCAAAGGTATGACTTAAGGAATCAAGTCACCTCTGATCCTCGAGTATGACTCAACAATGAGATGATGTTACTTCTGACTCATAGGAATGGGTCACTTGTGACATCATAGTTACATATTATTTACTTTGGTTAGAAGTTACCATGACTCATACAGACTTGGGACTTTTTTTAAAATAGGCCCATCTTCCCCCTTCAGTGAAAAGGCAAGCAAATTGGCAGTTAGTAACAAATACAAGATTTCACAATGGTTGATTACAGTTGTTCCACAAGCACAAGTGACAACAAATTACCAGACTATTTAGAATCTTCTTTATTCAAATAATCATGCAGCTGTCATTGGTTACATTCTGAACATTTTACTTATAACCACCTTTATACTATGCCCAAACTTTACACTCCTCCTTCCAGGTGTAGCTATAAATTCTTCAACTGGAGCTATAGCTGCAGGATTGTCCGTTTCTGTCTTGGGTACTGTTGCTATGTACCATAAGTTACAATGTTTAACTAGTTCCTGACCATCCAGGGAATATCTGCATTACTGGTGATGCTTTTCAGTTCAGGTTGGTAATTTGCAATTCTTTCCATGAGTGTTTTTTCTTCTGCTGTATCTTTGAACATTAACCTTGTCATGTCTGCTTTGGTTGTTATATCCAATGGTTCTGTATTTGTCGATGCTAGATTTCTTATGATTCCTATTCCTGTTATTCCCCAGTTACTTGCTGAAAACCTTGTGATCATGTCTTGCAATAGCTGTCCATTCCTTACTGTATAGTGGTTTGCTTCTGCTTGCAGTTTACATCCCCAGATTTTGTTAGTGAAGGCTTGTATTTGGATTCCAGATTTATCCAATTTAAATGTAAAAATATATTCTAGTGTTGTTATAAGCTGACTTATTTCATATTCAAAATCTATAATTGAAGTCCCTTTTCTAATTTCCTTTACAGTACTCCGGTTGTTCAGGACTGAAATCTCTATATGTACAAGTGTTAAAAATCTATCAGGTTGTTTTCCCTCCAATTTCCTTTTTGGTATGGGAAGTTTGGGTAATCAGGAGCCCTTTCACCTCCTAGTTTGTGGTAGTGTAGAAGTCATCATGCTGAAATTCATTCCCTTCTACAGATAACTTCCAAGTAAGATGTCAGGCCTGTTGATTGTGCAGGCAAGCTGTCAAGTATTGATGTTGTCTTAAGGGGACCTACAGAGATGACTCTTGGGAGGAATAAATATGTAATTTTCTGGGTGACACTGAAGGATATGGATGATTCCTTGAGGAATTTGCTGGGAAAGCTGTTATTTGGGAGGGTGGTAAAAATGAGAATTGTTACGAACAATGTGCTGAAATGTCTTTGTGGTTCAGGAAAATAGTAGATCAGGCATGGAGGTATGATACTTAAGGAGTTCTACTAATGAGGAAGAGCTCTGCCTTCTGTAGATGAGATTTCTCTCATTTTCCAGAATACTTTGCTGGTATGTCTGAACTGTGTGGATACTTCTACTCCTTTGGAAGAATCAAAGAGAACCTAGGTAATCCACCTGATTCTTGGTGTGAGGTTTTAATATAGATTAAAAAATGTAAAGTTCAGGTATAGTATGAAGGTCGCTATGAGTTAGATTTCCAGAATCTAACGCATGAGAGCTGCCTAAATATCTATATAAATAAGAGTCTAAATAGTTGTATTACTTTGTTGTCACTTGTTATTGTGGAAAGACTTGAATGAACTCTTGTAAACTCTTGTATTTATGTCTAACTGCTAGGCCTTCCAGTAAATTACCAAAATACCCGAAAACTACTACAGAAACCCAAACACTTCACACCACATTTTGAGGCATCCAGGGCGATTCCAAAGCCTTTTCAGAACATTTAAAACCATCACAGAACCCTCTAATAACACTTGCTACCACCTCAAAGTCAGGTTTGTGCCTAACAGTCTTGCCTTCCAAGTTGGTGATAGTTTAAAGCTTGCTCACTAAGATTTGGAGGACAAGTATACACCATTGTTCCAAATATTTATCCAATTCTCACTCATATTGGGTTACTACATGTTCGTGATTGTGTACTTGGTAATCATATTCTGGCACTCTCTAATACTTTGTACTAATGCAATCAACTCAATTGACCACATCAAATGCAAGATAAGCTGCATGGCAATGTATCAAAGAGCCATCATTATGGAAAAACCTGTAACGTCAGGATAATATGCACCTTTATCCTCTAGTGATGATACCAATTTCAACGCCAGGTGTGATTGATGTGAAACAATCTTGGATTATATTGGAATGTAGCTTCCTCACAATTGATAATATCGATCGATGAATCAAATGCGAAAACAAGTGCCAAAGTATCCATGGATGCTACCTATGGATGCCACAAATGTCAAGTACAAGTGATTACAGCATCAATGAACAGATTACCATCCCTCGCAATCCTTCAGATGACCCAAAAAACAATTACATTGGTTTGCATTTGGGGTCTAGGGTAGCAGGCGCGTCAAGATCGGCAAATCAGCGGCATTTAACCGCTGTAGCAACAACAATTGGTGGGGGGGGTGGCGTTGTAGTGAGTGCCACTCAACAGCACAAGTGATTGCAACAACACTGACTAACCGCAGGCAGGTGTTTCGCTACAGTACAGTGACAGATCGATTTGTCCCGACCACCCCGACGCCACGAAAATCGCATGGAATTCATTCCATGCCCACATTCCCATGCCAATTCCGCAGTTGAGTGCGTGGGTCGATCAGATCAGATCAGATCTCTCGCTGTGGCGGGCGACACACACTTGCCACAGCTTGTTCGCAATGGGCCGCCGAGTGTCTCCCTGTAGCGCTCCCAGCCACCGATAGCGGCGATCGGGGGGGGGGCAGTGTTTCGCTGCAGCGGCCAGTCGACCTTACCTTGGGCTTCTATGAAGAACAAGATCATTCACATTCACCGTAAAACTCAATAAATGGAAAACAAGGAAAAAGGGGGTGTAATAATGACCAAATTGCGCCGAAAACACCTTTTTTTTTGAGTCCAAAAAGAATGGGAAAACAAATTTGCACTTATACTACTGTGTGTCATGGAAACAGCACCTTTTCAAGGCCTTGCCCAATCCCGCCCCCACACACATAATTTTTTCCTACACACTCCCTCCCACACGTTGATGGAGTGGCTGGCTGGCCACAGAAAAAGGATAATGCCGATTGGTTGGAGTACGCTTACGGCTGGCATGGCACTGCAATGCCACTGTGGGAGTGCAAAGTGTTGCCCTAGCAATTTTTGGTTGATTGACCAACTATGAGCCTTGAGTGGGGGGGTTCCATGCGCTTCCGTACGTCTAGTCTGTGGCCCCGTCGCCAATTTGTGAGTACAGCAAGGCAGGAGCGTACCGTGATGGCCGCTATTGTCTCGTCACAGTAGTAGCAACACCGACGACAATGTTCCAGCGACACTCATGTATGTCATGGGTTGGTTGGCTGGATGGAAGCCGCTCAGTCCTACAGTCCACGTTTATGCGCAATGCTTCGTGGTGATATAAGCAACCTCTGCTGATGCTTATATATTTATAAACAGGACTTGTGTGATTGGATAGAACAATTGGCACGGGCAATGTAGGGTTAGGTTAGGGACTCTGCATAACGTGTTGACCGCGAGCGATCAAGCTCACTATCCAACCCCCCTGCTTATTCACACCCTTCGTCATGTACTTCCCCAGCGTGCCTACACATCATCCAGGGTTCTCGTCCTCCAGCTCAGCCCACAATTGATTGCCAGCCGCCACACCCTTCCCACTGTCCCGTCCTCCTCCCCACCACCATCCTCCAACTGAGTAAGCCGGGGGGGGGGGGGCGTTGGACGGGGTGGCACTGTGCGGTTGCGCGGGTAGAGTGGCATGTAAGATACTCACGGGGACCGCCACCCTGATTTCTCCTCGGGCAGAGTCAAACCAGACACCAGATCCCGGGGCAGTAGGGTCCGCGTCGCGTGGCTGTGGGCAGTTGCTGATGAAGGACATGAAGACCTGGTCCACGATACAACTGCGGGCTGCTTCCTCCCCCCGGGCGTCGACGCTGGCGGCACGGCAAGGGAGCGACCCAACGGAACTGCCTCTGCAGGTGTGCGAATGTGAGCGAATTTGAAACCTGATGTGATGTACGAAATCCATGGTGCGTACATGGGTAGGGTGGATAGGGTTTGCCCTCCATCCCCATGCCCGTGCCGCCACTGAGCCAGTACAGTTGTGTATGCAGACCCAGCCCAATTAGTACGCATATCTCCGATATCACTGAAGCCGGGCAGCCTCATTGTAGCATCCACTTCCAGCATTGCCCCCCCCCCCCCCCACCAGCGAGAAAGCATACGAAAATACACTGCGCAATCACCAAACATTGACATTTACGTCATTGGCACTCCCCTCCTACACCCTACACCCACCGGGGCCCTCGACCTGCCATCGCATTCATTCATCGAAAAGCAAGCAGGCAGAAGAAAGACTGACTGCGCATCACCGACACTTGACATTTCCATCATTCCCCACGTCCCCGTCCGCCGCCCCAGCCACGACCGGCAACGCAGCCAGCCAGCCCGCAACACCCACCCACGAAGACCCGTCACCAACATGCAAAAGATGGCCACAACCAGCACAAGGGCATCCCAGTGGCGACGACTTGCAGGCCGTGGCCGAAGCCATCGCGGCGACGATCGGCACTCGCAGCACGAGCGAGCGGAATCGGGAGCTCTGCGCACGCCTCGAGCGCTGCCTCAACGACCAGCTCGCACAGCGCCTGCACGCGGATGACGACGACGACGACGACGGCGACGACGATGCCGACGAGCATGGCAATGACGATGGCAATGGCAACGGCAATGACGACGGCAATGACAACGGCAATGACGACGGCAATGACAATCACCCTGTCGGCTCGGCCACGGCGGAGCAGGAGTGCGGCCTCGGCCCCCACCTGCTGGCGCTCATCAAGTACATCCGGGACCCCCACGCGGCAGACGGCGGCAGCGCGGCGGCGGCAGCGGAGGACTACCGCCAGCTTGGCTTCGTCGGCGGCAAACGGCCTGCGATGAAGGCCCTCACGAGCACCGCGCTGTGCGCCGCGCTGGGCGGCGTGGGCACGGGCGCGGGCGCGTGGAAGGGCGAGTGGACGGCCGTGCGTGCGGCGGCGCAGTTCCGCGTGCAGCGGCGGGCGGCGCATGGCGGCAAGGACGGGGCGCGGCGGCGGCCGGCAAACACCAAGCGCGAGATCGAGGCGCGCGTGTGCAAGCTGCTTGGCGAGCTGGGCAAGCGCGCGTTGGCGGGCGGGCTTGCCGAGGACGCGTTTCTGCGGAGGCTGTTGTGGACGCGCGGCGGCAGACGGCTGGCGCTGGTGGTGTCGGCACGGCTGGCGAGGGCGGTCACGGTGGCGGCGGAGGAGACTGTGGCGCGGCAGATCAAGAGAGTGGCACAGCGGGGCAGCAGGCTGGACGACGTTGAGGCCGAGGAGGAGGAGGCGGAGGAGGAGGAAGATGATGCAGAGGATGATTGAGCGCTGTACTTGATTTGAAAAAATAAAAGGGATGATGCTAGAACAAAGTGCAACAGACATACAAACATTTCACCGTAGTGGGGTGGGTGTCAGCTATGGAGGAAGAAGCGGGGGGCATGAATGTAACGTGTAACGTGAAAACAAGTCAATACTGTTCAAAAAAGAAAATGAAATAAAATGAACGAAAATGCAAAAATGACAAAAACCGCCCCCCCGGCTACCTGCTACGATGTACCACTACGCACGATTCCCGGGCGTAAATGAGACCGCGATATCAGCCACCTCCCCCCGCCGCCCCAGTGCCTTTGCCGGATTAACCACCATCATCTGCCACGTGTCCTCGTCGTCGATCCATTCCAGGAGCTGCGGGTGGGTGCCATTCACAAACGCACCCCACGAATACGCCGCGCACGCATCCAACGCGTGCTCTACACTCGACTCCCTCACCGTGACCGACTTGCGCAGAAACATCATCTGGACCTCGGTTATGGTCTCGTCACGCCACTTCTTCTGGAGCAGTGCGAGAAACTGAATCCACGTCATGGTTGTATTGACTGAAAGGCACCGCCGGTTCACGGCGCCCTTCATCAGAGTGAAAAAGCGCATGTTGTAGACGCCATTCCTGGCAACGTCCTCGGACGAGGCGTGACTGGACCTGCTTCTGGAGGAGTGTGCAGAGTAGTCTGATCCTGCAGGCCATTCGTCGCGGGGATGTGCGGGCCGCCCTCTGTCACTGTAGCCGTCGTTGCGGTACCCTGAAAAGGGGTCCGCAAAGGCTCCTTGGTGGCGGTGGTCTGGGGCCGAATTGTTGCGGCGGTGTTGTGGTGCCTGTATCTTTTGCTTGGGGGGTCCGTCAGTAACACCACTCAAAGGGCTTGCTTGCTTTCCCTACGCAAGTGTCCCTCACCTGTTGCTGTGTGCTGCTCCCTTCTCCGGCCCTGCCCTTACCCTTGCCATGGACATCGCCAGGGAAGGCTGGGTTTCCGCCGAGCATGTGTTCAATATCCTGCAGGCTGTTGTCGTCTTCTTCCTCATCGACCGGCGTGTTGCGGTTCTTGCTGGCGTGACGAGTTTGATAGCGGGTTCCGGAGACACTGTTCGATCGGGGCATGTTGCCAGGAGGGGTGGATGTGTAAAGTGACAGGGGCAGGTTACGAAGGGACGATGGTGCAAGGTCGAAAGGTGGGTGTGATGAGATGGTTGATGGTGCGAGGCTTGGGGTGGGATGTGATGATTTTGAATCGTTGTTGATGATAATGGTGTTGTTGTTCTTGGGAAGCGGTATGTGGGGGGCAGGGGGGGGGGGCGAGTGTAGCCTCGTACCCAGGTGATTGAAGCTAGTGAGTGGTATGGGCTATACGCAGCAAGTGGCGCACATGTGGTCACTGGGCCAGCGCTCGTACGCGTGGCTTACACATCACGGCTTGCTCGCCGTCTTACTCCTGAGACTACTACTACTCCCTAGTCCCAAGATCTTCGCCCTGCGGCCGGTGTTATGGTCACCCTCATGTCATGTCATGTCAGGTGACGGAGATCAGCTACGGATGCGTCAAATGTCGGGCGAAAACCACGTCGTGTCGGGCGGCTTTCCGCCATGTCGGGCGAAAACCACGTCGTGTCGGGCGGCTTTCCGCCACGCGTCGGGCGAAATCACTAAAAATGTCGGCCGAATTGCCATCGGTTGTCGGGCAAAGAATCCAGCCTCGAAGGCCATGAAAAAGTTCCCTCTGGTGTCGGGCGGAATTGATGATGTATCCAAGTGGGTACATAGGTATCTCCTCCTTGGTAGGTTGTCGCACAGCAAAACGCAGCACATGTGTAAGGTACCCAGCCAGTATGGAGTCTTTGTCAGGGGGGCCCGAGACTGGGTTCCATACAAATGACGGACGGGGGGCATTGCATCCGTCATGGGTATTTTGAATATATGTTTATAACGAGTGCGATTATCAAACGTACACTGTAATTCGTAGAGACAAGAGGAGGCACTTCAGGGGGAACACGAAGTGCATTACAACATTTCCTGGGGGGGCAATTGGTGTTTCAAGGCCTGGAATTGAAATTGTGAACAGGGCTTACATTGCGCCGCATTGAGTAGCTAGACACTGACGAGGACCCGGTATGAAGTGGGTGGGCAGCTTCATGTAGCCGATCGTCGCTGATGGGGATAGATTATTATAATTGATGACGAAAATGAGATGAATCCATTTGCCCCAGAACCTGAAGGTAACAACTGACTGGTCTTGTGCACGATAGTGTGCAGCTATTAGTGTTTTTACTACCTATGGATAAGGCTATATTTCAGGGAACTGGGGTTATTGAGGTAATTGAAATATCCATGGTTTTGTGAAATTATGCTTAGTCCATTTGGATAAATTGATGGTTCCTGTTAGTTTTTGATATAGTTGAAAGATTGCGTGTGGTTTGATATCCAGTAACTAATGATTTCCAACTGTGAGGACAGGAAATTATATACATATATAATATTTATCCTACAAGTAGGAAACATATATAACATTTATAAAGAAACAAATAAAACATTTCGTTGGAAAAACATTTGTGAAAAGATATAAAGAGGTTATCTATATATACGTCCCATACATGATACAGGTCACATGACAAAACACAGTCAGACACAGTAAAACTTATTTGTTTGACACATTTACATATACTAAAATCCACATTATGATATCAATAGATAGGAGTGATTATGACTTACAGTTAGACTTGTTACTTTGTATGAAAGCTGCCCAATTGCCCTCCTTATAAGATAACGCAAGCAACTAAATACTTAGCAACAATACAATAGTTGAGAATGATTAATACATGTTCCCAATTAAAACAGTGGTAAGAATAATCTCCAAGATTGTAATCTTAATTGTAATACTTGTAGCTTTTGTTACGATTCAATTAACTTCAACTTTTGGGGCAGAAACAGTATTCAATGGCATGGTGTGTAGGAGGGGTAATTGGTTTGGTTCGATTCATATAGAAGGAAGTTTGGTTGGCAACGTACCTTGAGGAGGTGGGTTGGTGGGTATGTTGTCAGGCGCGGACTGCAAAGTTCTTCTGTGGATAATGAAGGCACTGTTGTGGTGGTGATAGAGACCCCTCAATTTCCAAGAGCTTGGTGGGTGAGGTGCGGAAGGCGCCCAGAAGGGGTCAAGTGGCTGTATTCTACAGTATCTGCACTTTACAGAGATGGTTCTTCTGTCCTGCCCACTACAATTCAGCTACACAATTTGCAATGGGGCTTATGCATACAGAGTATAGCTAGTGCATGCCCTTAGTTGTAAGGGCCCTGTGGGTATTGGTAGGCCCTATGAGCATATTGACAGCATGTGTGACAGATACAACCTTGTTGTCAACATAGTGGGTACAGGAGAGTTTGTGGTCAGACTATGTACCTAACCATGGCGGCAATATAGAGGGTGCAATAAGGATACCATCGTGTAGGACAATGAGGGTGTGGTTGGTGGTGCCTAGGTTAAAGAAGTGGATCAGTTCAGATTCGGGGTTGTTAAAGACTACTGCATTGTTGTTGGCCCATGTAAATACAGTTTGAATGAACTATTCTAGTATGCAACTATTGTATTCCTCTGAATTGCCATTGATAATGAAGACAGAGTCATCAATGTAGGAAGGCGTCCATACCTGCGGGTGTTGTTGGTTGACAATGTTGAAGAGTCATGAAGGTAGATACGGCATGGAATGGGGGAGATAAGTGAACCTTGAGAGATACTATGGTTTAAAGGTTGAAGGGGTTCTTATGTTCTGTCAAACGAAAGCGCAATCTATTAGTTAGGAAGGAAACTTGAAACCTATTGTAATACCTGTTGCTGGTATCCCTCAAACTGCAACTCCTCCAAGAGGCCAGTCATTGCCCCATTGTTATAAAGATAGGAAATTACATACACATGTAACTTTGATCTATACACAGGTTGGAGCAAGGACATAGTTATTTTTATTATTATTTCACTATTAATTATTATTATTAGAACACAAATGTTACTAGAACATCTATGATTCATTTAGCTAGGAGTCACTCACCTCTAACTGACAGGTATAACTCAAGAAATTGAGTCACCTTTGACTTACAGGTATGACTCAACAATTAGATGATGTCACCTCTGACTCACAGAAGTAGGTCACTTCTGACATCATAGTTAGATATTCGTCACTTGAGATAGGAGTCACCAGGCCTCATACACACTTGAAACTTTCTATAAAAGAAGCCTATTCCCCCCTTTGGTGAAAGGGCAAGCAACTTAGCAGTTGGCAATAAATACAAGAGTTTACAATAGTGAATTAAAGTCTCTCCACAATCACAAGTGACAACAATCAATACAACTATTCAGACTCATATTTATATAGATATTGAGGCCGTTGTTACTAGTTAGATTCTGGTAATTTAACTAATAGCCACTTTTATACTATACCTAAACTTCAGATTTTTTAACCTGTATAAAAACCTTTCACCAAGGACTGGACTGATCACTTAAGGCATCTTCAATTTTCCCAGCAGAGGAGAAGTATCTGGATAATTCAGACATACTATGAAAGTATTCTGAAGAATTAAAAAGACTTTATCCACAGAAGGCAGAGCTCCTTTCAATCAGTCTGCCCCCTTGAGTATTATACCTCCACCCATGATCCACCATTTTTCTGAACCACGAACACCTTTTAGCACATTGTTTGCAACAATCCTCATTTCTACCACTCTCACAAATAACAGCTTTCCCAGCAAATTCTCCAAGGACTTCATCCATATCATTTGGTGTCACCCAGAAAAATACCTTTCCATTCCTCCTAACAGTGATCTCTGTACGTCCTCTCACGACAACATCAATACTTGACACCTTTCCTGCACAATCAGAAGGCCTAACATAAGACTTGAACGTCATCTGTGGAAGACAATGAATTTTAGCAACATGACTGCCACACCACCAGAAACTAGAAGCAGAAAGAGCTCTGTAGAGCTTAAACTTCCAACACCAAAAATGGAAATCAGAGGGAAAGAAACCTGAAAGATCTCCAACATCTATACCAATAGATATTCGCAGTAGTGATTTACTGGAGTACTGTAAAGCAAAACAGCAAATGGACACCATGCTTAGCTCTACAATTTGAGATAGGTCAGCTTATAACAACACCAAAATATGTCCTCACAATTAAATCAGATAAACCTGGAATCCAGAAACAAGCTCTCACTAACAGAATCGGGGAAAGTAAACTGCAAGCAGAAGCAGACTGCTATACAGTAAGGGAACGACAGCTATTGCAACAAATAGTAACAAAGTCTTCTCTCAGTAACTGGGAAATAACAGCAATAGACATCAAAAGGAATACAGCATCTGAAAATGAGGAACCAATAGAAATAAAAAGGAAAGACAACATGACAAAGTTAATGTTGGAAAACACAGTAGAAGAAAGAACATTCATGGAGAAAAAATAAAAGATTACAAACCTGAAGTGGAAAACATCAACAGTAATGCAGAAATTCCATGAATGGTGAGGAACTGGAAGAACATTGTTACCTATGGGTACATAGCAACAGTACCAGAAACAGAAGCAGAGAATCTCAAAGCTACTCCTCCAGTTGTAAAATTTATAGCCACACCTAGAAAGAAGATAGCAAGGAAAAAGGAAAAAGGGAAGGAGGCCAATGAGAAGCTCAAAGAATCTAGGAATGATCCGTTTGGAGCAGAAAAAACCAAAGGGGATAAAACAATAAAAGTTACAGGAATAACCCTATCTGATTCGGAGGAATCAGATAAAGAAAGGGAAGGTAAAGACCGATCTGATCCAGATTCTTCATACAGTGATCCTGATAAGAGTGATGATGATGTAAGTACTACCTCTTCCCAGTATACAAAGGAGATAATAACAGTTATGAAGCCACCACCTCAAATTGGTAATAACAAACAGGGAGAATGTCAATGAGAGGCATAACACCCACAAAGCCTTCAAAAATCAAGGTGAAGATACCAAAGAAATTGAATGATGATGCTAAATGGAAGAGTGCACAAACATATGATGATTGGTGTATTTACTTACAGAAGTATCTGAAATTGAATGGTATAAGGCTTAAAGTAGTAAAAGCAGTAGATAATCTGGACCTCTATGTGGAGGCAGGACCAAAAACAGTGCTGGATGAGTATGTTAACAAAACAAAGAGAAGGGAGCAGGACATCTTCCAGGCTTTTATCCTTATCAGAGAACACCTAATTCTAAGCACAAGCAATGATTATTTATGGGTTATGTGGGCCAAATGCAACTAGTAGAAAAATGAAAAGCAAATGACAGTCCATGAATTTGCAAAGGAACTAGACAGGATTCAACTATTACTAATTGATAGGCAGGGTAATCAAACAATTATTCACCCTGTCAAGTATCACAAATTCATGGATGCATTAGACCACAAATTAGTTACAGCTGCAGGAGCCTTCATAACAGTGGATACTGCATGAGATAAATCAATCAGAACCCTGGAAAAATTTGAGGCCGAAATGCACATGCACACACCTAGTGACAGGAGAGATAAGCCACAAAGAAAGCCATAAAAGATCATACAGGATAAATCTGAAAGGACCCCTGTACAACAGCCCACTGGTTCCAACAAAAACCCAACAGGAAGTAAGCCACACACCAAACCTCCACCCCCTGCCAGACAAGCACCAACCAATTGGGGTATGCTAACAAAGGCCCCACTCCCATCAGGCCTCAACGGAAGTGCCAAGTGCTACAATTGTGGCAAAATCGGTTATTTGGCATTTGATTGCAAATCACACAGGTTTGAATCTAAAGCCTTATCAGTACCCCTGGGAATAAATCAACTGATCAATATGCAATCAATATCCATGCCACTAAGGTAAAACAAGTTCCAACAGTTGGCAGGAATAACAAATGAATTATAGACACACCACCTACCTACAACCCTAGGCTAAAAACAACAGAACACCTGATGGCCATCACCACTATAATCAAAAATTAGGCCATCACACTAATAGATCATCAGATCATAGGTGCAGATCTAATAAGCACTAGGTATTGTATTATTCATAGAATACCCATGATGAAACTATCCAGATCAGTTGTTATCAATACAGTCATCAAAAGAAGCAAGGGTAGATGTGAATATTATGCAAAGGTGATTATTAATTATGGCCTGCATAAGGAAGAAAGACCCTTCTGGGCAGCTAATCTCAGTGACTGGGATGTTATCCTGCAACATCCAGCCCTGAGAGCAAATCAGGCCATGATTATAATTGGCAACATGCAAACTACTGTCACAAGCAAAAAAGGACTCACATACAGTCTAAGACCCTGGACAGGAGGGATACCCCATACAAAGATCAGTAAGAAGAGAGTCACCTCTGCAGCTACACAAGTGGAATCAGGCTCACTCATACCATATGATCAAAGGATGATCATTCAACGAATAGCCTGGAAAATTATCCAGAATGACCTAGACCCTTATCCAACATGGGTACAAGACTACTCACACATGGTAGAAGTGATGACATCACACAAATTTACAAGCACTCAAACAACTACAGCCTACAACAAGGCATACAAAAAGGTTATAGATTACACAGAGAGTAGACAGCATTTCATACAGGCTAAAAATGAATTACATCATCAGCTGTAATCCAATATATCAGTAATCAATCTTCTAATTAAAGAAGATAAGACGGTACTACCAGAAAATTAATATCAAATTCAATTGGAACTTCAAACAACATATCACTCACTATATCAAACACTACCTAAACAACTCAACAAGGATATTACCATTGCCTTTAATCACATACATAGATTAAGGGCTAGCATCAATGCGGAGAACAGAGATATTACTTCCTATTACACAACAGTACAAGCAGAATTTAATATTAAGGCTGAGTTCCCTGAAGTGTACCCTACAGACAAACCAACAGAAATACCCCCACTCAGAGATATTAATTACAACATTAATATTAAGAATGAGTCAATTATCTGGAGACCTAGGCCAAGAATGCAGAATGCTAAATTCATGCAGGCCTTGCATGAAAAGATTGACTCAGAATTACAATGAGGCAGAATTGTAGCATCAAATGACCCCTCATCAAGCTGCATGTTTACAATTCCTAAACATGACAAACCAAATGAGCCTAGATTCCTCCTAGACCTGGTTGATAGGAATAACAACACCATTAAGGACAACACACCACTTCCCACCCTGGATGAGATTAGAAATAGAGTAGCATCACACAAATTCAGATCTAAAATAGATTTGACTGATGGCTATTTCAATATCAGAATTAACCCTAACCATGAAAAGTACACATCATTCAGTACCCCCATGGGACAATTTAGAACACGAGTCATGCAGCAAGGTGATTGCAATGCACCTGCCACTATGGTAATAACCATGAGTCACATATTAAGACCCATGCTAGGCAGATCAGTTGCAATATATTTAGATGACATCTTTATCTACAGCAATACTTGGGATCAGCATGTGAAAGACCTGAGACAGTTACACAACATCCTGAAAAACGAAAAGTTTTACATCAACAAATTAAAGTCTCAGATTAACCCCAAAGTAATACAGATCCTAGGTGTCATACTTACAGAGAAAGGCCTAGAAGTGGATCCAGCCAAGGTAGAAGTGATTTCTAAGCTGCCTATCCCTGGCAACAGGAAGGAGCTCCAGGAATTTAATGGCATGATTATCCACATGAGTCAGTTTCTTCCTAAATTAGCTGACATCATGGGCCCACTTTCTGAACTAGCAGGGGCTACTAAAGATTGGTCATGGACCCCACTTCACACTGAGTCATTTAACTAGATTAAAAATCTACTTGACTCACCTGCAATCCTCAGACCACTTGATTACAACTCAAATGACACCATATACCTTGTCTGTGATGCAAGCAGGGTAGGTGTGGGAGGATGGATTGGCCAAGGACCCACTTTAGATCAAGCTAGACCTGCTGAATACTTGAGCAAAAGATTCAACCCTGCACAAGCCAATTACTCAACAACAGATCAAGAGCTCCTTGCAATTGTAGCTGGGGCTGAGTATTTTGCCACTGAATTAAAAGGGGTAAAATTTCACATTATGACTGATCACAGTGCATGACTTATAATTATGACTAATAACAATCTAATGGTAATGAGGAAAAGATCCAGGAAGATCTTGTCCAGATTGCCTTTTACTATTGACCATATCAAGAGAGAGAGTAATAAGATTGCAGACCACCTCAGTAGAATATATAGAGAGAACACTCCCAATCCTCGCTCAAAGTTCACTTCAGATTTAGCAGATCAACCAGAACTATTTAAACAACACATCTACAAAGCAGCTACCCACATTTTACCCTCTTCTTCCACTACTACTACCACCACCAACCCATCACCACCAACAACCACTCAACCAACCAACCAAGAAGTAAGTTCCCATATGACTACAAATAACGTAAAGGAACCTTCTAACACAGCCAGAATGTCTTATGCATAGGCAGCAGCAGCAGCAGCACCAGCAGGAGCCTCCTCCTGCCACTGCCTCAGATTCAATGGCCCCAGGGCCATCCTCTGGCACCACACTAGGTGCCCCAACAACACCACCCAGGAACTCCTGAATGAGGAGTTCCCAGAGACTGCGTGGGAACAATGGCTCATGAGGACCAATGGGTCTGAGAAGAGCCAGACAGAGGATAACGAGGAGCAAGATTGGAGTGAGGTGGAAGAGCCAACTCTTCCATCCCAAGGGGACCTGGACCAACTCAACCAGGACTGGGAGAGGACCACCCTCTCACACTCGGAAAGTGTGGGGGCCAACAGGGCCTACAATGAGACCAGGAGAACCAATTCTCCTGCCCTTTCTACGGGCTCCCATGGGAATACAGACCCTACTCCTCAAGACCATGGAATCTCCTTGGCCCAGAAACGGGCAATCAGGGACAGCAATGTCACTGATTGTCCCCCCTAGGACTCCCCCAACCAACAAGTGATGCCTGCTACAAAGGCCCCTGGGGATGTCACTGTGGGCTGCAAAGCCACCACAGTGCTCCCCCACCAGCAGCTACCACCACCAGCAGCAACACTGGGCACTATGCCCAACATCACGAACCCCCTCTCCCAGCTTCCCCAGAAGCTGGCCCAACTCCCTCCTCTGGATACCACCATGCCTCTCAGCATGGAGATCTCCCCTTCTCCTGAGGCATCTCAACCGGAGGAGTCAAAAGGAGTCTTTTGGGGTGCCAATGACAGATGGCACCCTGAACACCATCTCATCTCCCACTCGCAGTGCTTGGATGTGAACTGCTACCAGCATGGGAAGGTGGACAAGTCTGGCTGGAAGCCAGGCATGGATGATCAATATCATCCACAAATTCCTTTGTGCCCTACACCAAACCCATCCTGGATTTGGTACAAAACCTATGAGAACCACCCAGAGCAGCACCTCCTGGAAGACTACCTAGAGTGTTATGTGCCCAACTGCAAGTAGAAGCACCATAGGAGGCCACAGGAATTGAAAGAGGCGGAAAAGGGAATTGTTAAGGAATGGAGGGAAAAGGTACATTCTACGAACACATACATGAACTTCAGAAAATGGTACACGGCTAACTCTTATCTGTGAGAAGGTATACTCCGTAGGTATCGAGAGTCGAGACAAAGGGGGATAGATGTGCACAAGAGGGTTCAAAGATCTTAGAGAGGAGCGGGTCACGGCAGTAGCCAGCGGAGCAAGTTATCGGTTTCAAGGTAATCGTATTCACTAAAGAGCAGAACTAAGTGGGGGAGCGAGCGACCTTATATACATAAGTAGGGAAGGAAGCGAGCAACAGAAAAGCTCGACGCAAGTCCAGCAAAAAGTCCTGGGGCATGGCGTTGACCCTGAGAAATACCAAGAGTATTGACAAAAGAAATAGGTGTGGCACACCAGCGTGAGGGTGTGTTACACCGTCTATGACAAATAAAATAAGCGAGTCATACCATAGAATGGTGTGGATTGCCACAGAAAGGTGTGGGTGCAACGACAGGTGTGGGTGATACATGTGGGAGCATAAGCGAGGACATGGATATCCCAAACAGGAAGGTAGAAGGAGAAGTGCGACGATATGAGCTGATATAGTATGAAAGCAGGATATAACAGCGAAGATCGTGGTAAAAATAGAAAGACATGACAGAGATAGAATATAACAGAAGGATGTGTATATCCGAGACATGTAAGAATAGAACAAACGAAAAGGACTCAATTGGGGGTAAGAACAATTATTCTGACACTCTCTCTCGAACGAAACACCCAAGTAATTGAGCAAACTTAGTGTGTAAGTCGTTTGGAAGACCCTTCGTCATAATATCAGCGACATTTTCCTTGGTAGAGACGTAGTGGAGCTGAAATATGTTGTTGAGAAGGCATCCTCTGGTGTAGTGATAGGCTATATCAATGTGTTTGGTTTTGTGGTGGTAAACTGGGTTGTTGGCGAGAGCAATACTGGCTTGATTATCACAGTATATATCGACAGGAATGCTGAGGTTGAATTGCTTGAAGGCGTGGGTATACCATTTGGCTTGTCGAGCTGTGGTAGATAGTGCTATGTATTCTGCTTCGGTAGTAGAGTTGGAAATACATTGTTGTTTCTTGGGGAGCCAGGAAATTGTGCACTTACCAAGCTGAAAGACGTAACCAGTATAAGAATGACGGGTATCAAGACAATTAGCAAAAGAAGCATCCGAAAAACCTTCCAACTTAACAGAACCAGAACGAGGATATATGAGAACACCATCACGAGTACCAGAAATATAACGAAAGACTCTCTTGACAGCAGTATGATGGATATCAAGAGGACGAGAAGAGAATTGGGAGAGGTATGAAATAACGAAAGCAAGATCAGGGCAAGTACAAGTAACAAGATACATGAGGGCACCAATCATCTATTGATAGAGATTCTGGTCAACAGGAGATTCATCGTCCGTGGCTTTGCGAAGCTGGGCTTTTGGATCGATAGGTGTTGAAACAGAGCGAGATTGATCCATTCCGAAGCGCTGTAGTATCTGTGTGATGTAGAGTGGTTGTCCAAGTGTGATTGCGTCGTTGTGATATTGAATCTCGATTCCAAGCATATAGGAGAGCTTGCCTTTAACAGTGACCTTAAAGTGCGTTTGCAGGAAAGTAGTCAGTTTCTGCAGGTCAGCAGTGGAGCCAGCAAGAGCAATATCGTCGACATAGACAGCCATGATAATTTTGCTTTTGGTGCTGATAAAGACACAGGAATCGAAGTGCGTGGGAATGAAGTGTTGTTCAGCAAGGACAGAGCATAGTTTCCTATACCACTGTAGCGGAGCTTGTTTCAAACCGTAGAGTGCCTTCTTGAGTAAAAGGACTTTGTTTTCGAGGCCAAGTCCAGGAGGAGGTGCGACCCAGATTTCTTCGTCAAGGGGACCATAAGTGAACGCTGATTTGATGTCAAGTTGAGCAGTGTCAAGGTTGTGTAGTGCTGCAAGGGCTATTAGGAGACGTAAAGAATTGTACCGCGTCACTGGTGCGAAAGTCTCACTAAAATCGATTCCGGAGATTTGTGAGAAGCCCTTAACCACTAAACGTGCCTTGTACCTCTCGATTGATCCATCTTCCAACAGTTTAACAGTATAAACCCAGCGTGATCCAATAGCTTTCCTGCCATCTGGTAAGTCAGTAGCGTCATGAACTTCCCAAACACCTTGCGATTCAAGAGAAGATTGCTCTTCTCTCATAGCGTCAATCCACTTATCGACATCTTCAGACTTCATAGCTTGGGAGTAGGTGGGAGGACCAAGTGTGACGTTGGCCTGACCAATTTCTTCCTCAATTAATGCTGCAAAGTCGTCACCAATTTCTGCCAGAAATATCCGAGCTGTATCTTCTCCAAAGGCTGCGTTGATTCTTGGGAAACCATAGCGCTCGATTTCCTTCTTCTTGCGTTGAGAACGCTTGAGGTTAGGACCTTCGGAGCTGCCTGATGGAGGGGGAGAAGAGCGTCGAGATGTTTTGGGTGCAGAAGGTGGTGGTGGGATGCGCCGTGGAGGTGTGGTAGGAGTTTCATTACGAAGCTGTTGTGAAACAGCTCTCTCTGATTCTGATAACTCTTCTTCATTGAAGTACTGTTCATATTCGTCATGGTTGTGTTGTGACGATTAGGGAATATCGACAGTAGGTTTGGTTGAAGATAGTGGGAGTTCAACAGGAGGTGCAGGAGGTAGAGGCTTTATTGGTGTAGGAGAACCAAAGGCGCCTGGCATTCGCTGCGGCTTTCGTGGAGTGTGTTGAAGTTGCGGGACTGTTGTAGGTGTTGAAGATTTATCAGGTTGAGACGAAGCTACTTGATCAGGTTCTGAAGGGTTTAACTCTGTGGGGAGATACATTTCAACGGAGGTGATGTTATCGGACGGGAAAAACTTGACCTGACGGACTGTGTATACTCTTCTTTCTGATGGTATGTAAACACGGAACATCAATGGGGTTCCAGTGTAGCCAACCAATTTTCCATCAATCCCTCTTGGATCTAACTTGCTGCCAGCAGGACGTTTCTCCTTGGGGATATGGACAATGCAAGGTGTACCAAAGGGTCGAAGATGTTTGATGGAGGGTAGGCGATTGTTGAGTACTTCAAAGGGCGTCTTCCCATTAAGAGCCGAGTGGGGGAGGCGGTTGCGGATGTAGGTTGCCCATGCATAGCATTCCGCCCAAATGAATTGAGGGTAGTCCTCAAGGGTAGGTCGACACATGTTGGCGAGAGTCAGGTTGTAGCGTTCTGGAACACCATTTGACTCTGGGGAGTATGCTGCGGTGGTTTGATGTATCATGCCTTTATTTTTGCAGTAAGCAGACCATTTGTTATTCACGAATTCTCCACCATTATCAGTGTGCCAATTTCTCGGATATCGTCCAGTTTTTGTATTGATCTCTTCACAGTAAGCCTTCATATGTCTTACAGCATCGGACTTGTGTTTAAGGAATGCAATCTTGGAGAATCGAGAGAAATCGTCGATCATTGATAGGTAGAAGCGATGCCCACCGAGCGAGGTAACAGGGAGAGGTCCAGCGAGATCTGCATGGAGTAGTTCCCATGGTTCCTTTGTGTTATGTGTGACTGGTTTGGGAGTTTGGTGTGTCGAGTTGTATTTGGCGCATGAGTGACAGTAGAATTGCGATGGAGGTTTTGGAAGCAGGTTTCCATCGGCGAAGATGTTGGAGGCTTTGTTCCAGGAGTGAGGCGAGGAGTGACCTAGTGCTTCGTGCCAAAATTGAACAGAAGACTTGTAAGCAGTACCGAAACCAACAGCAGATTCAAACATATAAACATGAGCACCAAGTTCAGCGCGTAACACGGTGGAGTGGTCCGTCTTGAGTTTAATGTCAAGAGTTTTGTTTTCTCCATGAAGGTATGCATTTCCAATCAAATCAATCATTCTCCACGAGACCAAGTTCACTTCATTCCATTCAGGTAGATACAAAACATCAGACAGCGAGATATTCGAAACCTTTCCACCAATCTCCACAGACAGACAAACAGTTCCCTTATACTCCCAGAAGAGCACTTGACCACCACCAACAGTTATTCCCACACGATGGGAGACTGGATTGATGAGGCAGAAAAAGTCAGCTGTGATGTGGTGAGAGGCGCCAGTATCGAGGATCCATACCTGATATGTTGTAGCATCTCGAGCTTTGAGAGCAAGACCAAGAGCAGAAGAAGAAGAACCAGCAGAAGAAGACGAAGAAGGACCAGACATGAGACCAGAAGGCGAAGAGACAGAAGAGGCGAGAAGAGACGAAGTAGTGCTACCAATGGTTCTAGAAGCAAGCCAGGCAACACCACTTGAATAGGTGGGTGTGGTGGTGACCAGAGCTGTGGAAGTTAAAGGTTCCGAGGAGGAGACGGCAGCAGCAGCAACGCCCTTGCGTTGGTTCTCTTGATGTTTCTTGAGCCTGAAGCATTTGTTGTGAACATGATCCGAGAAGGGATGTCCATTCTTCGTGCACCAAGTACACTCGGTTGGAGCTGCTTGCGCAGTCCTGCCAGGACGAGAGTTGTTGTTCTTGGGGCGAGGCCCAGGTGCTTGACCTTTGCCTTTGGGCTTGTTGGCGAAGAATGCCTTAGCATTATCTTCGTTGGTATTCATGTTTCGAAGGTGGGTTTGATGGTTTTCGAATCGTTGGGAGTCCTTGGCTTGGAGGATGTTGACTGTATCGTTGAATGACTGTGGGAGCGAGTTCAAGAGGATTGCACTCTTGATGGGGTCGCTTTCAAAGAAAGGCCTGAGGGCAGTGGCGAGAGCATCAATTCCATTGAGGGAGCGAGTATTGGCCTGGGCCCAGGAGTTGCCAAATCGAAGGAGGTAGTCATTGATAGATTCCGAGTCAGACATTGACAGATTGAGGATATCGCGGAAGGTGTGGAAGGAAGAGGCGACATTCTGACGATCAAAAGTGTCCTGAAGAGTTTTCCAGGCATCGTAGGCAGTAGAGCAGCCGTCAATGACATACTGCTGGTCCTGTTCGATGGTGAGTTGAATCGTCATGATGGCAAGCAACTCTTTCTTCTTGTGTTGCTTAAGCAGATCGGCATCGGTAGGAGGAACTTGTTGAGTGGCGATGAGATCGTCAAAGTCGTGAATGGCAAGAACACGTTGCATGAGGTTGGTCCAGCGAGTGTAGTTGGATTGACCTTGAAGCTTCTCCAAGCTTGCAAGTTTGAAGGGCATGGAGGAGGAGCCAGTCGACATGTTGGGTTTGACGTCAGTAGTATCAGTCATAGTAAAGATGCGGCGAAGGGTGTGAGGAGAGACGAGGTAGTTGAGACCGAATAAGCGTGCAGAGGTGAGCGCAATGAGATCTGAGATAAACCAGCTGTGCTAATTGATTAAACAATAGTAGCGGCAGCCGGGCTCATAACCTGTGAGAAGGTATACTCCGTAGGTATCGAGAGTCGAGACAAAGGGGGATAGATGTGCACAAGAGGGTTCAAAGATCTTAGAGAGGAGCGGGTCACGGCGGTAGCCAGCGGAGCAAGTTATCGGTTTCAAGGTAATCGTATTCACTAAAGAGCAGAACTAAGTGGGGGAGCGAGCAACCTTATATACATGAGTAGGGAAGGAAGCGAGCAACAGAAAAGCTTGACGCAAGTCCAGCAAAAAGTCTTGGGGCATGGCGTTGACCCTGAGAAATACCAAGAGTATTGACAAAAGAAATAGGTGTGGCACACCAGCGTGAGGGTGTGTTACACCGTCTATGACAAATGAAATAAGCGAGTCATACCATAGAATGGTGTGGATCGCCACAGAAAGGTGTGGGTGCAACGACAGGTGTGGGTGATACATGTGGGAGCAGAAGGGAGGACATGGATATCCCAAACAGGAAGGTAGAAGGAGAAGTGCGACGATATGAGCTGATATAGTATGAAAGCAGGATATAACAGCGAAGATCGTGGTAAAAATAGAAAGATATGACGGAGATAGAATATAACAGAAGGATATGTATATCCGAGAGATGTAAGAATAGAACAAACGAAAAGGACTCAATTGGGGGTAAGAACAATTATTCTGACATTATCTTGATCCAGAAATCTACTCCCTCCAGTCAAAGGAGGAAGGCCTATTCTGGGTCTTCCAAAACCTTGTCTGGGAGGGTGTGAAGGGCAAGAAAGATGGAAACAAGTGGAGTCTGGGAAAGACTCTTTTCTTGTGAAAGCTGAGGCCAAGTTGGATGTTGGATCCAAGTGGCCTATTGTATTTTTAGATGTATGTGCACCTGGAGAAGGACCTGCTACTCACACCTCCCTATGCAAAGAATACAATAAACTAATGCATAACCCTAGATTTTCTAGTTTAGATGCTGCATTGAAATAAAGATCTATTACCTACAGAAATGGATTCCATTACATCCATCCTGCCAAACAATCCCATAAGGAAAGAGTGATTCTGCCCACCAAATGGATGAGAGATGGAAAAGATAGTGATGGAGAACTGGCCCCTTATGACCTAATTGAGAAAAAATTTGAGTCCAGCCATGAGGAACTAATTCATGCAGGATACCTTGAAACACAACTCCACTGCTAGCACAGCTACTTTTGGAAGGGAATGTATGCCAGCATCAAGGAATATTGTGAAACCTGCACTACTTGTCAGCAGAGTAAGTTCTCCACTCAAGGACCTCAAGGAAAACTCCACTCACTGCCTGTACCTCTATTCCCCTGGCAGAGTATCACCATGGACTTCCTCTCACCTCCAAAGGTCATCTAAGAACTACCAAACTCCTACAGCAATACAATTAAGCCTACTACCTTCCAAAAGATATAACCAATTGTATGTAGACTATCCAAATATACCATCCCCATCCCACTACCTGAAAATGTTACAGCAGATTGGCTAACCAAGTACTATGACTGGTTTATAGCTCTCATGCTTGGCCACCCAGAAGATATTGTCATAGACAGGGACCCCATCTTCACCTCTGCAGTATGGATAGCTTGGGCAAAACTCCACAACATCAGCCTCCTGTTCTCAACAGCACATCATCCACCTACTGTTGGAAAAACAGAAAGGATGAAAAGGTCATCATAGAAATGAAATGGCCACTGCACTGAGTGTTGATGGATATGAAAACTGGGTGGTCAAGTTACCAAAATCCAAATTGCCATGAATCTCAAACATAATAGCAGTAGGAAATTCTCCCCCTACCAAATCATGTTTGGCCCTAATTCAAGATTTGGACAAAATCCCCATATCAATAAACTAGAAATTCTCATGAATACAAGAGCACTATTCATGCAACCTACCATATAACATATAGCAATCACCAACCTCACTAAAGCCAAAGAAAGACAAACCCACCATGCCAACCAACTCAGAAGAAAGGCTGACAGGTACCTACCTGGTAACTTGGTATGGCTATCCACCAAACATCTGGACCTTCCCAACAAAGATAAAAGCAAGCCCAAACCAATATTAAAAAGCCCACTATAGCCCACATCCGTCTATCTCCCAACACTGACGACGACATTTGCCTCATTTGTGCCAATCCAGTGGATGAGTATGCCCAAGGGGCTTGGGATATTTTTTTGGCCTTGGATTTGCAAGAGGAGCCCTATGATCAATTGTAGCAATGTCGCACAGTACTTTCAGGGAATTGTCCGAACAGGTTTGGAGACATGATTATCGGTACCTAAGAGCAGTGTGTAGCAGCTGCTGTGGTAGACGCAAATCAGTGATTCAGGGACAATCTGTACGTAGGGCATGCTGGTTAGATTGAGACCGTTTCTGTTGGTTGGGTATTTTTTATGTGTCGGATTTGTTTCTTTTGTATTGGATTTGTGATCTAGGTTTGGATTGCTTTTTGTTTTATTTCTTTTTTTTTCTTTTCTCTCGGATCTCAGTAATGAATGTGTTTAGCAACGGAAAGCAATTGTATGTGGGTATTTTGTAGCTTTTTTACGGTGTAGTTGGTTGGATTGTAGCACGAGCGTAACATGTAGCAACGAATATTAAAAATAGGATGGTTCCCCTCAGTTTAGCGACTAAGAGTGTACTTTTGAGTTTATGTGCGCTTAGCCCAGCAATCATGTCACACAGAGCCCCCCTTGCAAATCAAGAAGACTTGCTAAACAATACCCCGCCATCGGAGCAATATCCAGCATCATTATCAGAATTTCCGTCCTCCAAGTCTGGCAAACGTACATTGAGCCCAACCTTGGACAGCTTGGATGAGGAAGGGGATGTACCAGCTGCTCCTCACCTGCAACCGTCGCCAAAGAGACACAATGCGTTAGGAGAAGCGTTGAGGGCCCCTTCCCCTGCCTCCTCCCCTCCCAGCCGGTCATCGAGTTTCACAAACTATTGCCATCAGCGGGTAGGGCCGAGAATATCTATTTCAGATATTTGCTAATATGTTCAGGTATTATCATTGTTGCCTGCTCTGTCCAGTCCTCTGGCAAGAACAACAAGCCAGAATATACAAAAGGACAGTAACCGTTGGGAATCCAATATTCTGGAAGAGTTATCAGACCAGGAAACAACTGCGGAAACTACCAACTTGCAGTTACGATTCCTCAAGTACATCTTTGTAGAGTTCCAGGAGGTCTTGCCTCACACCGATGATTATATCAAAGATTATGTGGTTTTTGTTAATCCACTACCAAGTAGCGTGGAGTGCATTGACCTGATGGCGGATGCATTAAAAGAGAGTTGTGTGGCTGTTGACAGTTTCTGAGGAAGAAATGCGGAAGCTGACGCTTATGTAACTACCTTTCAATGGTATCCATCCTCCCATGGCCCAACTAATTTCTTTCAAGATAAGAGTATCATTTCCCGCTTCCAATTTTTGCTCATCCATCAATGCAAATGACTCCTTGCCAGGATTTAGGACTTTGACGAACTTGCGCAACATGAACGTGCCATCACAATCAATTTGTTGCCAGAGGAAGATAGGTTTTTGTGCTCAAAGAGTGGCCGGGAAGAACAAGACACCATTTAGTTCCTCGTGGTTTAATAACTAACCAAAATTGGAGTGAAATGGACATCTTAAGAGCAATTTATTGCCAAAGAACAGTTGGATTTCATTTACAAGCGTTTCTTCTCTGGCCCCAAGAGACTTGGTAATGCCTACTCAACCTTTCTTGAAAAAATCAACAAGCTATTTTTTTGCTTTGTTTGTAGAGCCATGCAACCTAGCCTTAAGGCATGGAGAACAGGTGTTCTTAACAAACATAAGGTAGAGTTTAGCTACCAAAACTCTCATTGTAAGTACACTTCCAACTCCTTTCATAATATAAAGTACTGATACCATGTAACATACAGACATACCTTCGAATTCTAGGTAGATACGAGAAACATCCTCCCTGTATGCAATCAATGATGCCAAAGGTGATCTGGAATCGCCTGAACAGGGCCATCCAGAAAGGCCATGGTACCCCTGCTGACGTTGCGGCAAGTACCATGCTTGCCATTGGCGATGTCAATGCCTACATGGCCCAGCTTGAACAAGAGGTTGGGAAACTTCAAGCTGAGTCACGTACCAGGAAAAGCAGAATACGTCAGATTTCCGACCATTTAAGTCCATCTCCCAACGCACAATTGCAGGAGGCGCTTCCCCGAGATTTTGCAATAGTCCGCAAACATGCATGAAGTAGAATAAATAATAGTTCGGAGTGTAGCACCACCGACAGGAATGAATCGGGGGATGTAGGGTTATAGGAGGGATAAATTCTGGAAAGGGGGTTCAAGATACACAAGGATGTGCCTTCTTCAGATGACAACGCATGACATTGAAAATTATACACATCTGGACCGCTTCTCTCCTCCATTTTTTTATCTATATCTTTTTCTTTTCCATTGTACTTTGTATTCTCTTGTTTTTTGTACGTGTTTTGCCTTTTTTTTTTTTGTTAGTTCTGCGTTCGGAAATCTCATTGTTTTTGTCGGATCTGAGTTTAATTTGCAGGTATACGTGTGCCCAATTGGAGTGTTTCTTTCCTTTATCTACATGCTTCCCAACCTTTTTGTCATTTCTTTTATTTTTATTTTTCCCTATGGTGTCTCTCTCTATCAATAATAATGCCACATTGTTCGATACACACAAAGGCTTTTGCTGCCCTGAAACTGACCGATGTTGATGCTGGGAAGTACGGTTCTCATCATTTCATGGCAGATTTGAAACGTCGCGTTAGAGATTCAATACGTTTTCTAAGGAATCATCATGAATTATATACCCATTATAGCAATCGTTCTGCAAACCTCAGCCAATAAAAAGGACCAGTATTTTCCCAGTTGTTTACTATAATGTGAGGCGTCAGACATGCAACCGTTTTAATTCCTTCACGTCTGATTACATATAGTTATATTGTTGGCCTACTTAATGACATTCATCTTATAAGGGAATGCTCCGATACCACCTCCGTCATAACTTTCACTCTCCATTATAACAACCACTCCGCGTTACAACAACTACTTTCTGTTATAACAATCATTCTCCATTATGTTGCCGTTATGACGCGCATGGGCGGATAGTGTCTGTTATAACGAAAATGGTCCTGGATCCGACGTGATAAGACACAGTTTGCCTTTTTGCCGTTATGACCCCTATGACCCTTATAACTAACGAACGGCAAACATCTTTCTTGCTTATATAGGCAAGCCTCCTAGCCATGATCTTTTCTAATATCTTGCCAAGGTAGTTGAGGGGAGAGATAATGCGGTAGGGTTCAGGAGTAGTGTAGTCAGGTTTGTCTTGTTTGCACAGGATGGCACTGGTTGCTTGTTTCCAATAGGGCGGATGAAATTCTGGTTGGAGGAGGTGGTTGTACAGTCGGTTGAAAATGCGTGGGTGTGCTTGGTTAGCGTATTAAATGCATTGAAAGGAAATGATGTCACAGCCTGGCCCTGTAAAGTCCTACCAACTTGGGAGCCAGGACTATGAAGCACAGGCCTGACCTCTAAGTGGTGGGAGGTGTTGTAAAAAAATTGCCCTGGATGCCTCCAAATGTAGTGTGAAGTATCTGGGTGGCTGGAGTGGTTTCTGAGTGTTCCGGGAATTTACTGGAAGGCATGTTAGGGCCAAAATGAACAGAGAATTACCAGTGTAGCTAGTATATTGTTCCTGGTGCTATCTAGTTGGTTGGGTTCATGTTGCCTGCCCTTCCAAGGTCTCTGGACCACAGCTCTTTAATAGAAACCGAATGGTAAGAGTATGAGTCCAAAATAGCTCATATATATGAATCACAATAACAACACTTTGAGTAGAGATAAAGAGAAAATGATACATGATGATGAGAAGTAGAAGCATGACGCTTCAGAGGCTTATGTGACAGGAGATGGATCATACAAGACTCATAGGGTTGAATAAGGAAGAATGGGTCACAGGAAATAATGTCATAGCTGTGTGATAATCTCACAAGCCAGGTGACAAACAGGAGGCTCCTCTAGAAGCATGTAGATGCTTGTAGAGTAGCTGAGGGGACAGGAATGAGAGGTCATAACTAAAGACATGACTAGAAGAAAACTGGATAGGAATTGGACTAACAGAAAGAAAAATACATGAGGGCAGTTCTAAAAGGGAAGTGAATGCCTGACTGGGAAGTATAGGTAAGAAAAGAGATTTAGGGACGATTTCTTTACAGGCGCTGTGTTTGATGCACTGCTCATGATTGCTGGTGAAACCCCTGCCACTGTCACCTGTACCTAGGTGATCGATTAATAAGGTTTGTAACTTGGTATTTGTGGCTGTAAGGGTGGAGGTGGAAACATGACCTTGCAGAGCATGTTTGACTTTTCCTCAAAAGTGGTAGCAGTAGTATAATTGTATATACGTGTTGATGGGCAGTCTTGTGTCATAGGTTTTGAGTATTTGAGAACTTGAATAATTACCGGTCTTTGTACGTTTTGCACAAATTCCTGCCAGCATTGGTTCTTCTTGGTTCAAATCAATTGGAAATAGCTGTTTTTTTGTTGTTGATACAAACGTTTCGCCTCCCCAATCTGTTTCCTACTTGTTTTGCATGTTGTGAATGCAAGTCCCATAAGCTTTTGCTCTGCTGCAATCTTATCTATCCATTACCTTATGGATCTGGCTGATGGTTTAGTGAAAGGGACGCTTTGTGGTATGGCTTCTAGTATTGCGGTTTTACAGAATTGTGCACTATGCAGCATCCTAATCGGATATGTCGAGCCACTGAGTTCAGTCCATTGGGACTTAGTCTGCTGTGTAATGCTTAGAAACTTTGATTCAAAGTGTTCCCAGTCTGCTATTCACCAGTTGTACTGGTTAGTTGTAGGCATTGTAGATGGTAAGGGTAGGATGGCGTGGTGACAAGATCTCCACTGCTTGAATGTCAGGATTGTTGCTGATGTCATGACATGGAAATATTGTGATGTGAGGTATGGTGTTGTTGATGTATGTCATAACCTGAGATCTAAGGGTAGGATGTAACAGTGTGATTTTGGTGAAGCTTTGCTGGGTGAATGTGTTGCCTTTGCAAATGATCCAGGGATCCTGAATAAGTACACTGTCTGCAGTCCTGCCAGCAAGCTCAAGGATCTGTTCACTTGGTGAATTGACTAATTCGCGTTAGTACCGAGTACTAGGAGGTGCAACAAGATGATCACAAAGTACAAATAATATGGGTGCAATGATGCGATAGGAGTGTAAAGTGAATAGATACTTGAAACAACGCTAATTGCTTGTCCCACTCGACTAAGTGGCCAAGAGGGCTTTTATAGCCAATGGTCACGTAAAGAAATACATGACAGGAATTGATTACAAGAATGAGCGGAGTCTGCTTGACCCCAAATATTCAACCCTCTGCCAACTGGCTTCAGCCACAACAGCAGAGTACTATCTTGGCCAAACCTGGAGATGCGGTCAGAGATTTGTCTAAACAAATAACAATAATTCAACTCTAAATATAGCTGCCTGATGTAACATTCACTATGCTTCGTTACATCAAGCCACTTGCTTATTTCCCAAACTCCTCGAAGCTACTGCCACGGGCCCATGTTTAGTTATCACTTGTAACATTTGCTATGATTGGTTATATCAAGCCACTGGCTTGGGTTTCTGAACTCCCCAAAGCTACTTCACCAGACATATTTTTAGTTTTTACCCCACATCTATTTTCTGTTTGGCATCTCCGTTCACAATCCTGCCAACATACCCCCCTTCCTATTTCCCAGTCTTGTTCTCCATTTGGAAGATTGCTTCGGTTAAAAGCCACACCAGCCCCCACTCTGTCTTCTTGTACAATGTCAGTGCAACAGTCCTTCGAGGTTAAGGAGACTGCTTTCTACATTCTCTCGCACTCTGTGTGACTGCTCTATTAACTCTGAAGCATCATAGGTTTAGATTATAATGTTTGCACATTTTGTTGGTTTGGGTTCTTGGCACAATCTTGTATATAACTCAAAGCATTCCCCTGTTGCAGATAATTCTTCACTTAACAATACAATAAGAATCTCATATATAGATCTCGCTCAATATTCGGATTCTGTAATCCCGCTCCCCTTCGTCTATTCAATTACTCCATGCACATTCTCTCCTTTATCTCCTTGTCCCCTCGAACTTCTTCTTCTTCTCCATCTTCGTCTCGAAGCCTTTTGGTTCAAGACATCTTGGTTTCCTCGGAGACCTTCTTTGCATATACACAACAAAATCTACTGCTTAGCTTCTTGTGTGCCTTAATACTTTGGATACACACATTCATCACACTTTGTCAAGTCCACAACACTCAGTACCATTTGTTGTGTATTTGTTTTTATCTTTGAGAAGTATCACCTTTGAGTTCTACTTCTACTTCCCACAAATGGCGTCAACTTCTACATTCTCCTATGCTGGATATTCACGGCAAGCAGGAGAAACAAACCCATTTGCAGGTCTCACCCCTCAAGAAATTACTTACTTTCAGGAGCAACAGATCCTCCTCACTAGTGTTCAAGCAATGCTTCTTCAAATTGATCAAGCTCAAGCTTCTTCTCCTGGAGAAGTTTGCATCAACACTTTGCCATCCACCAAAGTTCATACTCCTGACACCTATCATGGAAATGGATCCAAGCTTTCTAAATTTTGAATCAGCTTCACATCTATCTCAACTTCAATGGTGCTAAGTATCCTTATTATAAGGACAAAGTGTTGTTTATAACTTTTCATCTTTGTGATGCGGCCTTTGCATGGGTTGAATCAATAGTTCGAGGTGCAATTGATCCCCTTATTCTGGTTGAGGACCAACCCCCTTCTCTTACTGATTTGTCCTTATTCCTTTAATCGTGGAAAAAGTTACTTTCGGTAATATTGACACAACGAGTATAGCAGAAAGGCAGATTCATGAACTTATTCAAAAAACTTCTACTTCAATGTATGCTCCACAATATCAACGAATAGCTTCTCATCTTCACTGGAATGATGAAGCTCTCTGTTTTGCCTTCTATAGAGGTTTGAAGGATGAAGTGAAGGGGATCCTTTATGAGGAATCAGGATCCTCTACCCTGGATAAGCTGATTGAAAGACTGTTGGAATTGGCAACAGGCTCTTTGGGAGGAAGACAGAGAGAGCAAACATTTACTCCAAATCTGAACATTGAACTGGATCTTGTCACCTCAAGCTTCATTCAACTGCTGATTCCAAGATCCATAACTGTCATTCTTTTAAGCCTCTACCTATGAAATTGGATGCCACCTTCTGTCTGAGTCAAAACTGAACTTCTACTCGTAAAAATCATACCTCCGAAAACAGACTACATCTGATGAAGAACAACTTATGCATATTCTGTGGGAAACCTGGTCACAGGGTTGCTAACTGCTATTCCCCCTGGCAAAATGCCTTCACACAACCCTTTTCTTCTTCGCAAAGACCCAGACTCAATGCTTCTATGATCTCATTTACTGTTCGAGCCCCTTCTGTTCCTTCTATATCTTTGGCCTTAATGTCTTCAAAGGGAAAAGGCAAGGCTCAGCAAAAATCGCCTCTCAGCCAAGCCTTTCTTCCTTAAGTTGTACAACTTCTTCCAGTCTTCCTTTGTCTATTTCTACTTCTACAATTCACCAGGAACACCTTCTTTTACCTATCCTAGTTAAGTTTGACTCATCTTCGATTTCTACTTTTGCTATGCTTGATTGTGGTCCTTGTTCCTAATTCATTTCCCAGTCTTTTGTTCCTTCACATACTATTTCCTGTTAAACAAAGTAGAAGGCAATTACATGTTCTATAATAGATGGCACTTTTCTGGCTTCAGGTCTCATTACTGCACATACTGTTTCTATTTGTCTTCAATATTCCGATTTCCCCTATCTTCTACATTCTGAGTCGATTTCCTTTGATATCCTTCCTCAGTCTCATTTCACTATTATTCTTGGAATTCCTTGGCTTTGCAAACATGTTCCTTCTATTCTTTGGGACAAAAATGCATTCGCTTTAAATCCTTGTTCTGCAAGTCTATCTGTCTTCAACCTTTCCAGTTCAACACCTCCTTACATCCTTATTTTTTTCCCCATGCTGCTATTGGAGCACAAATGAATATACCAGCAAATACTACTCCACCATCTCCAACAAGTGGAATAGTTTCATCTACATTCGATATTTCACCACTTCGACAAAATCCTCCCTCAGAGTATTCGGACTGCCATACGCTATTTGACCCATCTCCAATCAGCTAACTTCCTATGCCCCAACCATGGAACCACACTATACCAATGCAACCAAGGAGTACACCTCCCTCTAGGCCAATATATCCTTCATCCGAACTCAAACTTGGAGTTTTGCAAACTGACTTGGATGACAACCTTTGTACTGGCTCCATTTGACCTTCAATATCTCCAGCAAGTGCACTCATTCTCTTTATTAAGAAGAAGAATTGCCCTCTTCAATTGTGCGTTGATTATAGGGGACTCAATAGGATAACTGTTAAAAACAAATATGCTCTCCCTCTTATTTCCGAACTTTTTGACAGACTTCAACATGCCACCATCTTCACTAAATTGAATCTTCATGGTGCATCCAACTTGGTTCGAATTACCAAAGGTGAAGAATAGAAAACTGCATTTTAAACTCAATCTAGCCACTTCAAATATTAAGTCATGCCTTTTGGACTCACTGATGCCCCTGGAACTTCTCAGGCTCTACTCAATTCAGTTCTTTGGGAATTTTGCAATATCTCAGTTGTAGTCTACTCAGATGATATTCTCATCTATTCAACCACTGCTGCTGAACATACTCCTCATGTTCGACAAGTTCTCTCAAATCTTCTTGAATACCACCTCTTTGTCAAACTGGACAAATGCGAATTCTCAGTTCCTTCTACCTCCTTCCTTAGATTCACTAGCTCCTCCACTAGTGTATACATGAATGGTACAGAAGTTGAAGCAATCACTAATTGCCCAACTCCAAAAGATACTACTAAAGTCATGTTCTTTCTAAGATTAGCCAACTTTTATAGAAGATTTATTGCACAATACTCGAAGATTGCCAAACCTTTGACCCTTCTTGTTTATATGGAAACCTCTCAGACCTGGTCACCTGAATGTCAAACACCCTTCGACACTGTGAAGCAATTATTTACTACAGCACCAGTTCTGCAACACTTCAACCCCTGCGTTTGTAAAGACAGATGCTTTGGACTTTGCATATGGTGCAACACAGTTTCAGAAATCCGAAGATGAAAGCTTCATCCAGTAGCTTTTTTATCCAAGTAGATATCACCAGCAGAGATGAACTACAGTATCTATGACAAGGGAATGCTTGCTGTAGTTGCTTTACTGAAGGCATGGAGAGTATACCTCGAAGGTGCTAAACACAAAATCACCATCTTCACAGATCACAAGAACTCAATCTATTTTGCTTCTACCAAACACCTCAATCAAAGACAAGCAAACTAGGCTGAGTTCTTGTCAAAATATGACTTCGAGCTTATCTATCGAACTGGAGCTACCAACACAAAGGCAGATCTTCTATCCAGAGGAGCTGACCTTCTTCCTTCTACCCCTTCTGAAACCCCTCTCACGTTTTCTTTCATTATCCTCCCACATAATATCCTTCCCCCTTTTGAAAATGATATTACTCTGGCAGAACCTTACTTTTGCAAGAATTGACCGCGACAGCTTCGTTTCTTAATCAAATTTGATCTGCACAACTGTCAAATCCTTCAACATCAGCAATCATCAACAAACGTCAATCTTGAAATCCGAACAAGCCCTTGAATTATACCTTTGATAAGGATAATACCCTTCTGTTGAATGATCTAATCTTTATCCCCAATGTCTCTTCTATTAAGCTTCAGCTTCTGGTGCCCCTTCATGATTACCTCCTGGCTGGACACCCAGGAATAGAAAAGACTATCCAACTGATATTCAGACATTTCTTCTTTCCCCAACTTTGAGAATTTGCAACTCAATACATATTTACATGTGATGAGCGCAATAGAAACAAGACACTTCGAGATAAACCCTTTGGTCTTCTTAACCCTCTTCCAGTACCACCAGGACCCTGGAAAAGCATAAGCATAGACTTCATAGTGAAGCTACCACCTTCAAACAATCCTACTAGCCGCTTCGCCTTCAATTCAATGCTGTGTCATGGTTCACTTGATGAATCGACTTATTCGCGGAAGTACCGAGTATTAAGAGGTGCGACGAGATATTCAAAAGTACAAAGTACTAAAGATGCAATAATCCAATATGACTGTAAAGTAGATAGAAACTTAGAACGACGCTATTTACTTGTCCTTCTAAACTAAGTGGGCAGTCGGGTATTTATAGCCGAAGGAGCATAACCAAAAATACAAGACGAACGAGACACAAATAGTAGAGGGGAGTTTCTTTGACACCAAAAACAATAGCTCCTTGCTGAGGTGCACAGCCACAAAGCGGGGTAGTTCCAAGCATAATACTAGAGATGCGTCAAGCGCCAACTAGCAAATCCAACTCCAAATATAGCTGCCTGACTTCATGTGAAAGGGTGATCAGTCCGTGTCATGATTCGTCCCCGGTCTTATGCATTGGAGAGGAATGGGAGTAGCTCACCTGACTCCATGACATTGCCCCCCCCTCCGAGGACTTTGGTCCCCAAAGTAACACTTCCGAAAACAAAGAACCGAGATCTCCCTAGATTGCTTGAGTTATTTTAACATCCATTAAAGGTAGTAATGGGAACGCGAGAGTTACATTTGAAACTCTTCAGCCATTCCATGCCATTTGCGTTCACTTTGCCAGAATAATGCCACGTCCTATGTTTAGATGTTCACCATTCAAACCACTCCTGGAGAGATTCCAAAAAACCCTTGAATCGTCCCTCCGTTCAAGGTAAAAATAGGGGATTGCTATGGGGTGTGGAAAGGTATAAAACATCAAACCAAACAATAATGAACTCATCATTTGCTTGAATAGAACTCCAGTAGGAATACCTAATCGGCTGACAACCTATCTTCCAGTGACCCGTGCACAGGCTTCCTGGGAAACTCTCAATGAAACAAGATAACCATTTGCATAACATCACAATCCAAGAGGTTCTCAATCCGTTCCCATGTGTCTGCCTCTTCTTCAAAGCCTTGCCATCTGACTCGGTATTGGACCTGTGCTTGCACTCGGCTACTGTTCACAATCTTTTCCACCAGAAAGAACAATTCATCCATCTCATGATCATCAATGTCCATTAGGTCTTCAGGTTGTTCCCGAAACGGCTTGAGGAGGAAGGTGTGCATGACTTTGTGGAGGCTAATCCCATCGGGAGTTTCCACGTTGTAGGCGTGTGAACCAACTCAACGTTTGACTGTGAAGGGGCCGATGTACTTTGAAGTGAGCGTTCGGTTATTCCCTGACTTGATGGTCAAGTTGCATCGGTCTACCAGGACCTTATCACCTGGATTCTATGATCGTGCCTTGTCCAAGCTCCGTCCACTTCTCTTGACATTGATGTGCTTAAGAGTGATGTTGATGTTGTTGTGAACAGGAGTCATTCTATCCAACCATTCTTCAACGGCGGGACTTGCAGAGGGTTCTTCGGAGATGTTGATGGTGCGTGGATCAAAGCCATAAAGACTTCTGAAGGGGCTGTATCGATGCGTTGTTGAGGTAGAGTTGTGTGCAAACTCTGCCAGTTGTAGCCATCGTGACCATTGATGGTGTCTGTCGTGACAGAAGATTCGAAGGTATTGCTTCAGCGCCTGAATTGCTTGTTTGCTAAGCCCGTCTGTCTGAGGGTGGTGTGCGGTGGAAAGTCGTAATCTGATACCAAGTTTATCATTAAGGGCTTTGGAGAAAGCCGAGGCCAACTTTGGCCCTCTGTCGCAGGTGATGTACTTCGGGACTCCGTGCAGTTTCCAGATGTCGCAAAGGTATGCGTTAGCAACATCTTCACTGGTCCAGGTTGTTTTCGTAGGTATGTAATGCTGCATCTTTGTGCAGCGGTCTGTGACCACTAAGATGGCATTATAGCCGTGGCTTTCCGGTAGTTCTCCCACAAAGTCAATTGCAATCTCCTCCCACGGTCTTTCTCCAGTTGGCATTAGAAGGAACTTGGTTTTCTTTGGGTGTCTATTGTCCTTTGCCTTTTGGCAACGTGAGCATCCTGCAACGAATTTGGCAACATCTTCTATGCATCCATTCCAGACAAAATCTCTCGATACAATCTCTTGAGTTCAATGGCGTCCCCAATGTCCTGCTACTTGTGAGTCATGACAGTGGCGAAAGATCGTAGTGCGGTGTTTCAAAGGTACGACCAGGAGTACTTCTTGGTTCCTCTCCCAGTTGGCAACATCGGTGTCTGGACCAGAAGGATGAGTCTTTCTTTCGATGCTCATGACCAGTTGCCCATCTTTGAAGAGTTGGGTGTCAGCTCCAGCTTTCTCTTTACCTGAGCGGCAGGACAACACATCTGGCTTTCCTATTTGACTTCCAGGTTTGTACTGAATTATGAAGTTAAACTCCCTGAGCTTCTCAGCCCATGAGGCTTGACGACTGTTTAGTCTTTGCTTGGTCTGGAAGTATTGGAGTCCCTGGTGGTCTGTATAAAAAACAAAAGATTGAGGTACGCCTGCGAGCCATAAGCGCCAATGAAGAATTGAACTGACAATTCCCCAAAGTTCCTTCTCGTGAATTGGCCAGTTGCGCTCACTTTCCTTGAGGGTTGTGGCATGGCAGTCCACCAGTTTCCATTCTGGTTTGCTCCATGGGTCTAGGGGTCTGCTGGGTGTAGTTGAGATAGGACACCCCCCACCGCTTGGTTAGATGCATCGGTTTCCAAGAGTGTGGGCAGGTTCCAATCCCATTGTGCCAGGATAGGTGCCTTTTGAAACTCGGCTTTAAGTTCATCGAATGCTTCCTGTTGCTGAGCTCCCAAAGACCATGGAATGTCTTTGGTCAGCTCAGTGAGAGGCTTGATTCTTTGGCTATAGTTGCGGATAAACTGGCAATAGTAGTTGGGAAAACCAAGGAATGCCTGCAAGTCCTTCTTCTTTTGCGGGACTGCCCATTCCTTAATACTCTTGACTTTTGTGCCATCCATCTTAATTTCCGATCCATTGACCACATAGCCTATCAAAACTGTCTCTCTGACGTGGAACTCGGACTTGCTGAGGTTGACTGCAAGGTCGTGGTTCAGGAGTCTTTCAAGAATCCGTTCCACAACGGCTTGGTGCTCTTCCTCGGATCCGAAGGTGTGTACGAGAATATCGTTCAAGTAGTTGTCTTGTTCTTCAATTCCTTGGAGGACTTCATCCATCATCTCTTAGAAGGACGAGGGTGCGTTGATGAGTCCAAAAGGCATAACGGTGAATTTGTATAGGCCGTATTTTGTTTGGAAGGCCGTTTTCCACTCGTCACCCTCTTTGATCCAAATGAGGTAGTAGCTGTTCTTGAGGTACAGTTTGGTAAACCATTTCGAGGCTTGGGTCTTCTCTCAAAGTTTGTTCATCAAGGGGAGGGAGTATCGGTTGGGCGTAATGATTTCGTTGAGTCGACGATAATCGACCCCGGGTCGTAGAGAGCCATCCTTCTTTCTGACAAAAAGCATTGGCGCTCCAGCTGCCGACTGTGATTTCCGCACCTTCCCTGATAGTGTGTGCTCCGCTAGGTATGCCCTGAGGGCTTCGTCTTCCTCCCAGGTGGTCTCATATATTGGGCCATTTGGGACTTTGGCTTGGGGGTCTTTGAGGGGGATCTCGTGGTCCCATTTTCGGTGTGGGGGCAGTCAATTTGCTTGCCTGGATGAGGATACCCCAGCAAAATCAGCATAGTGGGATGCTGCGTCAACCAGTACCACAGTATCCCCTTCTTCCATATCTCCTTCCATTACCGTTATCTCAGGGATGTTTCACTAAAGACAAATTACCATATAACCATTGTACAGATAGGAAATTACATACACATGTAACTTCTATTCATACACAGGTTAGAGTAAGGACATAGTTATTTTCATTATTATTTCACTATTAATCATTATTATTAGAACATAGATGTTACTAGAACATCTATGACTCACTTAGCTGGGAGTCACCTACCTCTGACTCACCGGTATGACTCAAGGAATTGAGTCACCTATGACTCACTGGTATGACTCAACAATTGGATGATGTCACCTCTGACTCACAGGAGTGAGTCACTTCTGACATCATAGTTAGATATTAGTCACTTTAGATAGGAGTCCCTATGACTCATACAGACTTGGGACTTTCTATAAAAGAAGCCCATTTCCCCCTTCAGTGAGAAGGCAAGCAACTTAGCAGTTAGCAACAAATACAAGAGTTTCTAATGGTTAATTAAAGTCTCTCCACAATCACAAGTGACAACAATCAGTACAACTATTCAGACTCTTATTTATATAGATATTCAGGCAGCTGTTATTAGTTAGATTCTGGTAGTCTAACTAATAGCCACCTTTATACTATACCAAACTTTACAACCATCCTTCCTGACCAGTTGCTTAGCAACTGTGTCTACCAAAAAACGGTGTTCCTTCAACGATGAAAGTCCTAAAATTCAATCCCATCATCTAATATCCAACACTTCAGTGTCTAGCGACCACTTGGTGATATGAAGTGAGGGTGCTAGAGCCGAAGCCGATATTGATGAGCTTGAAACGGGGTCTTGCCCTAAAAACCTAAGAGAAGAATTGACAATATGAGATCCTCCACCCATTTTCCTACCATCAGCCCGTGTTATCTGCACAGGCTCCCTTCTCCGTATCAAACCCAATTTCCTTCCCAACTTCTAACCTATAACAGGAGCAGTCGCAGCTGTATCCACCACAGCCTCTGCTCTAATACCTTCTTTCAACGCAACCATGACTGTCAGGAGTGGAGTATAGCGAGGGGTCCTTCCGACATTCGATGATGGAACCCCTACACGTTTCCCGAATAGTCGGTTGATTGAACTTCCCCCTCTAAGTAACCTGAGTCCAGCTTAGTTATCCTCACAGTCTTGGTTCTGGGGACCTCCTCTTGCGTGTGGGAGTGGCAATGGTATGTGGTCCTTCGTCATCTCGTTTGCACTTTAGAGGTGCACTGATCATTCAGACATTGCAAGTGGGTGTGGTGGTGTTGGTGATTTGGGAAGTGGGCCTTTCCTATGATTGGAGTTTATAACCACTGGTGCAGTTGCGGACCTGGTGTGTACAGAGACCACACTTGATACACTTACCCTCTCGTTAACGTTTCTCCTTCACCTTGTTAGTGACAAACTTTTATGTCCTGAGGCCAGAGTCTGGGTTGGTGTTGTTGGATTGCGGTCTTTTGTCTCGACTGGCGTTCCTGTTGTTGCTGTTGTTGTTGTTGTTTTCCTTGTTGCATGGGCCCTGGAAAACTGCCTCCTGTTGTCTGCCAATCACAATGCACAGCTCCTTTCACTGGTAGTAAGTGGAGTTGCTGAGCACCTGAAAGGCGAGTGCATTTTGAAGTTGAAGCCGTAGGTTTGGCATCAACGTGAGGCGGAGGTTGTCGACAGATATCTTTCCCTCAAGGTTAGGTTCCTTAAGTTTAACGAAAAATGCAGAGATGCTTCCTATCTGCTTGAGAGCCTGTAGCTCACTAGTCGCTCCCTGCTGGGCTTGATGGTCCCCACAGGTTTGAAGGAGCCCATGGGTGGCCTCTTCCTAGCTGTTGACCTTGCCGTCCTTAACTCTCCACCATGTGAGAGGATCACCATCGAACCTGGAAATCATGAGGGGAATGCGGTCCTCATTTTCTATAATCCTCTTAGCCCTGATGTAATTGTTCATGGCAAAGAGGAAGTTCTTGTGATCAATCTTCTTGCCTGTGAACTTGGCTGGTGGGTCGATCTTGAATTCCGGCATTCTTTCCTCATATCTGCGTTGAGGAGTGGGTGGCCTGAAGGATAGCTCTTGTGGAGGTAGTAGTTGTCTTGATAGAGGTGGCGCATGTGCAGTCATTGTGGGTTGGGCTGGCAGCCGGGTAGTATGAAACCTGCTACTGAATACCTCCTCTCTGTTCCAACTGAATGGAGTGGGAATTGCTGGGGCTGCATGTGGTTGGTTCTGGCGCTCTCTGCTTTCCCTGCTCTTCTCGGGTAGTTGCGGCCACCTTGTTTACCCATGAGGCCAATGTTTTGTGGTGAGAGCGTTCCTCAATGGCAGTCAGACGGTTGTTGATCTCCTCGAGGGCTTCTGCTTGAGCATTCTCAAATTGGTTGCGTTTCCGGCATTCCTTCCTAGCCAGGTTGTCCTGTTTGGCCGATTGTTTGTTTATGTGATTCTCTATTCCTTGCAAGAAGGTGGTAAATAAGCCTACTAGGTTTGTGTTGAAATGCGCCAGTTTGGCGTCTGTCTCTGCGTCAATGGATAGCTTGAGTGTATTGAGAGCAGGTTGAATTGATGGGTCCATGGCAGTTGGGATTTCCTAACGGAGGTTTGCTTCTGCCGTCATGCGTGTTTTGTTGAATGTTTAGGCAAGTTTCTCCGCTTGGGATGTGGTGGGAGGCCTTGCTTGGAAATCCAACCTGATTGATGGTGCCTTGGAGCCTGAGCTACCTGCAACTTCTTGAATCCTAGCAAGGGCTGACTGGGTGCGGGTTGGTGCCCTTGGGATAGGAGTGGGTATTCCACCACCAGAGTAGAATTCAATATCGCTATCTCTGTCCCTTGGGACTGATGATTGCGATGAGCTTGATGATTCGCTAAGTGCATCCTCAATCTGGGGAATTGGAGGCCCATGGTGAACATGAACAGGTTGTGGGTGCGTCAATGCAACCATGGAATCCGAGTCCCGCATGAGAAGGTCAATGTCTCCGATGAGACCTGCTCAACAATTAGGGTCCGGGGTTCCGTGCTGTGACATCATGATCGATGATGCTGATGTATGGAGGTGTATAGTTTTTTGAACAAGACTATAGCGTTGTAATGTTACGGTTCACTCGATGAATCGACTTATTCGTGGAAGTAGCGAGTACTAAGAGGTGTGACAAGATATTCACAAGTACAAAGTACTAAACATGCGATGATGCGATATAAGTGTAATGTAGATAGATATTTAGAACAACACTATTCACTTGTCCTTCTAAACTCAGTGGGCAGTCGGGTATTTATAGCCGACGCACCATAACTGAAAATATAAGATGAACGAGATACAAAAAGTAGAGGGGAGTTTCTTTGACTCCAAAAACATTAACTACTGGTTTCGGGGCACAACCACAAAACCGGGGAGTTCCAAAAATAACATCAGAGATGCTTCAAGCGCCAACTAACAACCCCAACTCCAAATATAGCTGCCCGCTTTCATGCGCAAGGTTGATTAGTCCGTATCATGGTTAGACCCTGATCTTATCCATTAGAGCAGAAAAGGACTAGCTTACCTGACTCCAGAATATAACCTCCTACTCCAAGGTGTCATGGAGTCAGGTAAGCTAGTCCTATTCCGCTCTAATGCATAAGACCGGGGACTAACCGTGACACGGACTGATCATCCATACGCTAGTCAGGCAGCCATATTTGGGGTTGGATTCGTTAGTTGGTGCTTGACGCATCTTCAGTATTATTTTTGGAACTACCCCGCTTTGTGGCTGTGCCCCTCAGCGAGTAGTTATGGGTTTCTAGGTCAAAGGGACTCCCGTCTACTTTTGTATCTCGTTCGTCTTGTATTTTTCAGTTATGGTCCGTCAGCTATAAATACCCGACGGCCCACTTAGTTTAGAAGGACAAGAAAATAGCGTTGTTCTAAGTATCTATCCACTTTACACTCATATCGGATTATCGCATCTTTAGTACTTCGTACTTTGCGAATATCTCGTTGCAAATCTTAGTACTAAGTACTTCCGCGAATAAGTTGATTCATCGAGTGAACCGTAACATTACAATGCTACACTTATACACCTACATCACTATCATCAACATCGAAGATGTCAAACCACGGACGCCTCCCTGCCACCCACCGCTCGGGTCTTCTTACCGAAGGAGAGAAACAGATGGGGAACCCGGAGGAAATGGTGGCCATCACCCACCCACAACCAAGTCGCCAACGAGTTAGGCCACCACACCCGCAAATTGAGGACGTACCCAGCGCCTCCAACTCTTCACTATCAGATGAGGAGAACAAAGACCACGATGGCGACACCATCATTCACTCAGGGGCAGCAGCCAATACTCTAATTCCAAGGCCGGAATCCCGCGCCCCTTCTGCACTCGCCAGAATCAGGCAGAGTACTCGTATTTCAAGAGCAGGATCAACTCATTCCACGCCCCTTCACCCAAGCAACATAACAATGGAACAAGCGGAGTGCCTAGCCTCACGGCTTCAGACAGAACGCCTCACGACGGAAGCCAATCTCAGAAATGACATTCCCACCCAAATGCAGCCGGCCATCATGGCTGCTATCCGAGAATCACAGAGCATAACCCTGCAAGCTGTTAGACAGCAAATAGGAGAAATGCAACGAGAGTCCAATGGATCCCTCCAGGCACTTTCCGACAGACTCCAGCAGGCAAACCTGGTCCTGCAAGAGCAGCACCTGGAAAGCATCGGCCGCCTTGAGAGGACCCTTGAGGTAGTGGCACGCAACCTCTGAGAGGAGAAGAGGAGCCGCCGGAATCACGACAATGAGCTAGCCGAATTCCTAGAACAAGTCATGAAGCGACTTGACGCCATGGAGGAAAGCTCCAAGCACATATCCGTTGCATCTTGGGTGGAGAAAGTCGCCGCAAGTGCAGGACAAGAGAAGGGAAAAGGGAGAGCAGCACCACCAGTCGAAATGGCGCCAGCCCCCCCAACAAATGTGGAACAGCCAGGCCCCACACGCAGCCTGGAACCTTTTCCATCAACTGGTCAGCGATTCCAGCCAGGGCCCCTCACCATCCTCAAGCCACTGGCACCACCGCCACCACCACCAAGACGAGCAGTACCAGCCCAAGCACAGGTTTTTGGCCCCTCTAGCCCACCACGTAGATACGAGGAACAAAGACCAGAATTCAAGCTGGACCCACCACCAAACTTTTCTGGAAAGAAAACGGAGTTGGAAAATTTTCTCTTTGCCATAAACAATTACATCAGAGCCAAGAGGATCACGGAAGTTGAGGACTGCATCACCCTCATGATCTCTCAATTCAAAGGCGATGCACTTACATGGTGGAGAGGGACTGACGGAAAAATCGCCAGCTGGAACGAGGCCTTCCATGGGCTCCGCCAACCTATGGAGACTACCAGGCCCAGCAGCGAGCAACAATATAGCTTCAGGCTCTAAGACGGACAGGAAGCATCTCCGCTTTCTTCACCAGGGTTGCAGAACTCAACCTCGAAGCCAAGATTCCTGTTGAAAACCTCCGCCTCACGTTGATGCCCAACCTCTGCATCAACCTCCAGCACGCCCTTGCTGCCCAAATCCTCCACAACCCCACTTACCATCAATGGAAGGAGTTGTGCATCCTGATTGGCACACAGCAAGAGGCAGTTCCCCAGGGCACACGCAACCAGGGAAGCAACAACAAACAGCAGCAGACCAAGTGGGCGAAACAACCGTCCACAAGGCAGCAGCAACAACAGCAACAACCGGGATTCTCCCACCCAAGCAGGCGACACAATCACGAGAGAAATCATGGCAAACTGCTGTCGAGATGGCAAATGCCTCAAGTGTGGTGCCTTGACACACTAGCTCCGTGAATGCACCAGCGGTTATAAACTTCAATCATGGGAAAGGGTTTCTTCCCAAACCACCAATACTACGACACCAACCCACACAGTAAAGATGATTGCAGCACCTCCCAAGCGCAAACGAGAGGACGAAGAAACACCTACCGTTGCCACCCGCTCACGCAAGAAAGGGTCGCCTGAAATCAAAACTGTGCGGATCACTGAACTGGACTCAGACTACGAGGAGCAAGAAGCCATGAGTACCAACCAGTCGGGAAACGAGTAGGGGTCCCATCACCAACCGTCGGAAAGACCCCTCGACATACTCCACTCCTGACGGTTATTGTCGTGTTGAAAGGAGGAATTAGAGCAGAGGCTGTTAGCGATACAGCTGCGACCGCTCCGGTAATAGGATGGAAATTGGGAAAGAAGTTGGGTTTGGCCAGAAGGAAACTGCATGTGCATATCACACAGGCAGACAGTAAGAAATTAAGCGGAGGATCTCATATTATCAATTCTTCTTTCAGGTTTTTGGGGCAAGACCCCGTTTCGAGCTCGTCAATATCGGCGTCAGCTCTAGCACCGTCACCTCATATCACCAAGTGGTTGCTAGACGCTAAAGTGTTGGATATTGGACGACGGGATTTAATTTGGGACTTTTTTGGTTGGAAGAACACGGGTTTTTGGTTGACACAATTGCTAAGCAACTGGTCAGGAAAGATGGTTTTATGGTAAGTTGTGGTCAGAGGAACATCCCTGAGATAACGGTAATAGAAAGAGATTTGGAAGAAGGGGATACTGTGTTACTGGTTGACGCAGCATCCCACTACACTGATTTTGCTCGGGTATTCTCATCCGAGCAAGCAAATGGACTACCCCCACACCGAAAATGAGACCACGAGATCCCCCTCAAAGACTCCCAAGCCAAAGTCCCAAATGGCCCAATATATAAGACCACCTGGGAGGAAGACGAAGCCCTCAGGGCATACCTAGCGGAACACATGCCATCAGGGTAGGTGCGGAAATCACGGTCAGCAGCTGGAGCACCAATCCTTTTTGTCAGAAAAAAGGATGGCTCTCTACGACTCTGCGTGGATTATCGTGTACTCAACAAAATTACTACGCCCAACCAATACCCCTTCCCTTTAATCAACGAACTCCGAGAGAAGATACAAGGTTCGAGATGGTTCACCAAACTGGACCTCAAGAACGGCTACTACCTTATCCGGATCAAGGAGGGTGACAAGTGGAAAACGGCCTTCAAGACAAAATACAGCCTGTACAAATACACCGTCATGCCTTTCGGACTCATCAACGCACCCTTGTCTTTTCAAGAGATGATCGACAAAGTTCTGCAAAGAATCAAAGAAGAAGTCCACTACTTGGACGATATTTTTATCCACACCTTCGGATCCGAGGAAGAGCACCAAGCAGTTGTTGAACGGGTTCTAGAAAGACTCCTGAACCACGACCTTGCAGTCAACCTCAGCAAGTCCGAGTTCCACGTCAAAGAGACAGTTTTGATAGGCTATGTGGTCAATGGATCGGAAATTAAGATGGATGGCACAAAAGTCAGGAGTATTCAGGAATGGGCAGTCCCGCAAAAGAAGAAGGACTTGCAGGCATTCCTTGGTTTTGCCAACTACTATTGCTAGTATATCCGCAACTATAGCCAAAGAACTAAGCCTCTCACTGAGCTGACCAAAGACATTCCATGGTCTTTGGGAGCTCAGCAACAGGAAGCATTCAAAGAAGTTAAAGCCAAGTTTCAAAAGGCACCTATCCTGGCACAATGGGATTGGAACCTGCCCACACTCTTGGAAACCGATGCATCTAACCAAGCGGTGGGGGGTGTCCTATCTCAACTACACCCAGCAGACCCGCTAGACCCATGGAGCAAACCAGAATGGAAACTGGTGGACTGCCATGCCACAACCCTCAAGGAAAGTGAGCGCAACTGGCCAATTCACGAGAAGGAACTTTGGGGAATTGTCAGTTCAATTCTTCATTGGCGCTCATGGCTCGCAGGCCTACCTCAACCTTTTGTCATTCATACAGACCACCAGGGACTACAATACTTCCAGACCAAGCAAAGACTAAACAGTCGTCAAGGGTCATGGGCTGAGAAGCTCAGCGAGTTTAACTTCATAATTCAGTACAAACCCGGAAGTCAAATAGGAAAGCCAGATGTGTTGTCCTGCCGCTCAGGTAAAGAGAAAGCTGGAGCTGACGCCCAACTCTTCAAAGATGGACAACTGGTCATGGGCATTGAAAGAAAGACTCATCCTGCTAGTCCAGACACCAATGTTGCCAACTGGGAGAGGAACCAAGAAGGACTCCTCGTCGTACCCCAGAAAGACTGTACCACCATCCTTTGCCACTGTCATAACTCACAAGTAGCAGGACACTGGGGATGTCATCCAACTCAAGAGATTGTTTCGAGAAATTTTGTCTGAAATGGATGGATGGAAGATGTTGCCAAATATGTCGCATGATACTCTCGCTGCCAAAAGGCAAAGCCCGATAGGTACTCATAGAAAACCAAGTTGGTCCCAATGCCAACCGGGGAAAGAGCGTGGGAGAGGATTGCAATAGACTTTGTGGGAGAACTGACAGGAAGCAACAGCCATAATGCCATCTTAGTGGTCAAGACCGCTTCACAAAGATGCAGCTTTATATACCTGTGAAAACAACCTGGACTAGTGAAGATGTTGCTAATGCATACCTTGGGAATATCTGGAAACTCAATGGACTTCCGAAGCACAGCATCTCCGACAGAGAGCCACAGTTTGACTTGGCCTTCTCCAAGGCACTTAATGATAAACTTGATATTGGATTACGACTTTCCACAGCACACCACCCCCAGATGGACGGATTTGGCGAAAGGACAATTTAGACCTTGTAGAAATACCTTCGGATCTTCTGTCACGACAGACAGGATGAATGGTCACGATGGCTACCACTGGCAGAGTTCGCACACAACTCTACCTCAACAACGCATGGATACAGCCCCTTCAGGAGTTTTTATGGCTTCGATCCACGCACCATCCAAGTCTCCGAAGAACCCTCTGCAAGTCCCGCCGCTGAGGAATGGTTGGATAGAATGACTGCTGTCCACAACAATATCCACAACAGTCTCAAACACATCAATGACAAGAGAAGTGGATTATATCTGGACAAGTCAAGATCATACAATCCAGGTGACAAGGTACTGGTGGACCAACGCAACTTGACCATCAAGTCAGGGAATAACTGAATGCTCACTTCAATGTACATTGGCCCCTTCACAGTCAAACGTCGAGTTGGTTTACACACATACAAGGTGGAAACTCCTGATAGGATTCGCCTCCACAAAGTCATTCACATCTCTCTCCTCAAGCCATTTCAGGAACGACCCAAAGACCAAATGGACATTGATGAGGATAAGCAGGATGAATTGTTCTTCGTGGTGGAGAAGATTGTCAACAGTCGCCGAGTGCGAAGATAAGTCCAATACCGAGTCAGATGGCAAGGTTTTGAAGAAGAGGCAGACACATGGGAGCGGATTGAGAACCTCTCGGATCCTGATGTCATGCAATTGGTTACCTTGTTTCATCGAGAGTTCCCCAGGAACCCGGTGCACAGGCTACTGGAGGAAAGGTTGTGAAACCACTAGGTTCTTCTCGTTTGCATTCCTGTTTAATGGAACAGTGAGTATTTCGTTACAGTTATTGGTCAATGTCCTATACCTTTCCACGCCCTATAGCGAACTCCTATTTTTACCTTCAATGGAGGGATGATTCAAGGCTTTTTGGGAAGTCTCCAGGAGTGGTTTTAACGGTGACCAATGAATTTATGGACGTGGCATTATTCTGACAAAGGAGACGCAATGGCGTGGAATAGTTTAAGGGTTTTAAAGGTAGCTCTTACATTCCCATTACATACTTCATGGACAATTAATCAACTAAGCGATCTAGGGAGATCTCGGTTCTTTTTTTGGAAGTGTTACTTTGGGGACCAAAGTCCTTGGAGGGGGGGTAATGTCACGGAGTCAGGTAAGCTAGTCCTATTCTGCTCTAATGCATGAGACCGGGGACTAACCGTGACACGGACTGATCATCCATACGCTAGTCAGGCAGCTATATTTGGAGTTGGATTTGTTAGTTGGCGCTTGACGCATCTCTAGTATTATTTTTGGAACTACCCCACTTTGTGGCTATGCCCCTTACCGAGTAGTTATGGGTTTCGGGGTTGGAGGGACTCCCCTCTACTCTTGAATCTTGTTCGTCTTATATTTTTCAGTTATGGTCCGTCGGCTATAAATACGCAACCGCCCACTTAGTTTAGAAGGACAAGCGAATAGCGTTGTTCTAAGTATCTATCTACTTTACACTCATATCGGATTATTGCATCTTCAGTACTTCGTGCTTTGCGAATATCTCGTTGCACCTCTTAGTACCTGGTACCTCCGCAAATAAGTCGATTCATCAAGTGAACCGTAACACAAGGGCTCTGGTACCTAAAGTCAACAATTCCAAGAAACAAGAACCGAGATGTCCCCAGATTGCTTATGTTAATGAGTTGTCTCTGAAAAGTGTAATGGGAATATGAAAGCTACCTTTGAAGCCTTTGTTGTGAGACAATATACTCCGTGAGAATTGAGAGTCGAAACAGAGGGGGATAGATATGCACAAGAGGGTTCAAAGATCTTAGAGAGGAGTGGGTGACGGCGGTAGCCTGCGGAGCAAGTTATTGATTTCAAGGTAATTGTATTCACTAAAGAGCAGAACTAAGTGGGGGAGCCAGCGACATTATATTCAAGCGTAGGGAAGGAAGCGAGCTACAGAAAAGGTTCACGCAAGTCCCGCAAAAAGTCCTGGGGCATGGCGTTAACCCTGGGAAATACCAAGAGTATGAACAAAAGAAATAGGTGTGGCACACCAGCATGAGGGTGTGGTACACCGTCTATGACAAATGGAATAAGCAAGTCCCACTAGAGAATCTTGTGGACCGCCACAGGAAGGTGTGGGTGCAACGACAGGTGTGGGTAATACATGTTGGAGCATAAGCAATGACATGTATATCCCAAACAGGAGGATAGAAGGAGGAGTGCGATGATATGAGCTGATATAGTATCAAAGCATGATATAACAGCAAGGATTGTGGTAAAAATCAAAAGATATAACGGGGATGGAATATAACGTAAGGGATATGTTTTCCAGAGACACGTGAGAAATAGGTCAAACAAAAGACACAATTGGCGTAAAAACAATTATTCTGAGACTTGTGAGCATACTACGCCTGCATGTGTCCACTTTGCCATAATGATGCTACGTGCTTGGATTAGTTGTTCACGGTTAAAATGACTCCTAGAGACCTTCCAAAGGCGCTTGGATTGTTGCTCCGTTTAAGGTTGAAATAGAAGTTCTCTATTGGGTGCAGAAAGGTATATAACATTGACTCAATAACTCACTATCTTTTTGCGTGGGATTCAAGTAGATTAATATGTAGTTGGCCAACCAAACTCAAGCGGGGAGGTACCCAGTCGGCTCACAACCTCTCATCCAGTAACCTGTGCATTGGCTTTCTGGGAAATTCTCAATGGAACAAGATGACCAATTGCATAATATCAGGATCCAAGAGGTTCTTGATCAGTTCCAAGTATCAGCCTTTTCTTCAAAACCTCGCCATCTGACGCCGTATTAGACTTGTCCTCACACTTAACGGATGTTGACATTTGTTGCAAAGTAAAAGAACAGTTTCTCTGACATATCTTCAACTATGTCTATTTTGTCTCCGTGGCTTTCCCGGAATAGCATGAGGAGAGAGGTGTAAATAACTTTATGGAGGCAAATTTAATTAAGAGCTTCTACCTTGTAGGTGTGTGAAACAAATTTCCGCTTGACTGTGAAGGGGCCAATGTACTCTAATGTGACTGTTCAGTTATTTCCTGACCTCATAGTCAAGCTCCGGGAATCTACTAGAACTTCATCCCCTGAGTTGAATGACTTTGAATTCTCTAACCTCAATGCAATGCACTTGTTGTTGATTTGCTTCAGTGTGTTGTGGATGTTGTGGTGGACAGAGGTTATTCCTGCCAAATATTTCTCAGCTGTGGGGCTTGCCGATACATCTTCTAAGACATGGATTCTTTAAGGGTCGAAGCCATACAAACTCAAAAGTGGCTATAACCATGTGTTGTGACCTTGGAGTTATGTGTAAACTCTGCCAGTGATAGCCATCTTGCCCATCTATCCTGGCTGTCGTGGGAGAAGATCCTGAGGTAATGTTTCAGCCTCTGGATAACCCATATGCTGCACCGGTCGGTTGGGGGGTCGTATGCAATGGGAAGTTTTAGTGAGATGCCAAGTTTGTGGTTCAGTTCTTTGGACAAAGCCAAGGCAAATTTTGGCCCTCTGTTAAAGGTGATATTCTTAGGAAACCCATGGACTTTCCAGACGTTGCAGAGGTCTGCATCCGCTATATCCTTCTCAGTCCAAGTCATCCTAACAAGTATATAATGCTGCATCTTTGTGAAGCGGTTAGTGATGACTGAGATGGCATTATAGCCATTGCTATCTGGTCCTTATCCTTCCACCACAAAGTGAATAGCAATCTGCCTCAAAGGTAATTCCCCTGTTGGCATTAGAAGCGACTCGAGTTTCGTCGAGTGCCTGTCAGCCTTTGCCTTTTGGCAGTGTGAGCACCCTTCAACGTAATTGGCAACATCCCCCATCTATCCACCCCAACGAACTGTCTTGATACAATTTCTTGGGTTTGATGATGTCACCAATGTCCCACTACTTGTGAGGTGTGACAATGGTGAAACATGATAGTACAATATTCCAGAGGTACAACGAGAAGTCCTTCTTGGTATCTTTCTCAGCTGGCAGTGTCAGTTGCAGGCCAAGCCTGGTGGTTGTCTCTTTGAGGGCCAGGACCAATCTCCTGTCTTTGAAGAGTTGGGCGTCAGCTCCAGCTATTTCTCCTCCAGATCTGTGGGACAAAGCGTCTGTGTTTTCCATTTCTCTTCCACATTTGTAGTTAGAGGGGAAGTCAAACTCTTCAAGCTTCTTGGCCCAGGATGCTTGACAACTTTTCAATTGTTGTTTGGTCCGGAAGTATTAGAAACCTTAGTGGTTGGTGTGTACAACAAAGGGTTGCAGTAGGCCAGCGAGCCAGCAGTGCCAATGAAGAACTGAGCTAACAATTCCCCAGGATTTCTCATCATCAATGGGCCAGTAGCGTTTGCTGCCCTTGACAGTTGTTGCGTAGGAGTCGACCCATTTTCATTTGGGTTTGCTTTGTGTGTCCTTCGGGTCAGCTGGGTGTAGTTGGGACGGAACTCCTGCTACTGCTGAACTAGAGGCATCAGTTTCCAAATGTGTTGGCAGGTTCCGATCCCATTATAGAAATGATTGGTCTCTTCTGGAATTTGGCTTTGACTTTGTCAAAGGCTTCTTGTTGCTGAGTCCTCCATGACCATGGTAAGTCTTTGGTTAGTTTCGTGAGATTCTTGGTTCATTGGCTGTAGTTGCAAATGAATAGTCAGTAGTAATTGACAAAGCCGAGGAATGCTTGCCAGTCCTTTTTTCCTGAGGGACTGCCCATTTTCCAATGGTCTTGATTTTGGCTCCGTGTATCTTGGCCTTGGATCCATTAATGATATGGACAAGAAACACTGTTTCTTTAATATGGAACTCCGACTTGCTTGGGTTGACAGCAAGGTTGTATTGATGAGCCTTTCAAATACTCCTTCAATGGCAGCTTAGTGTTCCTCTTCAGTTCCAGAGGTGTGGATAAGAATGTCGTTCAAGTAGTGGACTTCATCATCAATTCCTTGTAGGACTTTGTCCATCAATTCATATAATCACGATGGGACGTTAATAAGTCTGAAAGGCATGACAGTATATTTGTAAAGGCCGTATTTTGCATTAAAGGCTGTTTTCCACTTGTCTCCTTCCTTGATTCCGATGAGGTAGTAGCCGTTCTTGAGGTGTGACTTGGTGAACCATTTCAAGCCTTGAGTCTGCTCTCTGAGTTTGTTCATTAGGGGAAGTGGATATCAGTTGGAAGTAGTGATTTAGTTGCGCCCTCAATAGGCCATGCAACGTTGCAGGGATCCATCCTGCTTTCTGGCAAAAAGGATGAGAACTCCCGCTGCTGACCGTGACTTTTGTATTTTCCCTGATAGTATGTGTGTCAGAAGAATTGTTCTTACCGACAATTGAGTCCTTCCTTTGATCCATTTCTCACATGTTTCAGGAATACATATCACTTTTGTTATCTTCCATCCCTGTCATGTTTTTCCATTTTGACCACAATCTCTGCTGTTATATCCTGCTTTCATACCATATCAGCTTATATTGTATAACTTCCTCTTCTACCTTCCTTTGCGGGATATCAAGGTCATTGCTTACGCTCCTACATGTATCACCCACCCCTGTTGTTGGACCTACACTTTTCTGTCCCAATCCAGACTATTCTCTAGTGTGACTAGCTTATTCCATTTGTTTTAGACTGTGTAACATACCCTCCTGCTAGTGTGCCACCCCTTCCTTTCTTGTTTATACTCTTGCTATTTTTCAGCGTCAACGATATGCCTCAGGAAATTTTGCTGGACTTGCATCGAGCTTTTCTGTTGCTTGCTTCCTTGCCTACTCTTCTATCTAGGGTTGCACGCTCCCCCACTTAGTTCTACTACTCAGTGAATACAATCACCTTGAAATGGATAACTTGCTCCGCTGGCTACCACCAGGACCCGCTTTCCCCTAAGATCTTTGAACCCTCTTGTGCTCATCTATCATCCTTGACTTTGACTTTCAATCCTTCTGGAGTATATACTTGTCACAGGGTGTTTGGCTAGGTATGGCTTGAGCGCCTTGTCTTCTTCCCAATTGGTGCTATATACTGGGCCATTAGAGACTTTGGTTTGTGGGTCCTTGATGGGGATCTTGTGGTCCCATTTGCGGTATGGGGGTACTCTGTTGGCTTGCTTGTATGAGAACATCCGAGCGTAAACAGCTGAATAGTATGCTTTGTCAACCAGCAACACAATACCCTCTTTTTCCATTGTCCCTTCCATTACTGTTATCGCAGGGATGTTTCTCTGATGACAACCTACCATAAATCTGTCCTTTTTGACCAATTTCCTACCAACTGTATCTACCAAAAAACCATGCCCTTCTAGCCAAGAAGGTCCCAAAATGGACTCCCTACACCCAATATCCAAAACTTCTGCATTAAGCGACCACTCTATTGATTGAGGTAAGGGTGCAAGAGTTGAATTTTTGAATGGCATTCCTAAAATGTGGTCTTGCCCCAAAAGCCTAAATGAGGAAGTAACCATATAGGATCCTCCACGCAATTTATTACCATCTGCCTGAATAAGTTGCGCGAGCAGTTCTCTCCTTGCCAATTCAAACTTCTTTCCCAATTTCCAACCAATAACCAGAGTAGTCTCAGCTGTCTCAATGACAGCCTCTACTGTAATACCCCCTTTCAAAGCTACCATGCCCATCAGGAGAGGGGTGTGTCAAGGAGTCTGTTCAACGGCCAGTGATGGGTCTCCTATTTGTTTCCCAAATCTACAATGCTCTGGGCACTTTCTTCCTGATAATTTGAGTCCAGCTTGTGGATTGCACCCTTTTGGTCTCGGAAGGTCTCTTTTTCCGAGGGGGAGTGGTGACGGTAAAAGGTTGTTTATCATCTGCCTTTCGCTTGAGAGGCGCCATAATCATTTTGACCGTTCCAGGAGTGGTGGTGTTCATTGATTGGGCACAGGCCCTTCCCCATGATTGAAGTTTCTATCCGTTTGTACAGTTACAGACTTGGTGTATAGACATGGCACACTTTGCGCAATGACCTTTCTGTTGGCGTGTGTTTTGGACGTCTTACGGAATGACATATGCGATTTGTGGGCAGGAATCCATGTTGGTGTTGGTGTTGGATTGCTTGTTATCTTGCCCCAAATTTTGTCCTCTGCTTCCGCGGTTGTTTCAGGCCGGGGCTTTATGGTGAACTCTATACAACTGTGTTGCTAGTTGCAAGCAGGGTGCCTTCAATGCCTAATAGGAAGGATCGTCAAGTATCTGCCCTGCCAAAGGCAAGCTCAGCTCTTGTCTCACGTTCTGGGTTAGGTCTAGCCTAAGGAAGTTCAGATCCATCTTAGCCTCGTCGTTAAGTTCTTCCACCTTTGGAAAGCACCGTCCAATGTTGTTCGTATATTCCAGGCACTGAATTTGTCCACAGCTTTTTGTCCCACCAATAGGTCTGCAGAGCCTTGGAGTAGGCCCTTCTCAGCATATATTGCCAGGTTCTGTTCCTTTAGTGGTTGGCCCGCCACCAGGTCGGGGAGTGTTCTTCCAGTCTGGAGACTGGTAGGGCTAGGCAGTCCCTGTCTTCCATGATGCACTTTGCCTAGATGTAATTGTTCATGGCAAAGAGGAAGTTATCCAGTTCTGCCTTGTTGCTGGAGAATTTGTTGGATGGGTCCAACTTGAATTCCTAGGGTCTTTCCTCATAGCGGCGAGGTGAGATAATTTGGCCGATTGTTAGGTCCTGGGGTGGTAGTTGTTTTCTTGGGGGTGGTGTATCTTCCAAAGCACCACCCATGGTTGTTGGTCTGTATTCTTGAAGCCAAGTTGGAGGTCAGGCTCTTTGTGGGACTGGAGCTTGGATGCCAGTAGACTGTGGTTGCTCAGTCCTTGTGCCTATATGTTGGTTGATCTTGTCAAGTTTGCCCATGAAGTTTCACAGCGTGATGGCACCCATGTCACAAATCCCAGCGATTCTAGCTGTTGGGCTCAGGTTGTGTAAGGATAGGAAATTACATACACATATAACTTCTATTCATACACAGGTTAGAGCAAGGACATAGTTATTTTTATTATTATTTCACTATTAATCATTATTATTAGAACATAGATGTTACTAGAACATCTATGACTCACTTAGCTAGGATTCACCCACCTCTGACTCACAGGTATGACTCAACAATTAGATAATGTCACCTTTGACTCACAGAAGTGAGCCACTTCTGACATCATAGTTAGATATTAGTCACTTTAGATAGGAGTCATTATGACTCATACAGACTTGGGACTTTCTATAAAAGAAGCCCATTCCCCCCTTCAGTGAGAAGGGCAAGCAACTTAGCAGTTAGCAATAAATACAAGAGTTCACAATGGTTAATTGAAGTCTCTCCACAATCACAAGTGACAACAATCAGTACAACTATTTAGACTCTTATTTATATAGATATTCAGGCAGCTGTTATTAGTTAGATTCTGGTAATCTAACTAATAGCCACCTTTATACTATACCGAAACTTTACATTATTTTACTTATATAAAAATTCTACACCAAGGACTAGACTGATCACCTAGGGCCTCCTTAATTCTCCCAGAAGAGAAGAAGTATCTAGATAATTCAGATATACTAAAATAGTATTCTAAAGAATTAAAAAGACCTTATCTACAGAAGGCAGAGCTCTTTTCAATCAGTGGGACCCCTTGAGTATCATACCTCCACCCCTGATCCACTATTTTTCTAATCCACTTATACCTTTCAGCACATTGTTCAGAACAATTCTTATTCTTACAACCCTTCCAAGTAACAGCCACCCTAGCAAATTCCTCAAGGAACTTATCCATATCCTTAGGTGTCACCCAGAAAAATTTCTTCCTATTCCTCTTAACAGGAATCTCCTCAGGTCCCCTCAGGACAACATCAACACCTGAAACCTTGCCTGCACACTCAACAGGCCTAACATAACACTTGAAGGTCATCTGTAGAAGAGAATAAAAATTAGCAACATGACTTCCACACCACCACAAACCAGAAGCAGAAAGGGCTCTTTAATGCCCAAACTTCTAACACCAAAAAGGAAATCAAAGGGAAAGAAACCTGAAAGATCCCCAATACCTTTACCAATAGATATTCCAGTGGTGATTAACTGGAGTACTGTAAGAGAAACCAGCAAAGAGGCTTCACTCTTAAAACTACAAGATAAGATAAGTCAGCTTATAACAACACCAGAATATGTCTTCACAGTCAAATCAGATAAACCTGGAATCCAAAAACAAGCCCTCACCAACAGAATCTGGGAAAGTAAACTGCAAGCACAAGCAGACTTCTATACAGTAAGGGAAGGACAGCTATTGCAAGAAATAGTAAGAAAGTTTTCTCTCAGTGACTGGCGAATAACAGCAATAGACATCAAAAGGAATCCAGCATCTGAAAATAAGGAACCAATAGAGTTAACAACAGATGAAGACATGACAAAGTTAATGTTGGAAGATACAGCAGAAGAAAGAACATTCATGAAGAAAATTCAAGATTACCAACCTGAAATGGAAAACATCAACAGTAATGCAGAAATCCCATGGATAGTAAGGAACTGGATAAACATTGTTACCTATGAGTATATAGCAACAGTCCCAGAAACAGAAGCAGAGAATCCGGAACCCATTCCCCTAGTTGTGAAATTTGTAGCCACACCTAGAAGGAAGATAGAAAGGAAGAAGGAAAAAGAGAAGGAAGCCATTGAGAAGCTCAAAGGATCAAGGAAAGATCTGTTTGGAGCAAAGAAAACCACAGGGGATGGAAGAACAAGAGATAGAGAAATAACCCTATCTGATTCAGAGGATCCAGATGAAGAAAGAGAAAGTGATAACCCACCTGATCCAGATCCTTCAGATAGTGATCCTGATAGAAATGATAGTGATGTGAGTATCACTTCTTCCAATTATAAGAAGGAAAGGATAGCAGCTATGAAGACACCAGCTCAATTAAAATGGGAACAATTAACAGGAAAAATGTCAATCAGTCGCATAACACCAACAAACCCTTCAAAAATCAAGGTGGAAATACTAAAGAAATTGAATGATGATGCTAAATGGAAGAATGCACAAACATATGATGATTGATGTATTTACTTACAGAAGTATCTGAAATTGAATGGTATAGGGCTTAAAGTAGTAGAAGCAGTAGATAATCTGGATCTCTATGTGGAGGCAGGACCAAAAACAGTGCTGGATGAGTATGTTAACAAAACAAAAAGGAGAGAGCAGGACATCTTCCAGGCTTTTATCCGCATCAGAGAACACCTAATTCCAAGCACAAGTAAGGATGATTTATGGAAGGTGTGGGCTAAATGCAACCAGTATAAGAATGGAAAGAGAATGACAGTGCATGAATTTGCAAAAGAACTAGACAGGATTCAGCTTTTTACTAATTGATAGCCAGGGTAATCAAACAATTACTCACCCTGTCAAGTATCACAAATTCATGGATGCATTACACCAGAAATTAGTTACAGCTGCAGGAGCCTTCATCACAGTGGATACTGCATGGGATAAACTAATCAGAACCCTGGAAAAATTTGAGGCTAATATGCATGGTCACATACCTAGTGACAGAAGAGATAAGCCACAAAAAAAGCCATGGAAAACCATGCAGAACAAACCTGAAACAACCCCTGTAAAATACCCCACTAGTCCCAACAAAAGACCAACAGGAATTAAGCCACACACCAAACCTCTACCCCCTGCCAGATCAGCACCAACCAATTGGGGTATGCTAAAAAAGGCTCCACTCCCATCAGGCCTCAACAGAGGTGCCAAGTGCAACAATTGTGGCAAAATAGGTCATTTGGCATTTGATTGCAAATCACCTAAGATTGGATCCAATGCCTTGTCAGTAATTCCTGAGAATGAATAAACTGATCAACATGCAATTAATATCCATGCCACTAAGGTAAAACAAGTTCCAACAGTTGACAAGAATAACAAATTAATTATGGACACACCACCTTCCTACAACCCTAGGCTAAAAACAACAGAACACCTGATGGCCATCACCACTATCAACAAAAATCAGGCCATCACTCTAATAGCTCATCAGACCACAGGTGCAGATTTAATCAGCACTAGATATCGTATTATTCATAGAATACCCATGATGAAACTATCTAAACCAGTTGTTATCAACACAGTCATCAAAGGAAGCAAGGGTAAGTGTGAACATTATGCAAAGGTGATTATTAATTATGGCCAGCATGAAGAAGAAAGAACCTTCTGGGCAGCTAATCTCAGTGACTGGGATGTAATCCTAGGACATCCAGCCCTGAAAGCAAATCAGGCCATGATTGATATTAGCACCATGCAAACTACTGTCACAAGTAAAGAGGGACTCATATACACTCCAAGACCCTGGACAGGAGGGGTACCCCAGACAAAGATCAGCAAGAAGAGAGTCACTTTTGCAGCTACTCAAGTGGAAGTAGGCTCACTCACACCATATGAGGAAAGGATGATCATTCAACAATTAGCCTGAGAAATTATCAAGAATGAGCTGGACCATTATCCAACATGGGTGCAAGATTACTCATACATGTTAGAAGTGATGACATCACCCCAATTTCCAAACACTCAAACAACTACAGCCTACAACAAGGCATACAACAAGGTCATAGATTACACAGAGAGTGGACAGCATTTCATACAGGCTAAAAATGAATTACATCATCAGCTGAAATCCACCATATCAGTAATCAATCTTCTAACCAAAGAAGATAAGACAGTAATAGAAAATTGGTATCAAATTCTATTGGAACTGCAAACAATAGACCACTCACTATATCAAACCCTACCCACACAACTCAACAAGGATATTACCATTGCCTTTAATCACATACACAGATTAAGCACTAGCATCAATGATGAGAAGAGAGAAATTACTTCCTACTCCACAACAGTAGAACCAGAATTTGATATTAAGGCTGAGTTCCCTGAAGTTTACCCTGCAGGGAAACCAACAAAATTACCCCCACTCAGAGATATTAATCACAACATTAATATTAAGGATGAGACAATTATCTGGAGACCTAGGCCAATAAAACAGGATGCTAAATTCTTGCAAGCCTTGCATGAAAAGATTGACTCAGAATTACAATCAGGCAGAATTGTAGCATCAAATGACCCCTCATCAAGCTGCATGTTTACAATTCCTAAGCATGACAAACCAAATGAGCCTAGATTCCTCCTAGACTTGGTTGATAGGAATAACAACACTATTAAGGACAACACACCACTTCCCAACCAGGATGAGATTAGAAATAAAGTAGCATCACACAAAGTTAGATCAAAAATAGATTTGACTGATGGCTGTCACAATATTAGAATAAACCCTGACCATGAGAAGTACACATCATTCAGTACCCCCATGGGACAATTTAGAATAAGAGTCATGCAGTAAGGAGACTGCAATGCACCCGCCACTATGGTAAAAACCATGAGTCATCTATCAAGACCCATGCTAGGCAGATCAGTTGCAATCTATTTAAAAGACATTTTTATCTACAGCAATACTTGGGATCAGCATGTGAAAGACATAAGACAGTTACACAACATCCTGAAAAAGGAAAGGTTTTACATCAACAAATCAAAGTCTCAGATTAACCCCAAAGTAATGCAGATCCTAGGAGTCATACTCACAGAGAAAGGCCTAGAAGTGGATCCAACTAAGGTAGAAATGATTTCTAAGCTACCAACCCCTGGAAACAGAAAGGAGCTCCAGGAATTTAATGGCATGATCATCTACATGAGTCAGTTTCTTCCTAAATTAGCTGATATCATGGCCCCACTTTCTGAACTAGCAGGGGCTACAAAAGATTGGTCATGGACCCCACTTCACACTGAGTCATTTAACCAGATTAAAAATCTACTTGACTCACCTGCAATCCTCAGACTACTTGATTACAACTCAAATGACACCATATACCTTGTCTGTGATGCAAGCAGGGTAGGTGTGGGAGGATGGATTGGCCAAGGACCCACTTTAGATCAAGCTAGACCTGCTAAATACTTGAGCAAAAGATTCAACCCTGCACAAGCCAATTACTCAACAACAGATCAGGAGCTCCTTGCAATTGTAGCTGGGGCTGAGTATTTTGCCACTGAATTAACAGGGGTAAAATTTCACATTATGACTGATCACAGTGCATTACTCACAATTATGAGTATTAACAATCTAATGGGCAGAAGGGGAAGATCCAGGAAGATCTTATCCAGATTGGATTTTACTATTGAACACATCAAAGGAGAGAAAATAAGATAGCAGACCAGCTAAGTAGAATGTATAAAAAGGGCATTCCCAACCCTCTCTCAGAGTTTATTTCAGATTCAGCAGATCAACCTGAACCCTTCAAGCAATACATCTACACAGCAGCTACCCAAATTTTACCCTCCTCAACCACTACTACTACTACCATCAACCCATTCCCACCTATAACCACCCAACCAACCAACCAAGAAGTAAGTTCCCAAATGACTACAAATAACATTAAGGAACCTTCCAAGACAGCCAGAATGTCTTATGCACAGGCAGCAGCAGCAGCAGCACCAGCAGGAGTCTCCTTCTGCCACTGCCTCAGCATCAATGGCCCCAGGGCCATCCTCTGGCACCAAACTGGGTACCCCAACAACACCACCCAGGAGCTCGTGAATGAGGAGTTCTTAGAGACGGAGTAGGAGCAATGGGTCATGAGGACCAATGGCTCTGAGGAGAGCCAGACAGGGGAAGAGGAGGAGCAAGAGTGGAGTGAGGTGGAAGAGCCATATCTTCCATCCCAACTGGACCTGGACCAACTCAACCAGGAATGGGAGAGGACCACCCTCTCACGCTGGGAAAGTGTGAGGGCCAACAGGGCCTACAATGAGACCAGGAGAACCAATTCTCCTGCCCTCTCCACTGGCTCCCATGGGAATGAGAACACCACTCCTCAACACCATGGAATCTCCTTGGCCCAGGGGCAGGCAATCAGGGACAGCAATGTCACTGATTGTCCCCCCTGGGACTCCCCCAACCAACAAGTGATGCCTGCTACAAAGGCCCCTGGAGATGCCACTGTGGGCTGCAAAGCCACCACAGTGCTCCCCCACCAGCAGCCACCACCACCAGCAGCAACACTGGGCAACATGCCCACCTTCACCAACCCCTTCTCCCAGCTTCCACAGAAGCTGGCCCAACTCCCTCCTCTAGATACCACTATGCCCCTCAGCATGGAGATCTCCCCTTCTCCTGAGGAGTATGAACCAGAGGAGTCAAAAGAAGTTTTTGGGGGTGCCAATGACAGATGGCACCCAAACCACCACCTCATCCACAACTGGCATTGCCTAGATGGAAAATGCTACCAGCATGGGAAGGTGGACAAGTCTGGCTGGAAGCCAGGCATGCATGATCAATATCATGCACAAATTCCTTTGTGCCCTGCACCAAACCCATCCTGGATTTGGTACAAAACCTATGAGAACCACCCAGAGTACCACCTCCTGGAAGACTACTTGGAGTGTTATGTGCCCAACTGCAAGTGGAAGCACCATAGGAGGCCAGAGGAATTGAAAGAGGAGGAAAAGGAAATGATTGAAGAATGGAGGAAGAAGGTACATTCTACCAACACATACATTAACTACAGAAAATGGTACACAGCTAACTCCTCTCTTGATCCAGAAATCTACTCCTTCCAGTCGAAGGAGGAAGGCCTATTCTGGGTCTTCCAAAACCTTGTTTGGGAGGGTGATGAACGGCAAGAAAGGTGGAAACAAGTAGTGTCTGGGAAAGATTCTTTTCTTGTAAGAGCTGAGGCCAAGTTGGATGTTGGATCCAAGTGGCATATTGTATTTTTAGATGTATGTGCACCTGGAGAAGGACCTGCTACTCACACCTCCCTATGCAAAGAATACAATAAACTAATGCATAACCCTAGATTTTCTAGTTTAGGTGCTGCATTGAAATAAAGATCTATTACCTACAGAAATGGATTCCATTACATCCATCCTGCCAAACAATCCCATAAGGAAAAAGTGATTCTGCCACCAAATAGATAGGAGATGGAGAAGATAGTGATGGAGAACTGGCCCCTTATGACCTAATTGAAAAATTTATTGAGTCCAGCCATGAGGAACTAATTCATGCAGGATATCTCAAAACACTACTCCACTGCCAGCACAGCTACTTCTGGAGAGGAATGTGTGCCAGCATCAAGGAATATTGTGAAACGTGCAATACTTGTCAGCAGAGTAAGTTCTCCACTCAAAGACCTCAAGGAGAACTCCACTCACTGCCTGTACCTCTATTCCCCTGGCAGAGTATCACCATGGACTTCTTCTCACTCCCAAAGGTCATCACAGAACCATCAAACTTCTACAGCAGTACAATTCAGCCTACCACCTTCCAAAAGATATGGCCAATTGTATGTAGGCTATCTCAAATACACCATCCCCATCCTACTACCTGAAAATGTCACAGCAGAGTGGCTAATCAAGTACTATAATTGGTTCATAGCTGCAATGCTTGGCTTCCTAGAAGATATTGTCATAGACAGAGACCCTATCTTCACCTCTGCAGTAAGGACAGCTTGGGCAGGACTCCACAACATCAGCCTCTTCCTTTCAACAGCACATCACCCACAGACTGATAGAGAAACAGACAGGATGAACAAGGTCATTTTAGAAATGGCTACTGCAATGAGAGTTGATGGAGAAGAGAACTGGGTGGTTAAGTTACCAAAAATCCAAATTGCTATGAATCTCAGAAATGATAGCAGTAGGAAATTCTCCCCCTACCAAATCATGCTTGGCCCTAATTCAAGATTTGGACAAAACCCCCAGGTGAATGAGCTAGGAATTCCCATGAACACAAGAGCACCATTCATGCAACCTACCATACAACAAATGGCAATCACCAACCTCACTAAAGCCAAAGAAAGACAAACCCACTATGCCAACCAACTCAGAAGGAAGGCTGACAAGTACCTACCTGTTGACTTGGTATGGCTATCTACCAAATATCTGGACCTTCTCAACAAAGGTAAAACTAAGCCCAAATGGATTGGACCCTTCAGTGTTATCAAAACTTATCCAGAGACTGATAATTATGAAATACACATAGAAGAAACCTGGAAGAAAATCCACGCAGTATTCCACAGCAGTCACCTCAAAAGACACAGACCCAACAACAACAGAAGGTTGCCCAGCAGAGCTGACAAATACCCTTCAGCAGTTGATGGCAGCAAATATGAGGTACAAGAGCCAATGGAATACAGGTCACAACCAGGAACAGGAATGCCCCAATGCATGATCAGATGGAAAGGTTATGATGAAAAAGATGATAGTTGGGTATTTGCAGATGATATTGACTTATCAGTAATGGTTGAATATTGGAAAACAGGCAACAAGGCCAGGACATTCAGAAAGAGACCTGGAAATAAGACTTCCAGTAGGACAATGACATTGGGAGTTATTAACAAAGAGAGGGCTAGAATACTAGCATTGGAAAACAATCAGGCTATCCTTTAAGATAGTAGGGGAGAATGTAAGGATAGGAAATTACATATACATGTAACTTCTATTCATACACAGGTTGGAGCAAGGATATAGTTATTTTTATTATTATTTCACTATTAATCATTATTATTAGAACATAGATGTTACTAGAACATCTATGGCTCACTTAGCTAGGAGTCACCCACCTCTGACTTACAGGTATGACTCAAGGAATTGAGTCACCTCTGACTTACTGGTATGACTCAACAATTAGATGATGTCACCTCTGACTCACAGGAGTGAGTCACTTCTGACATCATAGTTAGATATTAGTCACTTTAGATAGGGGTCATTATGACTAATACAGACTTGGGACTTTCTATAAAAGAAGCCCATTCACCCCTTCAGTGAAAAGGGCAAGCAATTTAGCAGTTAGCAACAAATACAAGAGTTTACAATGGTTAATTAAAGTCTCTCCACAATCACAAGTGATAACAATCAGTACAACCATTCAGACTCTTATATATATATATCAATATTCAGGCAGCTGTTATTAGTTAGATTCTGGTAATCTTACTAATAGCCACCTTTATACTATACCCAAACTTTACAGGTTACTTTTCTCAGCCGTATTGGTGAGGACTTCCAGCCACCTGGAGATCTGGTTCTTGAGTTGTTTATTCACCCGCTTGGTATACATCTCTTCCCCCCATGCTTCCTGGAAGTCCACTATAGTTGTTTCCATGTCTCCCTCGTAGTGTCGCGTGTGGTTTTAAATTTAAGGGTTGATTTCTGACTTTAAGACTTGTGGGATTTCATTGCGCCACTTTCCTTCCACTGTTGGTCTTGCTGTTTTCTAATGATCATTCTCCATAGCCATTTGCTTGAATTGTTTTGTCCCTTGCTGAAATTTGAGTTGTTCTCTATTTGTGTTAGCTGAAGAGGTGTGTTGCCCCACTAGGCTGTTTGCGAGGCTACAAAGCCTATCAATTGTAGCGTCTAGTGGGAGTGAGCAAGTTTGCTGGCCTCCCCAGAGAGGTGGGATGTCTTCCTTCCCGGTGGTGTGGGAATGGTATGCTGTTGCCTTTGTTGGTGTGGTGCTATCGGGGCTGTCACTCCCTCTGATGTCTGGTGCGCAATGGCTTCAAAATTGTGGTGCAAGTTGTCCCGGAATTGTGTTGGTAATACTTCTGCAGATATCTTTCCCGCCATCCTCTCATCCCCCATAGTAAGGTGTCCTGCGTGGTGGAGGGTTGGAAGATTGCTTTGATCAATTGGTGGCCGTTGGCGATCATTATATAGTGAAGAGTATAGCGTTGTTATGTCACAGTGCCATTGGTAAATCAACTTACTTGCATTGATACCGAGTAATAGGAAGTGCAACCAAATAATCACAAACTCTAGAGTACTGAGAGTGCAATAACCTGATGTGAGTGTACAGTAGATCGATACTTGGAATAACGGTATTTTGAGGACCAGGTCCCAGCAAATGGGTCAAGGACGTTCACAAAGGTAACACCGTTTGAGTACCAGGCAGGGTGTGGAGGACCAATAAGGGAAGGAAAGGGAGGTGTAAGGCGCCTGGGGACGTAGTTGTTAGTCTGGTCAATGAGAGGGAGTGCTTGAACCTTTAGGAGCTTGGCTTGAGTGGATGGCAACAGGCGTGAGGTTAAGGTGCTAGGCACGGGACGGAGTGAAGGCAAGATTGAGAGGGAGCTTTGTAGGCTACAGAGAAGCAAGGGATAAAGATATATTCAAGGATAACTTGTAAAGATATAGGAGTATGAAACAGACAAGTTCTTTCTTTCTTTTTTGAAATCCAATATATTGTTTGTTATGTACAAAAGTGAGTGGCCTGGAGCCTTTCGGCTATGGCAGAAAAATGACAATTTTTCTTGCAATGACTTAAAAACATAAGAATGGTGCGAACACCAAAAATTGCCACGGAACATGTGTGAATGGAAGGGCAAGTGAGAAAGAAGCAAACGGATGGAAGAAAAAAGGGAGAACAACATAATTAACAAAGATAACAGGTTGTGAAACCAATAATTCAAGTTCGTTGCCAGCAGCCACAATGTTGTAGGGGGGTTTGAATTCATGTGTGTTGAAGGTATTGGTATATTTCATGTTTGATTGTTGCCCGAGGGTCAACCTTGTTCAGGTTGAGAACTTCATTGATGGATTGGATGTGTTCGTTGTTGAAGATGAGTTCTTCAAATGTGAGTTGTCTGATGATAGTGTTGGTGTTGCTTGGTCTTTGTGGGCATGATATCATTATGTGTTGTTGGTTTGCGTCAGTTGCATTACACCAGTGGCAGTGGCTTGAGCCTTTGCCAATTTGGTGGAGTTATTGAGGGGAGAAGCCATGGCCGAGTTGGACCCAGGTGATCCAATATTGTAATAGTGGCCCTTTAGCTTCAGTATTGTGTTGAACTTGAGGTGGATATGTGTGGGCAGGGTTGAGGTGGTTGTTAAAGTCTGAGAGGAGGAAGTCTCGAAGTAATGCTGATGCTACAGAGAGAGGAAGTGGAAGTGGTAGATTGAGCTCGGGGTGGGTTTGCATTTAGTCCAAAGCAAAGTGGACATGGTTTCCGAACGCATCAATGTAGAGGTATTTCAATCTTGGGGCGGTAATGTCCGCAATCTATTTAAGGGGGGAATTTCTGGACCCTGGGGGTGATTCAAACTTGGGACAGACGCAAGGAAGATGGGGGAATAGTGGGTGGAGGGGTGTAAGTGCAGTGAGACCTCGGGCATCCATGATTGCAATCTCCTTCACAAGGTGGTACGAGGACGGGATTCCGGCTTCCGTGCAAAGTATTCGCATTTCACAAGCTTGCCATTTGCCCGTAAAGCATTATGCTGTGGAGCAAAGGCTTTTCCGCATTGGTTTCATTTCGTTGTAGTTGATGTGTCGGCCAGAGTATATTCCAAGGCCAAAAGAGAGAAAGGGAATGATCAGGCTTTTGCTAGCTTGGATGCCAGTTCAAGGCATAGGTCTTTGACGATAGGGGCAATTCGGTCAAGTCCAGTTGCTGCTTTGCTGCTGCATTGCTTTAGGTGGTAGCCAGCTCGGAGGTTTTCCTGAAAGCGGATACCCAGCCATCAAAGTTGGTTGCAGTGTTGGACAGTGTGTTGCCCAAGGCTGACGAGGGCTTGGTTGTTGGTGGGGGTAGATTCTTTGAAGAGGAAGTGGAAGAGTTCTGTTTTGCTTATGTCAAAGCAGAGCCCAGATGTTCACTCTTGATGTTGGAGTTCAATTCCGGCTGTTGTAGGTTGTTTGCGTTCTCCTCCCATGCTCCACTAGATGTAAGAAGGGCAAAGTCGTCAACATAGCTGCATTTGATTGTCAGGGGGTTCTCTTCAATGTAGTTGAAGAGGGGTGAAGAGTAGATGTTGAAAGGTAGGGGTGATAATGGCAATGCTTGCGGGATACTCACATCCACTGCTGCGAAGTTTGCTTTGGTTGCTGCCCCGTCTGTGATTTTCACAGTGCGGTTGGTGAGGAATGATTGAATCCATTCCATTAGGTATGGTTCGAAGCCATTTGTTGTCATCAGATCTCATAATTTCACATAGTTGACCTTGTGAAATGCTCCTTGCACGTCCATGGGCAGTACCATAGATATGAGTTGTTGGTGTATGTTTTCTGACATGCGTCGTAGAAGTAGGTACATGCATGCAATGGTTGAGTGTCCTATGCGTCAGCCAATTTAGGTAGGAGAGATGGTGCAATTAGTTTGAGGTAGTATTCGTTTTAAAATACAATGATTAATAATCTTTGAGGGAGTTGGAAGAAGGGCAATCATGCGGTGAGATGTGGAAATTGAGTAATGATCTCTTCCGGGTTTTGGGATCAGTACCGAAAGTGTTTATTTGAGAATGGTAGGTGGAGTTGAGTGGCAGATACTCCAATCAACCATAGAGGTAAGAAGTGGTGGGTGGATGTTTTGAACTATTAGCCAGATGCCGCACGTAAGTTCATCATCACCCGGTGTTGAGGGTTTAGGAATGGATTCAATTGCAGTTGTGACTTCGTGGCTGGTAACTTGTGTGATGGTTGTTGGGTTGTGGGTTACATAACAGGAAAGTGAAAGTAGGTTAGGTAGGGGTGTTTGGAAGAAGTGTTCTTGTAGTGTGTTTGCTTTGTCTGAAAACATTCTCGTGTTGTTCATGATTGGGGAGACCACTGGTTGTTTTGTGAGCACTAAGCGCATTGTTTTCCATAAGTATCCGGGATCAAGGTTTTCCAATTTGTGGGTCCACTATGGTGATTTAGCGCATTTGATGCAGCAGAAGTAGATGTTGCGGGCAAGGTCTGCTTGGTCATTAGTCCTAGTTCCATTGCGTTTGTTCCGCATCGCTCAGGCTGCAATCTTTCAAAGTTCTGCAAGGTTTGGGTTTCACAAGGGCGTGGCCAGCGGGTTATTCGCTTTGTTAGGGCATTTTGTTGTGGGATCTGAAGGAGTCATGTGTATTGTTCTTTGAAGCGGGCCTCGCTGTCAATGGTTTTTGGGAGGGAGGTAATTTGTGGGGTGATGTAGTCCCAATTTGCTTTGTCCCACTGGTGGCTGGAGAGCTCGGATGCTGATTCGTGTGTTTGCAGTACAAAAGCAATAAGTTCGTGACCCATGAGGGGGTGGTGGTGTAGAATTTCCAAGTGTATTGGGCTGAGGGACCGTGATTGTGCAAAAGCGAGATCAAGTACAGCAGGTTGGTTTACCTTGAGAGGAAATAAGGTGAACTTGTTTGAAGTATTGAGAAGTATATGGTTGTGCGCCGATGCACTATCAACGAGTTTCTAGCTGAACAGAGAAGCTTATGTGTAGGAGTTCCAGCTGGGATGGTGTTCGTTGTGGTCCCCAACCACAATGTCCGACTGTGGAAATATATTTGGGAGAAGGAGCTCAAGCAAGTGTGTGTGGTGGTAACTACAGTGGCTGTGCAATCAAAGCCCATTGTAGATGTAAAGTTTGGGTATAGTATAAAGGTGGGAATTCGTTAGATTACTCGAATCAAACTAATAACAGCTGCCTGAATATCTATATAAATAAGAGTGTGAATACTTGTACTGATTGTTGTCACTTGTGATTGTAGAAAAACTTTAATTACCCATTGTAAACTTTTGTCTTTGTTGCTAACTGCTAAGTTGCCCCATTCACTGAAGGGGGGAATGAGCTTTGTTTATAGAAGATGCCAAGTCTGTATGAGTCATAGTGACTTCTATCTAAAGTGACTAATATCCAACTATGATGTCAGAAGTGACTCACTCCTGTGAGTCATGAGTGACATCATCCAATTGTTGTGTCATACCTGTGAGTCAGAGGTGACTCATTTCCTTGAGTCATACTCGTTTGTCAGAGGTGAGTGACTCCTAGCTAAGGGGGTCATAGATGTTCTAGTAACATCTATGTTCTAATAATAATGATTGATAGTGAAATAATAATAAAAATAACTATGTCCTTGCTCTAACCTGTGTATGAATAGAAGTTACATGTATATGTAATTTCCTATCCTTACATTCTCCCCTACTATCTTAAAGGATAGCCTGATTGTTTTCCAATGCTAGTATTCTAGCCCTCTCTTTGTTAATAACTCCCAATGTCATTGTCCTACTGGAAGTCTTATTTCCAGGTCTCTTTCTGAATGTCCTGGCCTTGTTGCCTGTTTTCCAATATTCAACCATTACTGATAAGTCAATATCATCTGCATATACCCAACTATCATCTTTTTCATCATAACCTTTCCATCTGATCATGCATTGGGGCATTCCTGTTCCTGGTTGTGACCTGTATTCCATTGGCTCTTGTACCTCATATTTGCTGCCATCAACTGCTGAAGGGTATTTGTCAGCTCTGCTGGGCAACCTTCTGTTGTTGTTGGGTCTGTGTCTTTTGAGGTGACTGCTGTGGAATACTGCGTGGATTTTCTTCCAGGTTTCTTCGATGTGTATTTCATAATTATCAGTCTCTGGATAAGCTTTGATAACACTGAAGTGTCCAATCCATTTGGGCTTGCTTTTACCTTTGTTGGGAAGGTCCAGATGTTTGGTGGATAGCCATACCAAGTTACCAGGTAGGTACCCGCCAGCCCTTCTTCTGAGTTGGTTGGCATGGTGGGTTTGTCTTTCTTTGGCTTTAGTGAGGTTGGTGATTGCTATTTATTGTATGGTAGGTTGCATGAATAGTGCTTTGGTATTTATGAGAATTTCTAGTTCATTGATATGGGGATTTTGTCCAAATCTTAAATTAGGGCCAAACATAATTTGGTAGGGGGAGAATTTCCTACTGCTATTATGTTTGAGATTCATGGCAATTTGGATTTTGGTAACTTGACCACCCAGTTCTCATATCCATCAACACTCAGTGCAGTTGCCATTTCATTTCTATGATGACCTTCTTCATCCTTTCTGTTTTTCCAACAGTAGGTGGATGATGTGCTGTTAAGAGGAGGAGGCTGATGTTGTGGAGTTTTGCCCAAGCTGTCCATACTGCAGAGGTGAAGATGGGGTCCCTGTCTGTGACAATATCTTCTGGGTGGCCAAGCATGAGAGCTATGAACCAGTCATAGTACTTGGTTAGCCAATCTGCTGTAACATTTTCAGGTAGTAGGATGGGGATGGTATATTTGGATAGTCTACATACAATTGGTTATATCTTTTGGAAGGTAGTAGGCTTAATTGTATTGCTGTAGGAGTTTGGTAATTCTTAGATGACCTTTGGAGGTGAGAGGAAGTCCATGGTGATACTCTGCCAGGGGAATAGAGGTACAGGCAGTGAGTGGATTTTCCTTTAGGTCCTTGAGTGGAGAACTTACTCTGCTGACAAGTAGTGCAGGTTTCACAATATTCCTTGATGCTGGCACACATTCCCTTTCAGAAGTAGCTGTGCTAGCAGTGGAGTTGTGTTTTGAGGTATCCTGCATGAATTAGTTCCTTATGGCTGGACTCAAATTTTTTCTCAATTAGGTTATAAGGGGCCAGTTCTCCATCACTATCTTTTCCATCTCTCATCCATTTGGTGGGCAGAATCACTCTTTCCTTATGGGATTGTTTGGCAGGATGGATGTAATAGAATCCATTTCTGTGGGTAATAGATCTTTATTTCAATGCAGCACCTAAACTAGAAAATCTAGGGTCATGCATTAGATTATTGTATTCTTTGCATAGGGAGGTGTGAGTAGCAGGTCCTTCTCCAGGTGCACATACGTCCAGAAATACAATAGGCCACTTGGATCCAACATCCAACTTGGCCTCAGCTCTCACAAGAAAAGAGTCTTTCCCAGACTCTACTTGTTTTCATCTTTCTTGCCCTTCACACCCTTCCAGACAAGGTTTTGGAAAACCCAGAATAGGCCTTCCTCCTTTGCCTGGAGGGAGTAGATTTCTGGATCAAGATAGGAGTTAGCTGTGTACTATTTTCTGAAGTTAATGTATGTCTTCGTAGAATGTACCTTTTTCCTCCATTCCTTAACAATTCTCTTTTCCTCCTCTTTCAATTCCTGTGGCCTCCTATGGTGCTTCCACTTGCAGTTGGGCACATAACACTCCAGGTAGTCTTCCAAGAGGTGGTGCTCTGGGTGGTTCTCATAGGTCTTGTACCAAATCCAAGATGGGTTTGGTGCAGGGCACAAAGGAATTTGTGGATGATATTGATCATCCATGCCTGGCTTCCAGCCAGACTTGTCCACCTTCCCATGCTGGTAGCAGTTCACATCCAAGAACTGCGAGTTGGAGATGATATGGTGTTCAGGATGCCATCTGTCATTGGCACCCCAAAAAACTCCTTTTGACTCCTCCGGTTGAGACGCCTTAGGAGAAGGGGAGATCTCCATGCTGAGGGGCATGGTAGTATCTAGAGGAGGGAGTTGGGCCAGCTTCTGGGGAAGCTGGGAGAGGGGGTTGGTGATGTTGGGCATAGTGCCCAGTGTTGCTGCTGGTGGGGGTGGCTGATGGTGAGGGAGCACTGTGGTGGCTGTGCAGCCCACAGTGGCATCCCCAGGGGCCTTTGTAGCAGGCATCACTTGTTGGTTGAGGGAGTCCCAGGGGGGACAATCAGTGACATTGCTGTCCCTGATTGCCCGTTCCTGGGCCCAGGAGATTCCATGGTCTTGAGGAGTACGGTCCTCATTCCCATAGGAGCAAGTAGAGAGGGTACGAGAATTGGTTCTCTTGGTCTCATTGCAGGCCCTGTTGGCCCTCACACTTTCCCAGTGTAAGAGGGTGGTCCTCTCCCAGTCCTGGTTGAGTTAGTCCAGGTCCCCTTAGAATGGAAGAGTTGGCTCTTCCACCTCATTCCACCCTTGCTCCTCCTCTTCCCTTGTCTGGCTCTCGTCAAGGCCATTGGTCCTCATGACCCATTGCTCCCACTCAGTTTCTGGCAACTCCTCATTCAGGAGTTCCTGTGTGGTGTTGTTGGGGCACCTAGTCTGGTGCCAGAGGATGGCCTTTGGGCCATTGATGGTGAGGCAGTGGCAGAAGGAGGCTCCTGCTGGTGCTGCTGTTGCTGCTGCCTGTGCATAAGACATTCTAGCTGTCTTGGAAGGTTCCTTAATATTATTTGTAGTCATTTGGGAACTTACTTCTTGGTTGGTTGGTTGGGTGGTTGTAGGTGGGAATGGGTTGATGGTAGTAGTAGTAGTGGTAGAGGAGGGTATAATTTGGGCAGCTACTGTGTAGATGTATTGCTTGAAGGGTTCTGGTTGATCTGCTGAATCTGAAATAAATCCTAGAGAGGGTTGGAATACCCTCTTTATACAGTCTACTCAGGTGGTCTGCTATCTTACTACTCTCTCCCTTGTTGTGTTCAATGGTAAGATTCAATCTGGATAAGATCTTCTTGGATCCTTCCCTTCTGCCCATTAAATTGTTATTACTCATTATTGTAAGTAATGCATTGTTATCAGTCATAATTTTGAATTTTCCCCTGTTAATTCAGTGACAAAATATTTAGCCCCAGCTACAATTGCGAAAAGCTCGTGATCTGTTCTTGAGTAATTGGCTTGTGCAGGGTTGAATTTTTTGCTGAAGTATTTAGCAGGTCTAGCCTAATCCAAAGTGGGTCCTTGGCCAATCCATCCACCCACACCTACTCCACTTGCAACACAGACAAGGCATATGGCGTCATTTGAGTTGTAATGAAGTGGTCTGAGTATTGCAGGTGAGTCAAGATAATCTTTAATTTGGTTGAATGACTCAGTATAAAGTAGGGTCCATGACCAATCTTTAGTAGCCCCTGCTAGTTCACAATATAGGGCCATGATATCAGCTAATTTAGGAAGAAACTGACTGATATAGATGATCATGCCCTTAAATTCCTGGAGCTCCTTCCTGTTGCCAGCGATAGGCAGCTTAGAAATCAATTCTACCTTGGCTGGATCCACCTCCAGGCCTTTCTCTGTAAGTATGACACCTAGGATCTGCATTACTTTGGGGTTAATCTGAGACTTCAATTTGTTGATGTAAAACTTTTCCTTTTTCAGGATGTTGTGTAACTGTCTCAGTTCTTTTACATGCTGATTCCATGTATTGGTGTAGATAAAGATGTCGTCTAGATAGATTGCAACTGATCTCACTAGCATGGGTCTTAATATGTGACTCATGGTTTTTACCATAGTGGCAGGTGCATTGCAATCTCCTTGCTGCATGACTCTTGTTCTAAATTGTCCCATGGGGGTACTGAATGATGTGCACTTCTCATGGTCAGGGTTTATTCTAATATTGTGATAGCCATCAGTCAAATTTATTTTAGATCTAAATTTGTGTGATGCTACTCCATTTCTAATCTCATCCTGGTTGGGAAGTGGTGTGTTGTCCTTAATGGTTGTAAGGATAGGAAATTATATACACATGTAACTTCTATCAATATACAGGACAAGGCAGGAACATAGTTATTTTCATTATCATTCTCATTATTATTATTATTAATCAACATAGATGTTACTAGAACATCTATGACTCACTTAGCTAGGAGTCACCTAACTCTGACTCACAGGTATGACTCAAGAAATTGAGTCACCTCTGACTCATAGGTATGACTCACAATTAGATAGGAGTCACCTTTGACTCACAGGTGTGACTCACCATTAAGAAAGGAGTCACCACTGACTCATAGGAAATGGGTCATTTCTGACATCATAGTTACATATTAGTTAGTTAGTTAAAAGTCACCTATGACTCATACAGGCTTGGGACTTTCTATAAAAGAAGCCCATTCCCCCCTTCAGTGAAAGGGCAAGTAACTTAGCAGTTAGCAACAAATACAAGAGTTTACAATGGTTAATTAAGTCTCTCCACAATCACAAGTGACTTAAAGATATTACAACTATTCAGACTCTTATTTATATAGATATTAAGGCAGCTGTTATTAGTTAGATTCTGGAAATCTAACTAATAGCCACCTTTATACTATACCCAAACTTTACATTTTTTAACCAATATAAAAACCCTACCCCAAGGACTAGACTGATCACCTAGGGCCTCTTTAATTCTCCCAAGAAGAGGAGAAGTATCTAGATACTCAGAAATACTAAAGAAAGTAAATCTGAGAATTAAAAAACCTTATCTACAGAAGGCAGAGCTCTTTTTTCAATCAGTGGGACCCCTTGAGTATCATACCTCCACCCCTGATCCACCATTGTCCTGAACCACCTATACCTTTCAGCACACTGTTCAGAACAATCTCTATTCTTACATCCCTTCCAAGTAACAGCAACCCCAGCAAATTCCTCAAGGAATAAGTCCAAATCCTTAGGTTTCACCCAGAAAAAGACCTTTCTATTCCTTTTAACAGGAATTTCCTTAGGCCCCCTCAGAACAACATCAACCCTTGACACCTTGCCTGAAGACTCAACAAGCTTAACATAACACTTGAAGGTCATCTGTAGAAAAGAATACACATTAGCAACATGACTTCCACACCACCACAAACCAGGAGCAGAAAGGGCTCCTTAATGCCCAAACTTCTAACACCAAGGAAAAAGAAATCAAAAGGAAAACAACCGTCAAGATCTCCAACACCTGCTCAAATAGCTATTTCAGTAGTAATTAACTTGAGTACTGTGAAAGAAACCAGCAAAAAGACTGCAGATCTAGAGCTCAAAATAAGTCAGCTTATAACAATAGTAGAATATATCTTCTCAATCAAAGCAAATAAACCTGGAATCCAGAAACAAGCCCTCACCAACAGAATTTATGAAGGAAAACTGCAAGCAGAAGCAGACCATTATACAGAAATTAAGGGAAAAATGTTGCAAGCATTAATAGCAAAATATTCCCTAGCCGAGTGGGGAATCACAGCAATAGGGATAAAAAGGAATCCAGAATCTGCAAACAAAGAACTACTGGAGGAAATAACCAAAGAAGATATAACAAAGATAATGTTAGGAGAAACAACAGATGAGAAAATATTCATGGAAAGAATTGCAGACTTCCAACCTGAAGTAGAAAGTATCAACAGTGTTGAAGAAATTCCATGGATAATCAGAAGCTGGTTAGGTATTGCTACCTATAGGTATATACCAGACACACTAGACACAGATAAAGACAACACTCCTGTACCTGTACCTCCAGTTGTAAAAATCACAGCAACACCCAGAATAAGGAAGGAGAGGAAACAGATGCAGAAGGATAAGGAAGCCAATGAGAAACTCAAAGAATCTAAGAAAGATCTCTTTGGAGCAAAAAAGAAAAAGACAGGAGATGGATCACAAAAGGATAGAGCAATATCCCTTTCTGATTCAAAGGAATCAGGAAATGAAAGGAATGCTGAAGACCCACCTGATCCAAGTTCTTCAAAAAGTGATTCTGATAGCAGTGACAGTGGTAACAGCTCTTCCTCTTCCAAGGCCAGAAAAAAGAAGATGAAATCTAATAGGGAAAGCCACCATCTCAAATTAGCTGGGAAAAAACCACAGGCAAAACCTCAATCAGAGGAAAAACACCAAAGAAGCCTCCAAAGATCAAAGTAGAAATATCAAAGAAATTAAATGATGATCCTAAATAGAAGAATGCACAAACATATGATGATTGGTGTATTTACTTACAGAAGTATCTGAAATTGAATGGTATAGAGCTTAAAGGAGTAGAAGCAGTAGATAATCTGGACTTCTATGTGGAGGCAGGACCAAAAACAGTGCTGGATGAGTATGTCAACAATACCAAGTCAAAAAACCAGGACATCTTCCAGGCTTTTATCAACATCACAGAGCACCTAATTCCTAGCACAAGCAAAGATGATTTATGGAAGGTGTGGGCCAAATGCAACCAGTACCAAAATGGAAAGAAGATGACAGTGCATGAATTTGCAAGAGAACTGGACAGGATTCAACTATTACTCATAGATACAGAGGGTAATCAAACAATTACTCACCCTGTCAAGTATCACAAGTTCATTGATGCATTAGACCAGAAATTAATTACAGCTGCAGGAGCCTTCATCACAGTGGATACTGCATGGGATAAACTAATCAGAACCCTGGAGAAATTTAAGGCTAATATGCACAGTCATACACATATTGACAGAAGAGATAAGCCACAAAGAAAGCCATGGAAAACCATGCAAGAAAAACCTGCAAAGATCCCTGTACATCAGACCACTGGTCCCAACAATAAACCTGCAGGAAGTAAGACACACAAGAAACCTGCACCTCCTGCAAGACCCCCACCAACAAATTGGAGCTTACTGAAAAAGAAACCACTTCCAGCTGGCCTCAACAGAAATGCCAAGTGTTACAATTGTGGCAAAATGGGTCATTTGTCATTTGATTGCAAATCACCAAAGATAGGCTCTAATGCCTTATCAGTAATCTATAAAAAAGACTCAACTGATTATGATGCAATCAATATCCATGCCACTAAGGTAAGACAAGTACCAACAGTTGGCAAAAACAACAAATTAATTATGGACACACCACCAAGCTACAATCCTAGGCTAAAAACAACAGAACACCTGATGGCTATCACCACTATCAACAAAAATCAGGCCATCACTCTAATAGATCATCAGACCACAGGTGCAGTTCTAATAAGTACTAAGTTCTGTACACTGTATAAGATACCCATGATGAAATTAACTAAATCAGTTGTTATCAACATAGTCATCAAAGGAAGCAAGGGCAAGTGTGAGCATTTTGCCAAAGTAATTATTAATTATGGTCAGCATGAGGAAGAAAGAACCTTCTGGGTAGCTAACCTCAGTGACTGGGATTTCATCCTAGGACATCCAGCCCTGAAGGCTAATCAGGCCATGATTAATATTGGCAACATGCAGACTACTGTCACAAGCAAGGAAGGACTCAGATACACCTTGAAACCCTGGACTGGAGGAGCTCCTCAGACAAAGATCAGCAAAAGAAGAGTCACCTCTGCAGCCACACATGTGGAAGAACCAGGCTCACTCACACCATATGAGGAAAGAATGATCATTCAACAATTAGCTTGGAAAATTATCCAGAATGATCTAGACCATTATCCAACATGGGTACAAGATTACTCATACATGGTGGAAGTGATGAAATCACACCAATTTCCAAGCACTCAAACATCCTTAGCCTACAATAAGGCATACAACAAGGTTATAGATTACACAGAGAGTGGACAACATTACATACAGGCTAAAAATGATTTACATCATCAGCTGAAGTCCACCATATCAGTAATCAATCTTCTAACTATAGAAGAAAAAGCAGTAATAGAAAACTGGTATCAAATTCTGTTAGAGCTTTAAACCACATATCACTCACTATACCAAACTCTCCCTACACAACTCAACAATGACATCACCATTGCCTTTAATCACATACACAAATTAAGGGCCACCATTAATGCTGAGAAAAAGGAAATCCATTCCTATTCCACTACAGTAGAGTCAGAGTTTGATATTGAGGCTGAGGTCCCTGAAGTCTACCCCTCAGAGAAACCAACAGAATTACCCCCACTAAGAGATATTAATCACAACATTAATATCAAAGATGAGTCAATTACTTGGAGACCTAGACCAATAAAGCAGAATGCTAAATTCATGCAAGCCTTGCATGGGAAAATTGACTCAGAACTGAAATCAGGCAGAATCATAGCATCAAATGATCCATCATTATGCTGCATGTTTACAATTCCTAAGCATGACAAACCAGATCAGCCTAGATTTCTACTAGACCTGGTTGATAGGAATAACAACACCATTAAGGACAACACACCACTTCCCAACCAGGATGAGATTAGAAATAGAGTAGCATCACACAAATACAGATCTAAGATAGATTTGACTGATGGCTATCACAACATCAGGATAAACCCTGACCATGAAACATACCCATCATTCAGTACCCCCATGGGACAATTTAGAACAAGAGTCATGCAACAAGGAGATTGCAATGCACCTGCCACTATGGTAAAAACCATGAGTCACATATTAAGACCCATGCTAGGCAGATCAGTTGCAATCTATTTAGATGACATTTTCATTTACAGCAATACTTGGGATCAGCATGTGAAAGACCTGAGACAGTTACACAACATCCTGAAAAAGGAAAAGTTTTACATCAACAAATCAAAGTCTCAGATTAACCCCAAAGTAATGCAGATCCTAGGAGTCATACTCACAGAGAAAGGCCTAGAAGTGGATCCAACTAAGGTAGAAATGATTTCTAAGCTACCAACCCCTGGAAACAGAAAGGAGCTCCAGGAATTTAATGGCATGATCATCTATATGAGTCAGTTTCTTCCCAATTAGCTGACATCATGGCTCCACTTTCTGAACTAGCAGGGGCTACTAAAGATTGGTCATGGACCCCACTTCACACTGAGTCATTTAACCAGATTAAAAAATTACTTGACTCACCTGCAATTCTCAGACCACTTGATTACAATTCAAATGACACCATATACCTGGTCTGTGATGCAAGTAGAGTAGGTGTGGGTGGATGGATTGGCCAAGGACCCACCTTAGAACAGGCTAGACCTGCTAAATACTTTAGCAAAAAATTTAATAGTGCACAAAGTAGTTACTCAACAACAGATCAGGAGCTCCTTGCTATTGTAGCTGGGGCTGAGTATTTTGCCACTGAATTAACAGGGGTAAAATTTAAAATTGTGACTGATCACAGTGCATTACTTACAATTATGAGTAATAACAACCTATCAGGCAGAAGAGAAGGATCTAGGAGGATCTTATCCAGATTGGACTTTACTATAGAACATATTAAAGGAGAGAGCAATAAGATAGCAGACCAGCTGAGTAGAAGATATAAAGAGGGCATCTCCTACCCTCTCTCAGAGTTCATTTCAGATTCAGCAGATCAGCCAGAAACCCTTCAAGCAACACATCTACACAGCAGCTACCCAAGTCCAACCCTCTTCTACTACTACTACTACCACTCCTCCCACAACACCCAACCAACCAACCAACCCAGAAGTAAGTTCCCAAATATCTACACAAAACATGAAGGAACCCTCTAACACAGTCAAGAAAATGTCTTATGCACAGGCAGCAGCATCAGCAGCACCAGCAGCAGCAGCAGGTTCCTCCTCCTGCCACTGCAGGACCATCAATGGCCCAAGGGCCATCCTTTGGCACCAAATTGGGTGCTCCAACAACACCACCAGGGACTTCCAGGAGGAGTCCCAGGAGGATGAGTTCCCAGTGACTGAATGGGAACACTAGGTGATGAATGGCTCTGAGGAGAGCCAGTATGAGGAAGATGAGGAGCAAGAGTGGAGTGAGGTGGAAGAGGCAACTCTTCCAACTCAACAGGAGCTGGACCTACTCAATGAGGAGTGGGAACAGACCACCCTCTCCCACTGGGAGAGGGTGAGAGCTAACAGGGCCTACAATGAGGCCAGGGGACCCAACTCCCCTGCCCTCTCCACTGGCTCCCATGGGAATGAGGACCCCACTCACCATGGAATCTCCTGGGCCCAGGAGCAGGCAATCAGGGACAGCAATGTCACTGATTGTCCCCCCTGGGACTCCCCCAACCAACAAGTGATGCCTGCTACAAAGGCCCCTGGGGATGAAACTGTGGGCTGCAAAGCCACCACTGTGCTCCCCCACCAGCAGCCACCACCACCACCAGCATCACTGGGCACCATGCCCACCTACTCCTCCTCCTCCTCCCAGCTTCCCCAGAAGCTGGCACAACTCCCTCCTCTGGATACCACCATGCCCCTCAGCATGGAGATCTCCCCTTCTCCTGAGGGATACAAACCAGAGGAGCCAAAAGGAGTCCCCTGGGCTGCCCTCAGCAAAAGGCACCCAGAACACCACCTAATCCCCTCCTGGCAATGCAAGGCCATGAATTGCCATAAACATGGGCAGGTGGATGAGTTTGGCTGGATGCCAAGCAAGGATGATATCTATCATCCACAAATTCCTTTGTGCCCTGCACCAAACCCATCCTGGCTTCGGTACAAGACCTATGAGAACCACCCACAGCACCACCTTCTAGAAGACTACATGGAGTGTTATGTGCCCAACTGCAAGTGGAAGCACCATAGGAGGCCAGAGGAATTGAAAGAGGAGGAAAAGGATTTGGTTGAAGAATGGAGGAAGAAGATACATTCTACCAACACATACAAAACTTTCAGACAATGGTACACAGCTAACTCCTCTCTGGATCCAGAAATCTACTCCCTACAAGCAAAGGAGGAAGGCCTCTTCTGGGTCTTCCAAAATCTTGTCTAGGAGGGTGATGAAGGGCAGGAAAGGTAAAAACAAGTAGAGTCTGGGAAAGACTCTTTCTATGTGAAAGCTGAGGCCAAGTTGGATGTTGGATCCAAGTGGCCTATTGTATTTGTAGATGTATGTGCACCTGGAGAAGAACCTGCCACTGACACCTCCACATGCAAAGAATACAACAAACTAATGCATGACCCTAGATTTTCTAGTTTAGGTGCTGCATTGAAATTCAATTCTATTACATACAGAAATGGGTTCTACTACATCCATCCCAACACACAATCCCACAAGGAGAGAGTGATTCTGCCCACCAAATGGATGAGAGATGCTAAAGACAGTGATGGAGAACTGGCACCTTATGATTTGATTGAGAAATTCATTGAATCTAGCCATGAGGAACTGATTCATGCAGGATACCTCAAGACACTACTCCACTGCCAGCACAGCTATTTCTGGAAGGGGATGAGCAACCACATTAAGGAATATTGTGAAACCTGCACTACTTGTCAGCAGAGTAAGTTCTCCACTCAAAAACCACAAGGAGAACTCCACTCACTGCCTGTACCCTTATTTCCCTGGCAAAGCATCACCATGGACTTCCTCACACTACCAAAGGTCATCACAGATCCACCAAACTCCTACAGCAATACAATTCAGCCAACCACCTTTCAGAAAGTCTGGCCAATTGTATGTAGACTGTCCAAATACACCATCCCTATCCTACTACCAGAAAATGTCACAGCAGAGTGGCTAACCAAGTACTATGATTGGTTCATAGCTCCTATGCTTGGCTACCCTGAGGATATTGTCACAGACAGAGACCCTATCTTCACCTCTGCACACTGGACAGCCTGGGCAAAACTCCACAACATCACCCTCCTCCTCTCAACAGCATACCACTCCCAGACTGATGGAGAAACAGAAAGGATGAACAAGGTCATTATAGAAATGGCTACTGCAATGAGAGTGGATGGAGAAGAGAACTGGGTGGTTAAGTGACCAAAAATCCAAATTGCTATGAATCTTAGACATGATAGTAGTAGGAAATTCTCCCCCTACCAAATCATGTTTGGCCCTAATTCAAGATTTGGACAAAACCCACATGTCAATGAGCTAGGAATCCCCATGAATACCAGAGCACCATTCATGAAGCCTACCCTCCAACAACAAGCCATCACAAACCTCACTAAAGCCAAAGAAAGCCAAACTCACCATGCCAACAAACTCAGAAGAAAGGCAGAGAAGTACCTCCCTGGTGATTTGGTCTGGCTGTCCACCAAAAATTTGGAGCTTTCCTTCAAAGGTAAAACTAAACCCAAATAGATTGGACCCTTCAGTATTGTTCAAGCTTTTCCAGACACTGACAATTATGAAGTCCATATAGAAGCAAACTTCAAGAAAATCCATCCAGTATTCCACAGCAGCCTCCTCAAAAGACACAAGCCCAACAACAACAAAAGGTTCCCCAGCAGAGCAGACAAATACCCTTCAGCTGTTGAAGGTACCAGATATGAGGTACAAGAGGCAATGGAATACTGGACAGAACCAGGAACACAAAGGCCCCAATACCTGATCAGATGGAACGGTTATGATGAAAAGGATGATAGTTGGGTATATGCAGAAGACATTGACTTACCAGTCATGGTAAAATATTGGGAGACAGGAAACAAAGCCAGGAGGAGGCTGCTGTGGAATACTGGATGGATTTTCTTGAAGTTTGCTTCTATGTGGACTTCATAATTGTCAGTGTCTGGAAAAGCTTGAATAATACTAAAGAGTCCAATCTATTTGGGTTTAGTTTTACCTTTGAAGGAAAGCTCCAAATTTTTGGTAGATAGCCAGACCAAATCACCAGGGAGGTACTTATCTGCCTTTCTTTTGAGTTTGTTGGCATGGTGAGTTTGGCTTTCTTTGGCTTTAGTGAGGTTTGTGATAGGTTGTTATTTGAGGGTAGGCTTCATAAATGGTGCTCTGGTATTCATAAGGATTCCTAGCTCATTGACATGTGGGTTTTGTCCAAATCTTGAATTAGGGCCAAACATGATTTGGTAGGGGGAGAATTTCCTACTACTATCATGTCTGAGATTCATAGCAATTTGGATTTTTAATAACTTAACCACCCAGTTCTCTTCTCCATCCACTCTCATTGCAGTAGCCATTTCTATAATAACCTTGTTCATCCTTTCTGTTTCTCCATCAGTCTGGGGGTGGTATGCTGTTGAGAGGAGAAGGGTAATGTTGTGGAGTTTTGCCCAGGCTGTCCAGTGTGCAGAGGTAAAGATAGGGTTGTGAGAAGGTATACTCCGTAGGTATCGAGAGTCGAGACAAAGGGGGATAGATGTGCACAAGAGGGTTCAAAGATCTTAGAGAGGAGCGGGTCACGGCGGTAGCCAGCGGAGCAAGTTATCGGTTTCAAGGTAATCGTATTCACTAAAGAGCAGAACTAAGTGGGGGAGCGAGCAACCTTATATACATGAGTAGGGAAGGAAGCGAGCAACAGAAAAGCTCGACGCAAGTCCAGCAAAAAGTCCTGGGGCATGGCGTTGACCCTGAGAAATACCAAGAGTATTGACAAAAGAAATAGGTGTGGCACACCAGCGTGAGGGTGTGTTACACCGTCTATGACAAATGAAATAAGCGAGTCACACCATAGAATGGTGTGGATCGCCACAGAAAGGTGTGGGTGCAACGACAAGTGTGGGTGATACATGTGGGAGCGTAAGTGAGGACATGGATATCCCAAACAGGAAGGTAGAAGGAGAAGTGCGACGATATGAGCTGATATAGTGTGAAAGCAGGATATAACAGCGAAGATCGTGGTAAAAATAGAAAGACATGACGGAGATAGAATATAACAGAAGGATATGTATATCCAAGACATGTAAGAATAGAACAAACGAAAAGGACTCAATTGGGGGTAAGAACGATTATTCTGACACTCTCTCTCGAACGAAACACCCAAGTAATTGAGGAAACTTAGTATGTAAGTCATTTGGAAGACCCTTCGTCATAATATCAGCGACATTTTCCTTGGTAGAGACGTAGTGGAGCTGAAATATGTTGTTGAGAAGGCATCCTCTGGTGTAGTGATAGGCTATATCGATGTGTTTGGTTTTGTGGTGGTAAACTGGGTTGTTGGCGAGAGCAATACTGGCTTGATTATCGCAGTATATATCGACAGGAATGCTGAGGTTGAATTGCTTGAAGGCGTGTGTATACCATTTGGCTTGTCGAGCTGTGGTAGAGAGTGCTATGTATTCCCCTTTGGTAGTGGAGTTGGAAATACATTGTTGTTTCTTGGAGAGCCAGGAAATCGTGCACTTACCAAGCTGAAAGACGTAACCAGTATAAGAACGACGGGTATCAAGACAATTAGCAAAAGAAGCATCCGAAAAACCTTCCAACTTAACAGAACCAGAACGAGGATATATGAGAACAGCATCACGGGTACCAGAAATATAACGAAAGACTCTCTTGACAGCAGTATGATGGATATCAAGAGGACGAGAAGAGAATTGGGAGAGGTATGAAACAACGAAAGCAAGATCAGGACGAGTACAAGTAACAAGATACATGAGGGCACCAATCATCTGTTGATAGAGATTCTGGTCAACAGGAGATTCATCGTCCGTGGCTTTGCGAAGCTGAGCCTTTGGATCGATAGGTGTCGAAACAGAGCGAGATTGATCCATTCCGAAGCGCTGTAGTATCTGTGTAATGTAGAGAGGTTGTCCAAGTGTGATTGCGTCGTTGTGATATTGAATTTCGATTCCAAGCATATAGGAGAGCTTGCCTTTAACAGTGACCTTAAAGTGCGTTTGCAGGAAAGTAGTCAGTTTCTGCAGGTCAGCAGTGGAGCCAGCAAGAGCAATATCGTCGACATAGACAGCCATGATAATTTTGCTTTTGGTGCTGGTAAAGACACAGGGATCGAAGTGAGTGGGAATGAAGTGTTGTTCAGCAAGGACAGAGCATAGTTTCTTATACCACTATAGCGGAGCTTGTTTCAAACCGTAGAGTGCCTTCTTGAGTAAAAGGACTTTGTTTTCGAGGCCAAGTCCAGGAGGAGGTGCGACCCAGATTTCTTCGTCAAGGGGACCATAACTGAACGCTGATTTGATGTCAAGTTGAGCAGTGTCAAGGTTGTGTAGTGCTGCGAGGGCTATTAGGAGACGTAAAGAATTGTACCGCGTCACTGGTGCGAAAGTCTCACTAAAATCGATTCCGGAGATTTGTGAGAAGCCCTTAACCACTAAACGTGCCTTGTACCTCTCGATTGATCCATCTTCCAACAGTTTAACAGTATAAACCCAGCGTGATCCAATAGCTTTCCTGCCATCTGGTAAGTCAGTAGCGTCATGAACTTCCCAAACACCTTGCGATTCAAGAGAAGATTGCTCTTCTCTCATAGCGTCAATCCACTTATCGACATCTTCAGACTTCATAGCTTGGGAGTAGGTGGGAGGACCAAGTGTGACGTTGGCCTGACCAATTTCTTCCTCAATAAATGCTGCAAAGTCGTCACCAATTTCTGCTAGAAATATCCGAGCTGTATCTTCTCCAAAGGCTGCGTTGATTCTTGGGAAACCATAGCGCTCGATTTCCTTCTTCTTGCGTTGAGAACGCTTGAGGTTAGGACCTTCGGAGCTGCCTGATGGAGGGGGAGAAGAGCGTCGAGATGTTTTGGGTGCAGAAGGTGGTGGTGGAATGCGACGTGGAGGTGTGGTAGGAGTTTCATTACGAAGCTGTTGTGAAACAGCTCTCTCTGATTCTGATAACTCTTCTTTATCGAAGTACTGTTCATATTCGTCATGGTTGTGTTGTGACGATGAGGGAATATTGACAGTAGGTTTGGTTGAAGATAGTGGAAGTTCGACAGGAGGTGCAGGAGGTAGAGGCTTCATTGGTGTAGGAGAACCAAAGGCGCCTGGCATTCGCTGCGGCTTTTGTGGAGTTTGCTGAAGTTGCGGGACTGTTGTAGGTGTTGAAGATTGATCAGGTTGAGACGAAGCTACTTGATCAGGTTCTGAAGAGTTTAACTCTGTAGGGAGATACATTTCAACGGAGGTGATGTTATCGGACGGGATAAACTTGACCTGACGGACTGTGTATACTCTTCTTTCTGATGGTATGTAAACACAGAACATCGATGGGGTTCCAGTGTAGCCAACCAATTTTCCATCAATCCCTCTTGGATCTAACTTGCTGCCAGCAGGACGTTTCTCCTTGGGGATGTGGACAATGCAAGGTGTACCAAAGGGTCGAAGATGTTTGATGGAGGGTAGGCGGTTGTTGAGTACTTCAAACGGCATCTTCCTATTAAGAGCCGAGTGAGGGAGGCGGTTGCGGATGTAGGTTGCCCATGCATAGCATTCCGCCCAAATGAATTGAGGGTAGTCCTCAAGGGTAGGTCGACACATGTTGGCGAGAGTCAGGTTGTAGCGTTCTGGAACACCATTTGACTCTGGGGAGTATGCTGCGGTGGTTTGATGTATCATGCCTTTATTTTTGCAGTAAGCAGACCATTTGTTATTCACGAATTCTCCACCATTATCAGTGTGCCAATTTCTCGGATATCGTCCAGTTTTTGTATTGATCTCTTCACAGTAAGCCTTCATATGTCTTACAGCATCGGACTTGTGTTTAAGGAATGCAATCTTGGAGAATCGAGAGAAATCGTCGATCATTGATAGGTAGAAGCGATGCCCACCGAGCGAGGTAACAGGGAGAGGTCCAGCGAGATCTGCATGGAGTAGTTCCCATGGTTCCTTTGTGTTATGTGTGACTGGTTTGGGAGTTTGGTGTGTCGAGTTGTATTTGGCGCATGAGTGACAGTAGAATTGCGAAGGAGGTTTTGGAAGCAGGTTTCCATCGGCGAAGATGTTGGAGGCTTTGTTCCAGGAGTGAGGCGAGGAGTGACCTAGTGCTTCGTGCCAAAATTGAACAGAAGACTTGTAAGCAGTACCGAAACCAACAGCAGATTCAAACATATAAACATGAGCACCAAGTTCAGCGCGTAACACGGTGGAGTGGTCCGTCTTGAGTTTAATGTCAAGAGTTTTGTTTTCTCCATGAAGGTATGCATTTCCAATCAAATCAATCATTCTCCACGAGACCAAGTTCACTTCATTCCATTCAGGTAGATACAAAACATCAGACAGCGAGATATTCGAAACCTTTCCACCAATCTCCACAGACAGACAAACAGTTCCCTTATACTCCCAGAAGAGCACTTGACCACCACCAACAGTTATTCCCACACGATGGGAGACTGGATTGATGAGGCAGAAAAAGTCAGCTGTGATGTGGTGAGAGGCGCCAGTATCGAGGATCCATACCTGATATGTTGTAGCATCTCGAGCTTTGAGAGCAAGACCAAGAGCAGAAGAAGAAGAACCAGCAGAAGAAGACGAAGAAGGACCAGACATGAGACCAGAAGGCGAAGAGACAGAAGAGGCGAGAAGAGACGAAGTAGTGCTACCAATGGTTCTAGAAGCAAGCCAGGCAACACCACTTGAATAGGTGGGTGTGGTGGTGACCAGAGCTGTGGAAGTTAAAGGTTCCGAGGAGGAGACGGCAGCAGCAGCAACGCCCTTGCGTTGGTTCTCTTGATGTTTCTTGAGCCTGAAGCATTTGTTGTGAACATGATCCGAGAAGGGATGTCCATTTTCTTGCACCAAGTACACTCGGTTGGAGCTGCTTGCGCAGTCCTGCCAGGACGAGAGTTGTTGTTCTTGGGGCGAGGCGCAGGTGCTTGACCTTTGCCTTTGGGCTTGTTGGCAAAGAATGCCTTAGCATTATCTTCGTTGGTCTTCATGTTTCGAAGGTGGGTTTGATGGTCTTCGAATCGTTGGGAGTCCTTGGCTTGGAGGATGTTGACTGTATCATTGAATGACTGTGGGACCGAGTTCAAGAGGATTGCACTCTTGATGGGGTCGCTTTCGAAGAAAGGCCTGAGGGCAGTGGCGAGAGCATCAGTTCCATTGAGGGAGCGAGTATTGGCCTGGGCCCAGGAGTTGCCAAATCGAAGGAGGTAGTCATTGATAGATTCCGAGTCAGACATTGACAGATTGAGGATATCGCGGAAGGTGTGGAAGGAAGAGGCGACATTCTGACGATCAAAAGTGTCCTGAAGAGTTTTCCAGGCATCGTAGGCAGTAGAGCAGCCGTCAATGACATACTGCTGGTCCTGTTCGATGGTGAGTTGAATCGTCATGATGGCAAGCAACTCTTTCTTCTTGTGTTGCTTAAGCAGAGCGGCATCGGTAGGAGGAACTTGTTGAGTGGCGATGAGATCGTCAAAGTTGTGAATAGCAAGAACACGTTGCATGAGCTTGGCCCAGCGAGTGTAGTTGGATTGACCTTGAAGCTTCTCCAAGCTTTCAAGTTTGAAGGGCATGGAGGAGGAGCCAGTCGACACGTTGGGTTTGACGTCAGTAGTATGAGTCATAGTAAAGATGTGGCGAAGGGTGTGAGGAGAGACGAGGTAGTTGAGACCGAATAAGCGTGCAGAGGTGAGCGCAATGAGATCTGAGATAAACCAGCTGTGCTAATTGATTAAACAATAGTAGCGGCAGCCGGGCTCATAACCTGTGAGAAGGTATACTCCGTAGGTATCGAGAGTCGAGACAAAGGGGGATAGATGTGCACAAGAGAGTTCAAAGATCTTAGAGAGGAGCGGGTCACGGCGGTAGCCAGCGGAGCAAGTTATTGGTTTCAAGGTAATCGTATTCACTAAAGAGCAGAACTAAGTGGGGGAGCGAGCAACCTTATATACATAAGTAGGGAAGGAAGCGAGCAACAGAAAAGCTCGACGCAAGTCCAGCAAAAAGTCCTGGGGCATGGCGTTGACCCTGAGAAATACCAAGAGTATTGACAAAAGAAATAGGTGTGGCACACCAGCGTGAGGGTGTGTTACACCGTCTATGACAAATGAAATAAGCGAGTCACACCATAGAATGGTGTGGATTGCCACAGAAAGGTGTGGGTGCAACGACAAGTGTGGGTGATACATGTGGGAGCGTAAGCGAGGACATGGATATCCCAAACAGGAAGGTAGAAGGAGAAGTGCGACGATATGAGCTGATATAGTATGAAAGCAGGATATAACAGCGAAGATCGTGGTAAAAATAGAAAGACATGACGGAGATAGAATATAACAGAAGGATATGTATATCCGAGACATGTAAGAATAGAACAAACGAAAAGGACTCAATTGGGGGTAAGGACGATTATTCTGACAAGGGTCTCTGTCTGTGACAATATCTTCAGGGTAGCCAAGCATGGGAGCTATGAAACAATCATAGTACTTGGTTAGCCACTCTGCCGTAACATTTTTTGGTAGTAGGATAGGAATGGTGTATTTGGACAGTCTACATACAATTGGCCAGACTTTCTGAAAGATGGTTGGCTGAATTGTATTGCTGTAGGAGTTTAGTGGATATGTGATGACCTTTGGTAGTGTGAGAAAGTCCATGGTGATGCTTTGCCAGGGAAATAGGGGTACAGGCAGTGAGTGGAGTTCTCCTTGTGGTTTTGAAGTAGAGAACTTACTATGCTGACCAGTAGTGCAGGTTTCACAATATTCCTTAATGTGGTTGCTTATTCCCTTCCAGAAATAGTTGTGCTAGCAGTGGAGTAGTGACTTGAGGTATCCTGCATGAATTAGTTTCTCATGGCTAGATTCAATGAATTTCTCAATCAAATCATAAGGTGCCAGTTCTCCATCACTGTCTTTAGCATCTCTCATCCATTTGGTGGGGAAAATCACTCTTTCCTTGTGGGATTGTGTGTTGGGATAGAGGTAGTAGAACCCATTTCTGTATGTAATAGAATTGAATTTTAATGCAGCACCTAAACTAGAAAATCTAGGGTCATGCATTAGTTTGTTGTATTCTTTGCATATGGAGGTGTCAGTGGCAGGTTCTTCTCCACGTGGACATACATCCACAAACACAATAGGCCACTTGGATCCAACATCCAACTTGGCCTCAGTTTTCACATAGAAAGAGTCCTTCCCAAACTCTACTTGTTTCCACCTTTCCTGCCCTTCATCACCCTCCCAGACAAGATTTTGGAAGACCCAGAAGAGGCCTTCCTCCTTTGCTTGGAGGGAGTAGATTTCTGGATCCAGAGAGGAGTTAGCTGTGTACCATTGTCTGAAAGTTTTGTATGTGTTGGTAGAATGTACCTTCTTCCTCCATTCTTCAACCAAATTCTTTTCCTCCTCTTTCAATTCCTCTGGCCTCCTATGGTGCTTCCACTTCCAGTTGAGCACATAACACTCCATGTAGTCCTTCAGGAGGTGGTGCTGTGGGTGGTTCTCATAGGTCTTGTACCAAAGCCAGGATGGGTTTGGTGCAGGGCACAAAGGGATTTGTGGATGATAGATATCATCCTTGCTTGGCTTCCAGCCAAACTCATTCACCTGCCCATGTTTATGGCAATTCATAGCCTTGCATTGCTAGGAGGGGATTAGGTGGTGTTCTGGGTGCCTTTTGCTGAGGGCAGCCCACGGGACTCCTTTTGGCTCCTCTGGTTTGTACCCCTCAGGAGAAGGGGAGATCTCCATGCTGAGGGGCATGGTGGTATTCAGAGGAGGGAGTTGTGCCAGCTTCTGGAGAAGCTGGGAGGAGGAGGAGGAGTAGGTGGGCATGGTGCCCAGTGATGCTGGTGGTGGTGGTGGCTGCTGGTAGGGGAGCACAGTGGTGGCTTTGCAGCCCACAGTTGCATCCTCAGGTGCCTTTGTAGCAGGCATCACTTGTTGGTTGGGGGAGTCCCAGGGGGGACAATCAGTGACATTGCTGTCCCTGATGGCCTGTTCCTAGGCCCAGGAGATTCCATGGTGAGTGGGGTTCTCATTTCCATGGGGGCCAGTGCAGAGGGCAGGGGAGTTGGGGCCCCTGGCCTCATTGTAGGCCCTGTTAGCTCTCACCCTCTCCCAGTGGGAGAGGGTGGTCTGTTCCCACTCCTCATTCAGTAGCTCCAGCTCCTGTTGAGTTGGAAGAGTTGCCTCTTCCACCTCACTCCACTCTTGCTCCTCCTCTTCCTCATACTGGCTCCCCTCGGAGCCATTCATCACCCAGTGTTCCCATTCAGTCACTGGGAACTCATCCTCCTGGGACTCCTCCTGGAAGTCCCTGGTGGTGTTGTTGGGGCACCCAATTTGGTACCAAAGAATGGCCCTTGGGCCATTGATGGACCTGCAGTGGCAGGAGGAGGGGCCTGCTGCTGCTGCTGGTGCTGCTGATACTGCTGCCTGTGCATAAGACATTTTCTTGACTGTGTTTAAGGGTTCCTTCATGTTTTTTGTAGACATTTGGGAACTTACTTCTGGGTTGGTTGGTTGGTTGGGTGTTGTATAAGGAGTGGTAGTAGTAGTAGTAGAAGAGGCTTGGACTTGGGTAGCTGCTGTGTAGATGTGTTGCTTGAAGGGTTCTGGCTCATCTGCTGAATCTGAAATGAACTCTGAGTGAGGGTAGGAAATACCCTCTTTATACCTTCTACTCAGCTGGTCAGCTATCTTATTGCTTTCTCTTTTAATATGTTTTATAGTGAAGTCCAATCTGGATAGGATCCTCCTAGATCTTTCTCTTCTGCCTGATAGGTTGTTATTACTCATAATTGTGAGTAATGCACTGTGATCAGTCACAATTTTAAATTTTGCCCCTGTTATTTCAGTGGCAAAATACTCAGCCCCAGCTACAATAGCAAGGAGCTCCTGATCTGTTGTTGAGTAACTGCTTCATGCACTATTGAATTTTTTGCTAAAGTATTTAGCAGGTCTAGCCTGTTCTGAGGTGGGTCCTTGGCCAATCCATCCACCCACACCTACTTTACTTGCATCATAGACAAGGTATATGGTGTCATTTGAATTGTAATCAAGTGGTCTGAGAATTGCAGGTGAGTCAAGTAACTTTTTAATTTGGGTAAATGACTCAGTGTGAAGTGGGGTCCATTACCAATCTTTAGTAGCCCCTACTAGTTCAGAAAGTGGAGCAATGATGTCAGCCAATTTGAGAAGAAACTGACTCATATAGATGATCATGCCATTAAATTCCTGGAGCTCCTTTCTGTTTCCAGGGGTTGGTAGATTAGGAATCATTTCTACCTTGCTCGAATCCACCTCTAGGTCTTTCTCTGTGAGTATGACTCCTAGAATTGTTATTACTTTGGGGTTAATCTGGAACTTTGATTTGTTGATGGAAAAGTTTTCCTTTTTCAGGATGTTGTGTAACTGTCTCAGGTCTTTCACATGCTGATCCCAAGTATTGCTGTAAATAAAGATGTCATCTAAATAGATTTCAACTGATCTGCCTAGCATGGGTCTCAATATGTGACTCATGGTTTTTACCATAGTAGCAGGTGCATTGCAATCTCCTTGTTGCATGACTCTTGTTCCAAATTGTCCCATGGGGGTACTGAATGATGTGTACTTTTCATGGTCAGGGTTCATCCTGATGTTGTGATAGCTATCAGTCAAATCTATTTTTGATCTGTATTTGTGTGATGCTACTCTATTTCCAATCTCATCCTGGTTGGGAAGTGGTGTGTTGTCCTTGATGCTGTTGTTATTCCCATCAACCAGGTCTAGCAAAAATCTAGGCTGATCTGGTTTGTCATGCTTAGGAATTGTAAATATGCAGCATGATGATGGATCATTTGATGATATGATTCTGCTTGATTTCAGCTCTGAGTCAATTTTCTCATGCAAGGCTTGCATGAATTTAGCATTCTGCTATATTGGTTTAGGTCCCCAAGTAATTGACTCATATTTGATATTAATGTTGTGATTAATATCTCTTAGTGGGGGTAATTCTGTTGGTTTCTCTGAGGGGTAGACTACAGGGAACTCAGCCTGAATATCAAACTCTAACTCTACTGTAGTAGAATAGGAATGGATTTCTTTTTTCTCAGCATTGATGGTGGCCCTTAATTTGTGTATATGATTAAAGGCAATGCTGATGTCATTGTTGAGTTGTGTAGGGAGAGTTTGGTTTAGTGAGTGATATGTGGTTTGAAGCTCTGATAGAATTTGATACCAGTTTTCTTTTACTGCTTTATCGTTGATAGTTAGAAGATTGATTACTGATATGGTGGACTTCAGCTGATGATGTAAATCATTTTTAGCCTGTATGTAATGTTGTCCACTCTCTGTGTAATCTATAACCTTGTTGTATGCCTTATTGTAGGCTAAGGATGTTTGAGTGCTTGGAAATTGGTGTGATGTCATCACTTCCACCATGTATGAGTAATCTTGTACCCATGCTGGATAATGGTCTAGATCATTCTGGATAATTTTCCAAGCTAATTGTTGAATAATTATTCTTTCCTCATATGGTGTGAGTGAGCCTAGTTCTTCCACATGTGTGGCTGCAGAGGTGACTCTTCTTTTGCTGATCTTGGTCCGAGGAGCTCCTCCGGTCCAGGGTTTCAAGGTGTATCTGAGTCCTTCCTTGCTTGTGACAATAGTCTGCATGGTGCCAATATTAATCATGGCCTGATTAGCCTTCATGGCTGGATGTCCTAGGATGACATCTTAGTCACTGAGGTTAGCTACCCAGAAGGTTTTTTCTTCCTCATGCTGACCATAATTAATAATTACTTTGGCAAAATGCTCACACTTGCCCTTGCTTCCTTTGATGACTGTGTTGATAACAACTGGTTTACTTAATTTCATCATGGGTATCTTATATAGTGTGCAGAACTTAATGCTTATTAGATCTGCTCTTGTAGTCTGATGATCTATTAGAGTGATGGCCTGATTCTCATTGATAGTGGTGATAGCCATCAGGTGTTCTGTTGTTTTTAGCCTAGGATTGTAGCTTGGTGGTGTGTCCATAATTAATTTGTTGTTTTTGCCAACTGTTGGTACTTGTCTCACTTTAGTAGCATGGATATTAATTGCATCATAATCAGTTGAGTCCTTTTCATAGATTACTGATAAGGCATTAGATCCTATCTTTGGTGATTTGCAATCAAATGACAAATGACACATTTTGCCACAATTGTAACATTTAGCATTTCTGTCGAGGCCAGCTGGAATTGGTTTCATTTTCAGTAACGTGAGGAGAAGAGGAGAAAAGTCAAGACGAGAGATAGACAGGACTCTTTATATAGAAATCCTTCTCGAGCTATGGAACTGGAAAGACATAGACAGAATTGCAGCGTCGCGGCTCGGTAATGGCTGCGCGACAGCTGCGCAAGGAACATGAGTCAAAGGGAATTAGAAATCAACTGTGCAAAAGAAGGAACTAGAACATGATGGAAACTAATGGAAACATGAGGAAAGCTATTGTGCAGTGAAGGTTTGTGATACTAGAACCTTCTGGTGGTTTCTCTGAGGTTCCGAACTAGGAAGTCAAGATGTAACAGGGATGCATGCTGTCAGATAGCAAAAGTTACCAAGTAGGGACTAGGACGCGGACAAGGTACAATGGCAAGGTAGAGTGTTGCTAGTAGTAAGCAGAACTCGGCAAGGGTCAGGAACAGGTGCACATAAATGTTCCGAGGCTGTCGGCGAGGCTGAGGCCGGTTGTGGCTGGGTGCAAGTTGGTCTTGGGTGATGCTGGACTTGTGGTTCATGACAGTAGACCTCTCTCTAAGGGAGAACTCCGGCAATCTTTCTTGGTTTGATTCTAGGTCATCGTCGATTACAATGGGGTTGTACCAGGAACCGCTCATAGTGCTGGGAGGTTTTCGGGTCTGGGTTTCGTTGGGTAAGCTATGTGGAATTGCCTAACAATTGCTGGGGCGTTCTCAAGGTTGTTTGGAGGTTGCCAGGTAGGGTGATTGTAACCAATCCAACAGAGAAGGTACTTGAGTTGTCATCGGAATAACTTTAAGTCAAGGATATCTTCAACTTCCCACTCGGGGTCTTTGTTAACAATAACGGGAGGTGGAGGAGGTTGTACTAGACCTGCGAGGGGATCTTGGGCGACAGGTTCGAGGAGGGAGACGTGGAGGACTCGGTGAACTTTCATGGTGACTGGGAGTTCGAGTTTATATGCATAGCTGGAAATCTTCTGGATGATTCGAAATTTCCTGAAGCGTTTGTAATTTAATTTGGTTGACGGCCAAGTTCTGTGGATGTGTCGCCTTAGGAGCCAAACTTTGTCACCAATTTTTTATGCGGGGGGCGGGATGCGGTGTCAATCGGCTTGTTCTGCATGAATTGCTTGGGACCAGGATATCTCGGCTTGCAGGTGTTCATCCAGAAGGGTTAAGCATTCAGCATAATCTTTAAGTACTTGTGGGGTTGGTTGTGGAACTGTAGGGTTGGCAAGGATTTTGTAGCGAGGTTGTTGCCTATACACGGCGAAGAAAGAAGTAATTCCGGTGGTGGCTGACAGGGTGTTGTTGGATGCAAACTCAGCCATGGTTAGTAGCTCAAACCAGTTGTCCTGTTGGTAGTCACAATTGCTGCTGGGGTATTTTTCAAAGATTGCGTTAACTGTCTCAGTTTGGCCATCAATCTGTGGTTGGAAGTTGGTGGAAAGCTTCTGTTGGATTCCAATCAATTTGCATGGGAATCGGGAGACCTTGGAGGTGAACTGGGTTCCTCTGTCAGTGACATTGAAATCAGGAAGGCCGTGAAGGCGGAAGATGTTGTCCATGAAAGGTTGGGCTAAGGTTTCGGAGTTGCATTTAGTTGTATTTGGGATGTAATGCGCCATCTTGGATAACCGGTCAACAACAACAAGGACAGCATCAAAACCATTGGACAGTGGAAGTCCTGTGATGAAGTCTATTGAGACTGAACTCCATCTTCGGATTGGGATTTCAAGGGGTTTCAGGAGGCCATAAGGGGCATAGCAAGCTGGTTTAATTCTCATGCATGTATCGCAATTCTGGATATAGCGGGCAATGGTTTTACGCATCTTAGGCTACCAATAGTTGCAGGAAACAAGCTCATGAGTAGCTGCTTGGCCTGGATGTCCGGCAGCTGGGTATTCGTGGCAACAGTTCAGGATCTTCGCTTGGAGGTGCTCATTCTCAGGAATATACAAGAGTTTGTTGACATAAAGTAATCCGTCCATATAGGTAAATTCTCCAAGGGGGACTGTGGAGTGCTTGGTTTCGAAGTTCTCGAGCGCAGGAAGGATTGATTTTCCAAAAGCATCAGAAGGAAGTAGGTTTCTGATGTCGTCATTGAATCCCATAGATGCTGCAGAGAGGAAGAATTCGGGAAATTTAGAAGATGGGATAAGGGTGGGCACCAGGCGTGCATGTTTATCTCCCTCTTCAGGAGGTCTCCAGACCTAGGGGTCAGGGCGTCAGCTTTTCCGTTCATTTCACCAGGTCGGAACACAATACTAAAATTGGATTGTGCTAATTCTCCGGCCTAGCGGGCTTGTTGACGGTTCAGAAGGGTCTAGGTCCTAAATGATTCAAGGTTGTGGTGGTCTGTGAGGATTGTAAATGGTTGGGGAATCACATGGATATACATGTGCCATTTGTGAAGGCAGACCACAATTGCAAGAAGTTTTTTATCACCAATGCTGTAATTGCATTCTGCTGGTAACATTTTCTCAGATAGAAAGGCAATGGGATTAAGGACTGTCTTGCCGTTCTCGGGAATTTGCTGAGACAGGATTCCAGAGATCACATAGTCATATTCTCGGGGATAGTTTTAAGACTTGGATTGAAGTGTCGGAGGACAGGCACTGAGGTAAATGCCTTCTTAAGCTTTAAGAATACTAGATCACATTCGGATAACCACGCAAAGGGTGTGTCCTTTTGCAATAGTCGGAATAAACGGTTGACGGATACGGGAATATCCCTCAATAAAGCGTGGATGGAAGTTAGCAAATCCTAGAAAACGTTTAATATCCTTAACCGATTTACGTTTTTTCCATTCAATCACAGCATTAACCTTTTTGGGGTCCATCTCAATGCCTTCCGAGGATATGACAAATCCAAAAAATGTTGTGTTGGTTGCTGTGAATTCGCACTTTTCTGGTATGACAAAGAGTCATGCTTTGGAGAGTTTAGCAAGGACTTTGCAAACTTGGGCTTAGTGTTCTTTTCGTGTCTTGGAGTAAATTAAAGTGTCATCAAGATAGACAACACAGAAGACATCAAGGAATTCTCGGAGTGTATTATTGACAAAGCGTTGGCAGGTGGCTGGAGCATTAGTGAGGCCAAAGGGCATTACTATGAATTTAAAGAGGCCATAATGGGTTCAGGAAGCTGGTTTCCATTTGTCGCCTTCTTTGAACCTGATCAGGTTCAATACGGCTTGGAGATCCAGTCTGGTAAAGAACTTAGATTTCCGGATTTGGTTCAAGGTTTCCTCAATCCTCGGTAGTAGGTACCTATTCTTATGTATTATGTAGTTGAGTGCTTTGTAGTCAACACATAGGTGTAGGGAACCATCTTCCTTTTAACTTACAAGATGTGTGAGGCTCTGGAAGAAGAACCAGGTCTGATAAAGGCTTTAGCGAGATTTTCATCAAGCTATTCCTGGACTTCTTTGGGTTCATAGTCGGACATTGAGTACATGCGTCCGAGTGGTGGTTTAGCATTGTGTAACAGGGGAATTTTGTGGTCCATATATCGGTATGCAAGTAGTGCTGAGGCTTTTTTTTTGGAGAAGAGTGGTAAGAAGTTATGGTATTCGGCTGGGACTAGCTTTTCAGCTGGTTCTGGGTTCAGTAGGTGTTCTGGAAGCAAAGCAAGAACACAAATCATTGATCCAGGTTGTTTCACAGCAATTCTCATGGCAGCGCGAGAGATAATTGCAATTTTGTGATTGGCCTTGGAGGGAGGGGTACTGGAGATGGTGTTTTGTTGAACTGGGAGGCAATGGGCTTGACAATATCCAGAGGCAAAAGTAATGATATTCTTTTCCCAGTCGATCAATAGATTTTTTTTCGAGGATGAGGTTTTATATGGCCAACTTGGTTACTTGAAAGGTTAGGACTTCCTCGTGTTGGTCGACGGTGAGTTTCAAGGTACAAGAGTGAGTTATCTTCCCCGCAACCGAGCCTCTTCCATCAACAATGAGGAGGTCTTCAGTTTTTGGTTTCAGATCAAGGTTCAGCTTCAAGGACAAGGCGAAGTCATGGTCAATGAGCTGGGAGGTATCTCCACAGTCAATCATGCAGGTTCCAGCCAAAGAGTCATTGATGGTTGCATTGAAAGTCATAGGTGACTTGGAAGCGAGATCACCAGAAATAGAAACAGAAGATAAACGCAAAGCAGCGGAGACTTGATAACTTCGCAACCTTCTCTTACGAGCAAACTGCTCCTCATCAGGAATAACAAAATTGGTACTAGGTGAAACAACAGGAGGTAAAACAGTAATGGAATTGATTGAAGAAACAGGAGAACACAAGGAACAAGAGGCAGAGAAACATACACAAGAGGGTTCAAGAGAAAAGACACCAGGTTGCATCCTGGTGCTCCTTGAAGGGTCTTTAATCTTTAAAGAGGCAGTTAGTTTTTTGCCGGAGTGGCAGTCTTGGTGGTACTGTAAAGCACGGTTGCTGGAGGGCCAGCAGAGACAGAAGTGTCAGAGGTCTCATTAACCTTTTGGGTTTTGTTCGGGCAGACACTGGCAAAGTGTCCTTTGGCTCCGCAGTAGAGGAAGAAAATTTGCACAGCGCTAGTCCTTGTCAGCTTGTGTCAAGGGATCACACTTTTGGGCAACCTTAACCTCGACAGCGGAAAGGTTCATTGGTCCACTGTGAGAACCAGTGGATGTGAAGGCAGGTGCAGAGCTGCGAGGATCATGGGTGGCGTTTGGGGAGTTCGTGTGATGTTGGTTCTGAACTTGACGGTTGTTGTTGTCAAGTTGGATGCAGATTTGTGCAACGGCGGCGAGGTTATCGGGAACGTTGAGTTGGTAGGATAAAGCGGTAGCCGTATCCTTATTTAGACCAGAGCGGAAGCAAGCAATCTGTTCTTTCTGGTTCATTGAAAGTTTAGTCACGATAGTGACGAATTTGGCATGGTAGGTGGAGCAGTCCTTCTTTTCTTGACGGAGTTTGTCACGTTTCTCCCTTGCTGTGGCTTCAGCATCAGGGTCGTCAAATGCTGCTTGGAGGGCATGGATGAATGCCTCATAAGATTGGAACTGGACTTGGCCAGTAACTGGAACCATGCAAGAATTAAACCATGCTTGAGCACCTCCGAAAAATTGCAAGGCAGCATAGGCAATCCTGGCTGAGTCTGAAGAGTATCGGGTAGGGTTAGAGGAAAAGACCAGTTGGAGTTGAGTGATAAACTGGGGGTATTTCCCCCTGGTTCCATCGAAAGCAGTACGGTCTGCAATTTTTGGTGCCAGGTTCCTAGGTGCAGTTGGCAGTGGTGTGAGAGCTTGGAGTCTCTGTTAAGACCTGTATTGGTATCCGGAGTGGAAGTGGGCGGAAAGAGCTTGGTTGGCATAGTTGGGTTCTGTACTGTTCGCAATTGTAGGTATTTGTGGTGCTGCCCATTGTCCTGTGTTTCCACAGTTGACGCCAGTCATATAGGTAGTGTTGATTGATGTGGGAAGGGGTGTTGGGGTGTCATTGGGAAGATTTGGAAATGAGACGACTCCTATTGGGTGTGAGGCAAGGTAGGTAACATAGGTTTCCTATGATTTGTCAGTTGTTGGGAGGAGAGTACCGGTTCATTTGATTCCGGCCATTGTGTTGAGTGTGGCGGAGATATTTATGTCGACGCAACAAAGTGTGATGACCAGGTCCCAGTAATTGTGCTATAAGTATTGACAAAGTTACCATTGGATAGGTGCCAGAGGGGACGCAGCGGGGGGATGGCTGAGGAGTGTGTGCGGTTGTGTCATGAACCGAGTTTCTAGTCTCACCCAAGACTACCCTGCATCCAGCCACCGTCGGCCCCAGCCTCGCTATCAGCCACAGTGGATTCATGTCTATCTGATCCTGACCCCCAACAAGTTTTGCTTACTACTAGTGTTACTCTATATCGCCATTCACCTAGCCTATGCTCTAGCCCGTTCCTGGTAACCGTTGCAACATGGCAGCCCACATCCCTGTCACTGCTCAACTTCCTAGTTCGCAATCTTAGAGAAACCACCAGAACGTTCTAGTATCACGAATTCTTGCTGCACAATAGCTTTCTATATGTTTCCATCAGTTTCCATTATGTTCTAGTTGGTTCTATTGCGCAGTTGATTTCTAATTCCCTTTGACTCATGTACCTTGCGCAGCCGCCGTGCAGCCTTTGCACATGCGCGGCGCTGCAATTCCGTTCCCGTCTTTCCTGTTCCATGACTTGAGAAGGATCTCTATATAAAGATTCCTTGCTCGCTCTTGTTTTGACTTCTTTTCCTTTCCTCTTCACGCAACAACTTGTCTCCTTCCCTCAATTGTATCTTAACAAGTTGTTATTTGAATATACTTTTTCCTCTCCTCCTCCGTGGGCTAGACAGCCTCTCTTGATTCTGCCTTGAACAAGTCCCATGCCCAGTACCTTGACCACTCGCCGCTCAGTTATCCCTCCCGGCGGTGCCCTAGAACCTGCTCCTGCACACCCTCTCGACCAAGTCAACACCTATACTCTTCCCATCCTCAACCGCCGCTACCCCTCTCTGATCCACGGCTATTGTCCTCCTTGGCACGGACACAACGGTACCTTCCTCAGCCGTCAAGATCCTGTCCCTGGGACCTGGTCATTACACTTTGTTGTGTTGACATAACTGTCTCTGCCACACCAAAGCAACATCACTGTGATGACCAGGTCCCAGTGGACAGGAACCAGGAGCGGGTATTGTAGCCGTGGAGGTGGTGGGTACGGTTGGTAGGCTGAATGGAGGCGGGGTATGAGGAGTTGAGGGCGCGGACGACGTACTCGTTGGTTTGGTCTAGGAGGTGGCGGGCGTCGGTGATGGGTTCTGAGCCTGGGAGGATGAAGGTGCGGCGGGTGGGGAGAGTGAATCCTGGGGCGAGGCGAGGGGTCGAGGCACGGGGCATGGGACGTGGTCAAGGCGGGGTCAAGAGGGGCTGTCTAGGCCACGGAGGAGGAGAGTATAAAATATATTCGAATAACAACTTGTTAAGGTACAGCTGAGGGAAAGAGACAAGTTGTTGCGTGAAGAGGAAAGGAAAAGAAGACAAGACGAGAGGGAGAAAGGACTCCTTATATAAAGATCCTTCTCGAGCTATGGAACTAGAAAGACATGAATACAATTGCAGCGCCGCGGCTGCGCAGTGGCTGCGCGGCAGCTGCGCAAGGTACATGAGTCAAAGGGAATTACAAATCAACTGCGCAATGGAAACAACTAGAACTTAATGGAAACTGACGGAAACATATGGAAACCTATTGCGCAGTGAAGGTTCGTGATGCTAGAACCTTCTGGTGGTTTCTTCTGGATTCCGAACTAGGAAGTTGAGCAGTGACAGGGATGCGGGCTGTCGTGTTGCAACGGTTACCAGGAACGGACTAGGACATGGACTAGGTACATGGCGAGGTGGAGTATTACTAGTAGTAAGCTGAACTCGGCTGGGGTCAGGATCAGGTGAACATGGATCCACTGTGGCTGATAGCGAGGCTGGTGCCGGCGGTGGCTAGGTGCGGGGTAGTCTTGGGTAAGTCTGGAAACTCGGTTCATGACAGTAGCCCCCCTTCTGGAGGAGAGCTCCAGCAATCTTTCTTGGATTGGTTCAAGGTCGTCGTCGATGATGATCGGGTCGTACCAAGATCCACTCATGGTGCTGGAAGGTTTTCTGGTCTGGGTTTTCGTGGGTAAGCTGTGTGGAAGCGCCTAACAATTGCTGGGGCGTTTTCGAGGTCGCTTGCTGGTTGCCAGGTAGGATGATCGTATCCAACCCAACGGACAAGATACTTGAGTTGACATCGGACAAGTTTGGAGTCGAGAATATCTTCAACTTCCCACTCTAGGTCTTTGTTAACAATAACAGGAGGAGGAGGAGGTTGAACTTGGCCAGCGAGGGGGTCTGTTGCAACAGGTTCCAGGAGGGAGACGTGGAAGACTGGGTGAACTTTCATAGATGCAGGAAGCTCGAGCTTATATGCGTGGCTGGAGATTTTCTGGAGGATTCGAAATTTTCCCAGGCGCTTAAAGTCCAACTTGGTTGATGGGCGAGTGGTGTGGATGTGTCGTCTGAGTAACCACACCTCATCGCCAACTTGGTATGCTGGTGGGGCAAGGCGATGTCGATCGGCTTGTTCTGCATGAATCGCCTGGGACCAGGATATTTCAGCTTGGAGATGCTTGTCCAACAGGCTGAGTTTGGCGGCATAATCCTTGAGTGCTTCCGGGGTTGGCAATGGAACTGCAGGATTGGCAAGGATTTCGTATCGGGGTTGTTGTCCGTAGACGGCAAAGAAGGGCGTAATTCCGGTGGTTGCCGAAACGGTGTTGTTGTATGCAAACTCGGCCATAGTCAAGAGTTCTGACCAGTTGTCCTGCTGGTAGTTGCAGTAGGCACGAAGGTATTGTTCAAGGATTGCATTAACTCTTTCGGTTTGGCCGTCGGTCTGGGGATGGAAGCTGGTGGAAAGCTTCTGTTGAATTCCAAGGAGCTTGCAGAGGAACCTGGAGAACTCAGATGTAAACTGGGTACCGCGGTCGGTAACAATAGAGTCAGGGAGGCCGTGAAGGCGGAAGATGTTGTCCATGAAGAGTCTGGCAAGGGTCTCAGAGTTGCACTCGGTTGTAGTTGGAATATAATGAGCCATCTTAGAGAGTCGGTCAACTACTACCAGTACAGCATCAAAGCCGTTAGACAAAGGTAAGCCAGTAATGAAATCCATTGAAACTGAACTCCATCTGCGGACTGGGATTTCCAAGGGTTTCAGGAGTCCATAGGGGGCGTGTCGTGCGGGCTTGATCCTCATGCAAGTATCACAGTTTTGAATGTAACGTGCAATGGTCTTGCGCATCTTGGGCCACCAGTAGTTCCGGGAGACAAGTTCATATGTAGCAGCTCGACCTGGGTGGCCAGCGGCGGGGTGTTCGTGGCACGAGCTAAGGACTTTGGCTTGAAGTTCTTCGTTATCAGGGATGTACAAGAGTTTGTTGACATAGAGGAGGCCATCATTGTAAGTACATTCTCCGAGGGGGACTGTTGGGTGCTTAGTTTCAAAGTTTTCAAGGGCAAGAAGGATTGATTTTCCCAAGGCGTCGGTTCCAGGGAGGTTGCGGATCTCGTTGTTGAATCCAATTGAGGCTGCTGAGAGGGAGTAATCGGAAAATTTGGAGGACAGGATTAGAGCGCGTACAGGTCGTGGGCGTTCATCCCCCTCTTCAGGGAGGTCTCCAGACCTTTGTGTCAATGCATCGGCCTTTCCGTTCTTTTCGCCAGGTCGAAACACAATAGTAAAGTCATATTGCGCTAATTCCCCAGCCCACCGTGCTTGCCGCCGATTCAGGAGTGTTTTGGTCTTAAAGGATTCGAGGTTGTGGTGATCCGTGAGGATGCTAAATGGCTTGGGGAGTGCGTGAAGGTACATGTGCCATTTTTCCAAACAAACAACAATTGCAAGGAGTTCCTTATCACCGATTCCGTAGTTGCATTCGGCTGGTGACATTTTCTCGGACAGGAAGGCAACAGGGTGGAGGACAGATTTGCCGTTCTCAGGAACCTTTTGAGAGAGGATGCCGGAGACCACATAGTCGGAGGCGTCAGTCTCGAGGATTGTTTCAAGGTTTGGGTCAAAGTGCCGGAGGATTGGAGCAGAGGTGAAGGCGGTTTTCAAGCGAGAGAATACTGCATCGCATTCTGAAGACCATGCAAAGGGGGTATCCTTTTGCAATAGTCGGAAGAAGGGTTGACAGATCCGGGAATAACCTTCAATGAAGTGGCGATAGAAGTTGGCGAAACCAAGGAAGCATTGGATGTCTTTAACTGATTTTGGCGTTTCCATTCCACTACCGCTTTAACTTTTTCTGGGTCCATTTCGATACCTTCTGAGGAGATAACGAAACCGAGGAAGGTGGTCTTTGTAACACTAAATTCGCATTTCTCTGGTTTGACGTAGAGACCAGCTTCCGAGAGCTTTGCAAGAACTTTCCTGACTTGGTCTTTGTGTTCTGCTCGGGTTTTGGAGTATATCAATATGTCATCAAGGTAGACAACACAAAAGACATCAAGGAATTCCCGGAGGGTGTCGTTCACAAATCTTTGACAGGTGGCAGGGGCATTGGTAAGTCCAAAAGGCATGACAAGAAACTCGAAGAGGCCATATCGGGTGCGGAATGCAGTTTTCCACTCATCACCTTCCTTGATTCTGATGAGGTTGAAGGCAGCTCGGAGATCAAGGCGAGTAAAGTACTTTGAGCCTCGAATCTGGTTCAATGTTTCCTCAATCCTTGGTAGTGGGTAGCGGTCTTTGTGGGTGATGTCGTTAAGGGCACGATAATCCACACAAAGTCTTAGGGAACCATCTTTTTTCTTGACAAAGAGGATTGGTGAGGCGCTAGATGAGGAGCTAGGGCGAATAAATGCTTTGGCAAGATTCTCATCAAGCCATTCTCGGACCTCCTTGAGTTCTGAATCGGACATTGAGTACATGCGTCCAAGAGGAGGTTTGGCGCCTGGAAGTAGAGGAATTTCATGATCGACATATCGGTGGGGAGGAAGCGATGAAGCTTCCTTCTTAGAGAACAAGGGCAAGAAGTTGTGATATTCTGAAGGGACAAGAGCTGAGGCTGGTTCGGGAGTGCTGGGTGTTTCTGGAAGGGAGGCGAGTACACAAATCATTGAACCGGGTTGTTTAACAGCGACTCGCATGGCAGCACGAGAGATAACTGCAATTTTGTGATTTACTGTACTGGGAGGGTTGCTGGAGATTGTATTTTGTCGAACAGGAAGGCAGTGGGCCTGGCAGTAACCAGACGCAAAGGTAATGGTGTTCTTTTGCCAATCAATCATGGGATTATGGCGGCGAAGCCAGGTCCGTCTAAGAATTAAGTTCCATCCGGCCAGTTTTGTCACTTGGAATGTAAGAACTTCCTCATGTTGGTCGACGGTAAGTTTCAAGGTACAAGAGTGGGTTATCTGGCCAGCAACCGAGCGTCTCCCATCGACAACGATGAGGTCTTCTGGTTTTGGTTTCAGATCAAGGACAAGGTTCAAGGACAAGGCAAAGTCAAGGTTGATGAACTGAGAGGTAGCTCCACAGTCCACCATGCAGGTTCCAGGCAAAGAATCATTGATAGTAGCATTGAAAGTCATAGATGACTCGGAACCGAGATCACCTGAAAGAGAAACAGAAGACAAACGCAAAGCAGCAGAGATTCGATACCTTCGCAACCTACTCTTGTGAGCAGATCGCAACTCAACAGGAACAACAAAACCAGTACCAAGCAAATCAACAGATGGTAAAACAGAAAAAGCATTAACGGAAAACATTGGGGAACAAGAGGCGCACGAAGGCGAAAAACAAACACAAGAGGGTTCAAGAGAGAAGACACCAGGTTGCATCCTGGCACTCCTTGAAGGGTCTTCGGTCTTCAAAGAGGCAGTTAGTTTTTTGCCTGATCGGCGGTCTCGGTGGTGCTGTAGAGCACAGTTGCTGGTGGTCCAGCTGGGGCAGAGGCGTCGGAGGTAGCGTTAACCTTCTGGCTCTTATTGGGGCAGACACTTGCAAAGTGTCCCTTTGCGCCGCAATAGAGGCAGAGTCCATTGGCACGGCGGTAGTCCTTGTTGGCTTGGGTAAGAGGACCTCGTTTCCTTTTGACTTCGACTGCAGAGAGGTCCATTGGTCCAGCGTGTGAACCAGTAGCGGTAGAGTTACTGGTGGAGGCTGGTGTTCGTGGGGTAGTGTTGTTGTGGTGTTGGGAAGACGTGTGGTGTTGGCTTTGCACACGTCTAATGTTGTTGTCAAGCTGAATGCACATTTGTGCAACAGCTGCGAGAGTCTCGGGGACATTGAGTTGGTAGGACAGCGCTGTTGCGGTATCCTTGTTGAGGCCAGAACGGAAGCGAGCAATTTGTTCCTTCTGGTTCATGGAAAGCTTGGTGGCGATGGTGACAAACTCAGCATGGTAGGTGGAACAATCCCTTTTACCCTGCCGGAGCTTGTCAAGTTTCTCCCTAGCTGTAGCTTCAGCGTCAGGGTCGTCAAAGGCTGCTTGGAGGGCATGAATGAATCCCTCGTAGGATTGGAACTGGACTTGGCCAGTGATTGGGTCCATGTGTGGGTTGAACCACGCTTGGGCACCTCCGGAGAGGTGAGAGGCAGCATAGGCAATCCTAGCTGCGTCAGAGGCATAACGGGTGGGGTCGGAGGAGAAAACCAGTTGGAGTTGGGTGATGAACTGGCGATATTTGTCCCTGGTGCCATCGAAGGCAGTGGGGTCTGCAATCTTTGGGGCCAGGTTTCGTGGCGCGGGTGGTGGTGGTGCTAGGGCTTGGAGTCTAGTCTGTACACCGGCGTGGAATCCGGATTGGAAGTGGGCATAGAGTGACTGAGTAGCAGCGCTCAGTTCGTCAACATCGGTAAGGTTGGGGATTACTGGCGATTGCCAGGTTCCAGTGGTGCCACACATAACACCTTGAAGGTGCGCATTGGTGAGGCTTGTCCTGATGTCAGGACGGAGGTTATTGGGGAGGCTTGGGTTGTCGCTAGCGACGAACTGTGTGGTTGAGAGGAGGGCAAGATAGTCGGTCCAGGGGGTTGCCAGTGGAGGGAGAGGAGTTTGAGAACGAGACATCTTGAGGTTGCTAGGGTGTGGCGGAGACAGTTATGTTGACGCAACAAAGTGTGATGACCAGGTCCCAGTGGACAGGAACCAGGAGCGGGTATTGTAGCCGTGGAGGTGGTGGGTACGGTTGGTAGGCTGAATGGAGGCGGGGTATGAGGAGTTGAGGGCGCGGACGACGTACTCGTTGGTTTGGTCTAGGAGGTGGCGGGCGTCGGTGATGGGTTCTGAGCCTGGGAGGATGAAGGTGCGGCGGGTGGGGAGAGTGAATCCTGGGGCGAGGCGAGGGGTCGAGGCACGGGGCATGGGACGTGGTCAAGGCGGGGTTAAGAGGGGCTGTCTAGGCCACGGAGGAGGAGAGTATAAAATATATTCGAATAACAACTTGTTAAGTTACAGCTGAGGGAAAGAGACAAGTTGTTGCGTGAAGAGGAAAGGAAAAGAAGACAAGACGAGAGGGAGAAAGGACTCCTTATATAGAGATCCTTCTCGAGCTATGGAACTAGAAAGACATGAATAGAATTGCAGCGCCGCGGCTGCGCAGTGGCTGCGCGGCGGCTGCGCAAGGTACATGAGTCAAAGGGAATTACAAATCAACTGCGCAATAGAAACAACTAGAACTTAATGGAAACTGACGGAAACATATGGAAACCTATTGCGCAGTGAAGGTTCGTGATGCTAGAACCTTCTGGTGGTTTCTTCTGGATTCCGAACTAGGAAGTCGAGCAGTGACAGGGATGCGGGCTGTCGTGTTGCAACGGTTACCAGGAACGGACTAGGACATGGACTAGGTACATGGCGAGGTGGAGTATTGCTAGTAGTAAGCTGAACTCGGCTGGGGTCAGGATCAGGTGAACATGGATCCACTGTGGCTGATAGCGAGGCTGGTGCCGGCGGTGGCTAGGTGCGGGGTAGTCTTGAGTAAGGATGGAAACTCGGTTCATGACAATCACGATGTCTTGTTCTCAAACTGCTCTCCCCCCGCCTGCAACCTCCTGGACCGACTACCATGCTCTCCTCTCAACCACACAGTTTGTCGCTAGCGACAACCCAAGCCTTCCCAATAACTTCCATCCTGACATCAGGACAAGCCTCACTAATGCGCCCCTTCAAGGTGTTATGTGTGGCACTACCGGAACCCGGCAATTGCCAGTAATCCCAACCTCATTGATGTCGACAAACTGAGCGATCCTACTCAGTCATTCTATGCCCACTTCCAAGCCGGATTCCATGCCGGTGTACAAAACAGACTTTAAGCCCTAGCACCACCACCCCCCGCGCCACGAAACCTGGCCCCAAAGAATGCAGGCCCCACTGCCTTTGATGGTACCCGGGACAAGTATTGCCAGTTCATCACCCAACTCCAACTAGTTTTCTCCTTCGACGCCACCTGTTATGCCTCCGACGCAGCTAGAATTGCCTATGCTGCCTCTCACCTCTCTGGAGGTGCCCAAGTATGGTTCAATCCACACATGGACCTAGTTACTAGCCAGGTCCAGTTTCAATCCCACGAAAGATTTATCAACGCCCTCCAAGCAGCATTCAACAACCCAGATGCCGAAGCAATTGCAAGAGAAAAGCTTGACAAATTCCGTCAAGGTAAACAAGACTGCTCTGCCAATGCTGCTGAGTTTGTCACCTATTCCACTAAGCTCTCTATGAACGAAAAAAAGCACATTGCCATATTCCGCTCTGGCTTCAACAAGGACACTGCTACGGCGTTATCCTACCAACTCAATGTTCCGGAAACTCTGGCTGCTGTTGCACAAATGTGCATCCAGCTCGACAACAACATCAGGCGTGTACACAATCAAGACCATCCGCCCTCCCAACATCACAACACCGCTGCCCTTCGCACCAGTGCTACTGCCAGCTCCTCTACCACTACAGCCTCACATGCGGGACCTGTGGACCCTTCTGCAGTTGAGGTAAAAAGAAAGCGTAGTCTTCTCACCCAGGCCTATGAAGACTATCGCCACGCCAATGGCCTCTGCGTCCACTGTGGTGCAAATGGACACTTCGCAAGTGTCTTCTTGTTGTCGTAAAAACCGTAGTTAGTACCGTAAAGGGTAATATCTCGTACCTCACCCTGCATCTGCAGAGTCACAAGTGCATGTAGGGTAAGACCTAAGACTTGCGCACAAAGCGCACACGCACTGCGCTCTGCAGGAGTAGTATCGCTGCGGATGCTGCAGACATTGAAATATCACGCACGCACTACGTCTCCAAGTAACATGTTATGAGCCCGGCTCACGCCTGAGAAAGATATTCGCTACACTAGAAACTCGCAAAGACTTACTCTTCAATGCCCCCGCATCACCACCATCACCATGTCAGACTCAGACAGCGAACACGACAAGGTCACTTGCCCAAGACTCAAAGGATCCGAAAATTATCATCTCTGGTCTCGCCTTATCCTTTTCAAACTTGCGGGCAAGGGACTTCAGAGAATCAGCACTTACGCACCAGATCCCAATGTCGCCGAAGATGACTTTGAACACCTAATCCGCTCGGAACCAGTACCTCTTCCACTCGCTAACGGAACGAACGCCGAAAAAGCCAAACGCCAAAAAGAAATCCTCAACCACGAGAAACGCTTCTATCAAGCAATCTCAACGATCCTGGCACACATTCATCCGAATGTGCAGGGCGAATTTAGCAATCTAGCAGATCCCGCACAAATCCTCGTCAAAGCAAAAACTCTGTACGGTAAAAACAGGATGGCGGCCGAACTCGAACTCAGGGACAAACTCAGCGGAATGAAGTACAATATCCATACGGCTGCCGACGAATTCTTCGCCAAAATTCAGACAACCTTCACTCGTCTGTCTGAAATGGGTATCCAACTCGATGACCACTACAAAACATCAATAGTCATCGGGATGTTCAAGGATAACATGTTCACCACTTTCAAGGATTCGATTATCTCTCAGATCAACAATGACACCAAATACGAGGATGTCGTAGACAAATGCAAGACCTTCATTCGACGCAAGCAAACTGACATGGATATCGACACCAGCTACGTGGCCAACTCTTCCTTTTCCGGAAGAAGAGGTGGAGGAAGAGGTCGAGGAAGAGGCAGAGGTGGCAGGGGTGGTCGTGGAGGCAGAGGAGGCGGCAACTCCAGCAACAACTCCGGACCCGAACGCGGCGGCGATGACAACAATTCAGTCGATCAAAGTAATAAGAAGTGCTACACTTGCAACCAGTTCGGCCACATGTCCAACGAATGTCAAAACAAAGCCGAAGCGTTGGCAAGACTCAAAGAGAAGATCAAGAAACTTGAGGAAAGCACTGCCGAGGGAAGTGGCAACAAGGCCGAAGCAAAGGCAACTACCGGCGGAGGAAGTGGCACTAAGTGTGGAAGTGATGGAAAGGATGACAAAGAGAAGGATAAGGCTAAGAAGGCAAGAATCAAGTGCTAAAATGGAACCCCTTTTACCTCATCCCACATCTCATCATTACACCGTCATGCAACCCTTACTCCAAACAGGTGCACATACCTCGCTTATCTCTGTTTTTCTTGCATTTCATGTTGCTACTGAAGCCCTCAGCGCTTGTTCATACCTTCCCTACATATATATTGAACAGGAAAGATCTCAAGGAACGGAGACCCTCAAGAAGAAGATTCCTACAAAGTAATGAATTCTTAATGACAGGAAGAATCATTGTAGAGGAACATGGTTATTATACTTATAGCATTAGAAGCGAAACGAGAGGTAGCTGGGAGCACCTACTCAACGCACGGAGTTATTGTTTAATTTTGTCACGTTTAGACAAAATAGAAAGTTATTACAAAGCCAAAATCATTATCTCTACTCTGTGTCTTTTGAGATTAATGACTTGAATACGTGCTAATTGTAAAAATGAAATATTAATTAGTCACATAAAACTCTTGGTGTGAAGCGAAATACCGCCATCGATTGCATCATGATGAGTCATGAATCACACCTCGACATGCCTCATGACGAATATGACAACGTCACATCTGAGGATGACGATGCAGAAATGACCGATAGTCGTGACGAGTCAGATACCGATCAGGACATGATTGAATCTGATAACGATGAAGTCATGGTTGACATCAATGATAAGATGGATACAGACTCCGAAGATGATACAGTCTTCCTTACTCCAAAGAGGATCCATAGAGGGTCCCGTCTCGATTGGTTCACAGACTCTGGATGCACTCGGCACATTTGTGCGAATCCTAAATACATTCTACGTCGTAGACCCTTGCAGAGAAAGCATGCAATTATGGTCGGAAACGGCCAGATCTTGAATCCAATTTGCGAATGCGACGTACTACTTCGGGTATGGAATCAAGAAACTTTCAAATCATACGAGGTAGAAATCACGGATGTTTTATACGTCCCAGGGATGATGGCAAATCTCATTTCGGTATATCAATTAAATCAACGAGGATTTAGTGCTACCTTTGACGGAATAACCAGGGATAGACCAACAAAAAGGACAGGAGGAGGTAAAGTCTATGATGTGGACACTCTTGAAACTCTCATGACGTTCTCGACAAGGAGACGCCAATCCTGCATTGACTTAACTCACTCCACCGAACTGGCATATCTCACCAGTCAGGATTTAAGAGAAGAGGAATATTTAAATATTCAATGCCTCAATATTTCGGACAAGTCTACCAGTCCAAACAAGAAAGAGACAACGCAATCAATTCCAGGCGTTGTAAGAAAACGAAAGGATTTGACCTTCGTCACAATGCCAAAAGGAGTTAATCTACGAAAGGCTAAATTGACCGAACAAGATTATACAAATCGTTTGTGGCATCAAGGATGTGGACATGCACATACACGAGTTATTCAATTAGCATGCAAACGAGGTCACATTTCAGCAACAGTCAAAGGTGTTCTCCCTCACTGCAAGGCGTGTGTAGAAGGAAAAGGAATTCGTACGTCCAGGAAGAGCAGAAAAGGCACTCGAGCCCAGGAATTGCTCGAAATCGTACACTCGGATACGGCAGGACCCATTACTCCGGCGTCCACAAGACACCAATATCGCTACATGCAGATATGTGTAGACGATAAGAGTCGTTATACCACGGTCGCTTTTCTACGTCGGAAAATCGAAACAACTCCAAAAGTTAGCCAATATTGGGCCACTACAGAGAGACAGACTGGCTTAAAAATGCGTCGATTTAAGACGGATAACGGAACAGAGTATCACGATATCAAGGACAAGTTCCACCGTGAAGGAGTCATCCACGAGACATCTGCTCCTTATACACCACCCCAAAACGGCACTTCTGAGAGACACATCAGGATCATTGTGGACAAAGCGAAGTGTATGTTGCATCAAGTAAATGCACCTACTCATCTCTGGGCCCACGCAGTAAGCTATGCAACGTATATTCATAATCGCTTACCTACCCAAGGCAGTAACTCACAGTCACCATATGAAATTTGGAATGGTCATCCTCCAAATCTGGATCACCTCCTTGTATGGGGATGCACAGTATATTCAATTATACCAAAAGAACGTCGCCACGGAAAGATGGAGAAGAACGCTATAATGGGAGCATTTGTTGGCTTCGAAGGCGACAGCAAAAATATAATTGTCTGGCGAGCTGATAAAAACGATACCTTTGTCACAGCCGATTATATGGTTGATGAAGGGGACTTCTCGGTAATATCCTGTGGAGGAAAAATACATGAAAGACTGGTCTTCTACGACGAATATGACACTGCTAAGCAGAAGAACACATCCAGAACGCATGATTCTACGGATGCTAGACATGACGATAGCTCAGACAGTGACGATGATGACGACATGGATTTAGGGGACCAAGGAAATCGCTCCCCAAGACAATTTAGTCGAGAACCAAGCCTTGACCCTCCTAGTCGACAGAATACACCTGAAGAAGAAGAAGAAGACGAAGGAGGTGTTGATAATCGACATGGGATCAGGCAATCAGGTAGAAACCGAAGAGCACCTCGCCGATTTAGTCAAGAACTCTTTACAGCGACTGCTTTAGAACATGGGCTAGACGAAAGCTACTTTTCTACAGCGCCGTCAGGTTTTAACCTCGCCTATGTTGGCGAGGAGGAGAATACATTGCCGGACAGTTGGAACATGCCTGACATGCCACTGACAGCAGTGGATACAGGAAATGTTACAAGAACTACACGGGCTGAACGCACACCAGAAGAATTTCGATTCAATCACGCCTATAATCATCCAACTGATCATGATCAATGGAGAGAATCAATTCAAAGCGAGTTAAAGTCTCTAATCGACATGAAGGTCTTCGAAGTCATCGATGCACCGACACGAGAACAGACGGTAACCACCAAATGGGTTTTTAAGCATAAGCTACATCCAAATGGAGAGATAGCACGCTACAAAACAAGGCTCGTTGCAAGAGGATTTACTCAACAACATGGAGTCGACTACGAAGAGACGTTCGCTCCGGTAGCAAAATTCGCGTCGATTAGAACGCTTCTTAGTCTCGCAGCTGAAAAGAAATGGTCAGTTCACCAGATGGACGTGAAGACAGCATTTCTATGCTCGGAAGTTGACTACGAGGTCATTCTTCAACTACCTGATGGGCTACAAAAAGGATCACCAATTCTAGACCAGTTCCCTGGACTGAAGGACAAGATCGAGAACAGTCAGCGTCCAGTACTACGCCTAAATAAAGCGCTCTATGGTCTGAAGCAAAGCCCACGATTATGGTACCAAAGACTCACAGATTACCTTATTGAATTGGGATACACCAGATCAGAATATGATTATTCTCTATTTCTACGGGATGATGGCATTATAGCCATATACGTAGATGATCTCCTCATTGCAGGAGGGGATGAAGGTACAATTCCTATCCATAATTCTTGTCATACTTATTGAACATAGGACATGATGTCTAACATAAAATCCTCAACATACAGAAACGATTAAAAATATTAAAAAGGAACTTACCAAAGAATTTGAAATGAGCGATATGGGAGAATCGACGTTCTTCCTCGGATTGCTGATAAATCAACAGCTGGGAGTCAGGACTACGATTTCCCAAGAACACTACATTGATAAGATCTTGGCCTCATTTGGAATGCAGAACTGTGCTCCAAAGGACACACAACTCACCAAACTCCTGAATAAGAGAGACGAATCCGAAGAATCCACAGATCAACGGGAATATCAACGTGCAATTGGATCACTGATGTACTTGATGCTCGGAACTCGAGCTGACATCGCATTTGCCATCTCTTATCTAAGTCGATTCTGTGCTGATCCTTCGATTCATCACTGGACAGCAGTCAAAGGAGTTATGAGATATCTCAAAGGCACTAAGGCTCTGAAATTGGTATATGAATTGTGCACAGAATACATCACGATTCCCAGCAAGTATTCAGAATGCCATCAATAACCGCTCTCCAATATTTGGCTTCACCGACGCAGATTAGGCATCTAGCAAGGACGATCGGAAGTCAGTAGGAGGGTACATCTTTATGCACCAAGGAAACCTGCTGTCATGGTGCTCAAAGAAGCTCACTTTTGTTGCCACCTCAACGATGGAAGCCGAATACATGGCGGCAGCACATGCAGGAAAAGAAGGCATATGGCTGAGTTCCTTATATGCCGAATTATCAGGCACTTCAAGAGCAGAAGTATGCATTATGACAGACTCCCAGTCTGCAATGAAGGTACCGCTCACATCTAAAAACACAAAGATAACTAGATTAAGAGCTAATTTAAAATACGTTAAAAGGTTGCGAAAGATCCAGCAGATCATCCACGAGCTGAACATATAGCTATCGGATATCACTTTCTGCGAGACCGGATAAACAGAAAGGAGATTACATTAGAGTATATCAACACCACAGAAATGGTGGCAGATTTTCTCACTAAACCTCTCGCTAGAACTAAGTTTCTACGTTACCGAGAACTTTGTGGATTAGTCAAGTAAAACTTGTACTTGATAGGCATAACCTAGACACCTGTCATATTTCCTATGTTCTTGGAAGGGTTATACAAATTAAGCGAATATCAATCTCAACTAAATTACAGGGAGAGAGCACGAGAAGGAGGAGTGTTGTCGTAACAACCGTAGTTAGTACCGTAAAGGGTAATATCTCGTACCTCACCCTGCATCTGCAGAGTCACAAGTGCATGTAGGGTAAGACCTAAGACTTGCGCACAAAGCGCACACGCACTGCGCTCTGCAGGAGTAGTATCGCTGCGGATGCTGCAGCCATTGAACTATCACGCACGCACTATGTCTCCAAGTAACACTTCTCCAATAAGGCACAGAAGGTCAACGCTACCTCCGACATTGCCACACCAGCAGGACCACCTGCAACTGTGCTTTACAGCACCACCAAGACAGCCACTCCGGCCAAAAACTAACTGCCTCCTTGAAAACCGAGAACCCTTCAAGGAGTGCTAGGATGCAACCTGGTGTCCTCTCTCCTGAACCCTCTTGTGTTTGTTTTACACCTTCGTGCACCTCTTGTTCCCCAATATTTTCCGTTAATGCTTTTCTTGTTTTACCATCTGTTGATTTGTCTGGTACTGGTTTTGTTGTTCCCATTGAGTTGTGATCTGCTGGGAAGAGTAGGTTGCAAAGGTATCGAATCTTTGCTGCTTTGCGTTTGGCTTCTGTTTCTCTTCCTGGTGATCTCGGTTCCGAGTTACCTATGACTTTCAATGCTACCATCAATAATTCCTTGCCTGGAACCTGCATGATTGACTGCGGAGCTACCCCCCAGTTTATTGACCTTGACTTTGCCTTGTCCTTAAACCTGAACCTTGATCCGAAACCTAAGCCAGAAGACCGCATTGTAGTCGATGGGAGACGCTCTGCTGCAGGACAGATAACCCACTCTTGTATCTTGAAACTCATTGTCAACCAATATGAGGAACCTCATCCTCGGAATAACATGGCTCCAACGCCATAACTCCTTAATCAATTGAGAAAGGAATATCCTTACCTTCGCCTCAGAATATTGTCAAGCCCACTGTCTCCCAACTCAACAAAATATCATCACCAGCAATGCTCCGTCGCGTGCCGATCACAAGATCGCACTCATCTTGCGAGCACCAATAAGTATAGCTACCAAACAACCCGCATCTATGATCTGTGTTCTTGCCTCCCTGCCTAAAGAAACCCCAAGTACCAAGCCAGCTGAGAAATTGGTTCCCCCAGGATACTACAATTTTCTACCACTCTTCTCAAAGAAGAAAGCCTCAGTTCTACCCCCATATTAATATGTGGACCATAAAATCTCTTCGCTTCCTGGCGCAAAACCACCCGTTGGACGAATGTATTCAATGTCCAATTCAGAACTCAAAGAAGTCCGAGAATGGTTGGATGAATACCTTGCAAAGGCATTTATTAGACCCAGCTGTTCCTCCAGTGCCTCGCCAATCCTCTTCGTCAAGAAAAATGATGGTTCTCTATGCCTATGTGTCGATTACCGAGCACTTAACGACATTACACATAAGGATAGGTACCCACTCTCCAACATTGAAGAAACCTTGAACCAAATCCATGGATCCAAGTACTTCACCTGACTGGACATGCGAGCTGCTTTCAACCTCATCAATATTGAGGAAGGCAAGGAATGGAAAACCACCTTCCGAACTAGATATGGCCGCTTCGAATTTATGGTCATGCCCTTCGGCCTAACCAATGCCCCAGCAACCTCTCAGCAATGTATCAATGACATACTCCAAGAATTGCTCGACGTCTTCTGCGTTGTCTACTTAGACTACTTCCTGATTTACTCAAAGTCACGAAAGGAACAGCAAAAACAAGTCCGTAAAGTCCTTGCCAAACTCTTTAAGGCAGGACTGTTTGTCAAACCCGAGAAATGCGAATTCACAGTCAACAAGAAAACCTTTCTGGGTTTCGACATCTCCTCTGACGGTATCGAAATGGACCCGGAAAAGGTTAAAGCTGTGATTGAATGGGGAACTCCTGAATCCGTAAAGGATATCCAGTGTTTCCTGGGATTTGCTAACTTCTACCGACGCTTCATCAAAGGATACTCTCAGATCTGTTAACCTTTCTTCCGACTATTGCAAAACGACACCCCGTTTGCTTGGTCTTCAGACTGGGATCTCGCATCCTCTAAATTGAAGAAGGCCTTTACCTCAGCACCAGTCCTTCGATACTTTGACCTAAACCTCAAAAATATCCTTAAAACCGACGCCTCCGACTATGTGGTCTCCGGCATTCTGTCCCAAAAGATCCCAGAAAATGGCAAAACAGTACACCACCCTATTGCCTACCTGCCTGAGAAAATGTCACCTGCCGAATGCAATTATGGCATTGGTGATAAAGAATTCCTTGCAATTGTGGTTTGTGTTGACAAATGGCACATGTACCTCCATGCTCTGCCAAAGACGTTTACAATCCTCACTGACCACCATAACCTTGAATTCTTCAAGACCAAGACCCCCTTCAACCGTCGGCAATCATGCTGGGCTGGGGAACTTGCACAATACGACTTTACAATTGTATTCCGACCTGGCGAAAAGAACGGAAAATCCGATGCCCTGACCCACAGGTCTGGAAACCTCCCTGAAGAGGGGGATGAATGTGCATGCCTTGTGCGTACCCTTATCCCATCCTCTGAATTTTCGGAATACTCCCTATCTGCACCATCAATAGGTTTTAACGACGAAATCTGAACCCTCCTACTATCTGATGCCCTGGGAAAATCCATTTTCCCTGCCCTCGAGACCTTTGAAACAAAACACCTAACAGTTCCCCTCGGGCAATATACTTACAACAACGGCCTGCTTCACGTCAACAAACTCCTATACATCCCACACAACAAACTCCTTCAAGGTAAAGTTCTGAACTTTTGCTATGAACACCCAGCTGCAGGCCATCCAGGCCGAGCCGCCACCTACAAGCTTGTATCCCGGAACTACTGGTGGCCAAAGATGCATAAAACCATCACACGCTACATTCAGAACTGTGACACCTGCATGAGGATTAAACTCGTTGACATGCGCCCTATGGCCTCCTGAAACCTCTCAAAATTCCAATCCGACGATGGAGATCAATCTCAATGGACTTTAACACAGGATTACCTCTGTCGAACGGATTTGACGCTGTTCTAGTCGCGATCGACCGACTTTCCAAGATAGCCCATTAAATTCCAACTACAACCGAATGCAACTTCCAAACCCTGGCCAGACTCTTCCTTAACAACATCTTCCGCCTCCATGCTCTCCCGGACTCCATAGTCACCAACCGCGGAACCCGGTTCATCTCCGAGTTCTCAAGATTCCTCTACAAGCTCCTTGGAATCCAACAGAAGCTTTGCACTAGCTTTCACCCACAGACCCATGGCCAAACCGAAAGGGTCAATGCAATCCTGGAAAAATACCTCCCCGCCCATTGCAACTACCAACAGGACGACTGGTTCGAGTTGTTATCCATGGCCGAGTTTGCATACAACAACACCCTGTCCGCCACCACTGGAATCACTCTCTTCTTTGCGGTTCATAGCCAACAACCCCGCTATGAGATCCTTGCCAACCCCTCTATGCCACAACTAACCCCAGAAGCACTCAAGGATTATGCTGAGCGCCTGTCACTTTTGGATAAATACTTTCGAGCCGAAATATCCTGGTCCCAGGCAATCCATGCTGAACAAGCCGATCTTTACCGAATTCCACCACCTGCATACAAAGTAGGCGACGAAATCTGGCTCTTGAGGCGACACATCTACACCACCCGACCCTCAACTAAGTTGGATTATAAATGCCTTGGGAAATTTAGAATTATCCAGAAAATCTCAAGCCATGCATATAAGCTTGAACCCCCTGCTACCATGAAAGTTCACCTAGTGTTCCACGTCTCACTGCTCGAACCCGTCGCCCAAGACCCCCTCGCAGGTCAAGTTCAACCTCCCCCACCTTCAGTTATTGTTAACGAAGACCTTGAGTGCAAAGTCAAAGAGATTCTCGATTCCAAGTTAGTCCAAAGACAACTCAAGTACCTTGTCCGTTGGATCAGTTACGATCATCCTACCTGGCAACCCGCAAGCAACATCAAGAACGCACCAGCACTTGTTAGGCGCTTCCACGCAGCTTACCCACAGAAACTCAGACCCGCCAAACTTCCTGCACAATGAGTGGTTCCTGGAACAACCCGATTATCATCAAGGACGACCCAGAACCAATTCAAGAAAGATTGCTGGAGCTTTCCTCTAGAAGGGGGGCTACTGTCATGAACCGAGTTTCTAGTCTCCTGCAAGACTACCCCGCACCTAGCCACCATCGGCCCCAGCCTTGCTATCAGCCACCGGGGATCCATATCCATCTGATCCTGACCCCCGACGAGTTTCACTTACTACTAGTGTTACTCTACATCGCCATGCACCTAGCCTATGCCCTAGCCCGTTCCTGGTAACCATTGTAACACGACAACCCGCATCCCTGTCACTGCTCAACTTCCTAGTTCGGAATCTCAGAAAAACCACCAGAAGGTTCTAGTATCACGAATCTTCGCTGCGTAATAGCTTTCTATATGTTTCTATTAGTTTCTATTATGTTCTAGTTGTTTCTATTACGCAGTTGATTTCTATTCCTCTTTGACTCATGTACCTTGCACCGGCGCTACGATTCCGTTCCTGTCTTTCTAGTTCCATGACTGGAGAAGGATCTCTATATAAAGAGTCCTTTCTCCCTCCTGTCTTGACTTCTTTTCCTTTCCTCTTCACGCAACAACTTGTCTCTTTCCCTTAGTTGTACCCGAACAAGTCGTTATTTGAATATACTTTATACTCTCCTATTCCATAGCCTAGACAGCCCCTCTTGATCCTGCCTTGACCAAGTCCCATGCCCAGTACCTTGACCACTCGCCACTCAGTTAACCCCCACGGCGGTGTCCCAGAACCTGCTCCTGTACACCCTCTCGACTAAGTCAACACCTACACTAACACCATCCTCAACTGCTGCTACCTCTCTCTAATCCACGCCTATCCTCCCCCTCGGCACGGACACAACGGTACCTTCTTCGGCCCTTGAGATCCTGTCACCGGGACCTGGTCATCACAGGTTGAGGCGGCGGAGTTCGGGAACGTTGACTTAATCGAGCAGGTGGTTGGTGGAGATCTCAAGGGTGTATCTAGTGATGATGACAGTCTGCACGGTGGTTAAGGAGCTGGGCATTGGGCAAGGTCACGGAGGTTTCAAGAGGGGCTGCCTAGGCCCCGAAGAGGATGAGAGTAAAGTATATTTTGAATAACAACTTGTAGGGTACAGAGGTAGGAAAGAGACAAGTTGTTGCGTAAGGAGAAGAGGAGAAGAGTCAAGACAAAAGGGAGAAATGACTCCTTACATAGAGATCTTTCTTGAGCTATGGAACAGGAAAGCCATGGACAGAATTGCATCGTCGTGGCTGCGTAATGGCTGCGCAACGGCTGCGCAAGGAACATGAGTCAAAGGGAATCAGAAACCATCTGTGCAATAAAAGGAACGAGAACATGATGGAAACTAATGGAAACATAAGGAAAGCTATTGCACCGTGAAGGTTTGTGATACTAGAACCTTCTGGTGGTTTCTCTGAGGTTCCGAACTAGGAAGTCAAGCTGTAACAGGGATGCATGCTGTCAGATAGCAACAGTTACCAAGTAGGGACTAGGACGCGGACAAGGTACAATGGCAAGGTAGAGTATTGCTAGTAGTAAGCGGAACTCGGCAAGGGTCAGGAACAGGTGCACATAGATGTTCCGAGGCTGTCGGCGAGGCTGAGGCCGGTTGTGGCTGGGTGCAAGTTGGTCTTGGGTGATGCTGGACTTGTGGTTCATGACACCTTAACAGAATTGACGATTAAATGCAAAAATCAAATCCAATGGAATTGAAATTCATTTCACCACAATATCTATTCTATGTTCCATATTGCATTTCCCACAACATCAACCTGAAATCGCAAATAGAATCTGTGCCTGATCCTAATCCCGAATCCTCCGCCATTCGCACCTTGTATTGTTTCTGTAATCCAATGCAATTCTCACCTAGAATCCATGCGAATAATTGCTCTTATACCCCATTGAGTCTGCTAACTTTCTATAGTGAGTTCTTTTTCTAGGGTATTTTCAATGTTTCTATTATTGTATCTACACATGTAAGTTTTCAGTACTTACATTTCATCCTTCCTTCTATATCCCTTTCACACTATATGTACACCTATCATCATGTAATCTCCTCATTCTTTGCCAATAAGTTCTTTCATTGACTACTCTCATGTTATTCAAGTTTCTACTGTTTGTGCTTATGTTACACTGATTTCTATCACATCTAAATACCATCTGACTTGTCCTATTCTCGAATTTTTCATAGTATCGTTGCAAGAAACCATATCTCACCAATACACACATCTTATTTTCTTTCCACTTCATAAAACAGTTTTCAGGGTCTATGCTACTCTTTGACTTACTATCTGGGGTTTTGTGGAGTTTTCTTGTTGTTGCCAACTTCTTCACATGTACAAATATAAGAACTGCTGGCTGCCCTCACTTAGCGTTTTGCTGCATAAGAATACCTTGATAGTTATCACTTGCTCTGCTTGCTATCGGCTTAATGCACTGTACTTTGAGGTCTTTCATTACCTATTGTGCATGTATCACGTTTTTCTGCCTAGACTCTTAGTTTTCTTAAGAGTTCCCTCTCACTGAATCCATGTCATTATCCAACGTCCATGGCACTATCAGACCCGGAATCCACTGATATTTCCACCTGATATCTAGATCCGTCCCCTATTTGGTACTGGATTAACTGCCATTGCCAGTGTCATATACTAGATCAGATCCCCCACGTAAGCAGTGCTTATTTTGACAAATCTATAGCCCCCTAGTTGGCCCAATTCCACCATTATCAGGAGCTGCTGCAATTTCCTCCCTCAGACCTACCGTCATATCCGCCATGTAATTGATTGTGAAATTGATAAATCTATACTCTCCTAGTTAGCACAATTCCATCATCATCAGGAGGAGATGTCGTTTATGGATGGGAGGACACAGGGAGAGAAAACGTGGTGCAGTAGTCAAGAAATGATGTAAAGCAATGAGATAAGCAAACAAGGTAGGGAAGGGCTTTGAGGTGGTGGGGAGTTGCAATGAGGAATCAAGGTGAGGAAGCGTTATGAGCACTTAAGGGAAAATGATAAGAAAATGAAGGCTTACAGTCCAAGCGAATGGAAGCCTGTGGAAACCTACAGTTGAGGCGGTCAGCTGCAGAGGGGGCCTGTTGAAGCTAATAGGGGAGCTATGGAAGTGGTGGAGCAACATTTTTACTCAAATTGGCTATACTTTTTCCTCATTGAGTATAGAATTCAGTGATGATTCTGTATGCAATTTCGGATGAAAATGGTCAATGATTCCAAAGCAATTCCAGGTGCCATTGGCGGGGTTGTATATAGCAGTGGATTCAAGTTGCAATGCCTGGAGGGAATCCGCGGTGGAAATAGAAGTATATTTTCTGTAAAATTCCGGGTTCGATTCTGCAATTGGCAGTGGATTGAAATGTAGATCCAAGGTGCAGATAGCAGTAGATTCCAGGTGCCATTGAATGGAATTGGATGTCGTTATCGGTTGTAGCATCTAGATTCAGGCACATGATGTCAGAACAGGACGTGAGTGTACCCACACTTTTGCAATGCAATGGGCGCAGGTAATTGCACAGACCCTACTTCAATGAAAACAGTGGATACAATTATCATCTCAGTTGCAACGCTACTGTGCAAAGTGGCAATGCTACTTCATTCTTCGTCATGAACATTGGTCATTCTCAAGGCAACTTAAGTTCAATTGTTGATGATTTGCTTTGCTCATGACCTATCGTTGCTGTAGCGCAATTCTCGGACTTGGATGATTGTTAACGGGGATAGGGTCTGCAAATTTAAGTTTCTATGATTCATCAACCCAATCAGCCATGTGATTACTCTACTCTTAATCTTCATCAGCAAGAAGTATTAACATCCCTTATATGCCTTACAGCCTCATGAGTATTTGATCTCCCTTATGAACTATAAATAACTCCTGTTTCCCTTTTAAAAACCCAGTTTCTCTTACAAGGGAAAACTTCCTGCTGATGTTGCATACTTTCTCTCTGTTGGGATCAAATGATAACACCATAGTAGAATCTGCTAAAAACAACATTGTGTACACTGGGACCAAGCTGTCATCCTCATCCTTCATTACTTCATAACTGTTATCACAATAATGTTGCAATGTACAACACGTTCAAGATAACCATTCAGTTATTTCAATTGAGTTCAAACTGTGGGCGTTCCTCTGGTCTCAACTTGCCACATTGCCCATTACATGATCTGCATCTTGTCATTTCGGTATCTCCAATGATTTAATTAATAGTACCTAATGTTCCTTAAATGATAATTTCAATTCATTTTCACTTCTACTTCCATATTTCACAATAATAGTCTAACTAAGTTCTGATTACTGTATTTTTACATGCATGCATTTTCCTTTGACTTCTCAAATGTTCCACGTTTCTAATATTTATCCTTTTGTTGCATTTTTGGCCGAGACTTTTTGATAACATGAGAATTGTTCTATGTTGATACTTTTGATAGCATTGTTACAATATACTCTATTTATTGAAGACATAGTTATATTTAATGTTATATGGGATAATGCTCATGAGACCCTATGCTACTTCACATGATTGTCTTATAAACTTTATTGTGCTCTCATAATTCCTGTGTATTTCCCCATCCACCTCTATTTGAACTACTTATTTCCCTGATCAATTGCAGTAAATATCATTGTTTCCCTCATACTATTCACTTGGCCCAATATATAGTACTGTAAAGCCCTACATTTCAACTTGATTCTGGCTCTATTTTCCATTACAGCCCTATTTTCCAACAACCTTTTGTATTTTGAACTCATCTTTCTTTTAACTTTATATTATCAATCACATATATTCATAGTCTCCAGAGATTATATAGACAACCCCCAATTGACAAGGAAAAGCTATATCTGAGTGAAGAGAAGTGTCAATACAGGGAACAATTGCTGAGTCTGGTAAAATGATTTTAGTCCGCCTCATTACAAATACTAGTGGATTAACTATCACATGGACTTAACATCTATGACCTCTTTAGGCCTCGAAATAGGAAGCTAAGTGTTTTATTCATCATCTAGCAATATATCTATTTCTAGATAGGTGAACTTCCCAGTTTTTTGTATAAATCATGAACAAGTACCTTTAACCTTTAACATCTACAAGATCCACAATTTCAATAATGCATTTTATCCTAAGTTTTCTTATAATAATTATTCCTCCATTCATACCCAACTGCCCAATTCAGTTGGTTGGGCAAGGGAATTGCGTTATTCCTGTAAATTCTCAACAGTTCTTTCAAATTGAATAATCTTCCATATATTTCTTTGTTCTTGTGATAATTCTCATCTTAACTCCAAGCACTCAGTGATATTATGAATAAGTCAAATTAACCTGTGAACTGGTATTGAAACTGCACTACTTGTCAATGCTTAAGGCTCAACAACTAAGCATTTATTTGGTCCACAGGAATCAGGGCCTGGATTTACAATTGGTAACATACTACCCTTGCACCTAAGTAATGTCGGAGTTACCACTATATATATGGTTAAGAAATTGCAGAAGTTTCAATTCGGAAGCTAACAGGAATCATTCCATCCATAGCAACTCAAGTTTAGGAACTCAATTAAAACTAAATATAGAGCAGAAATAGCAGTGCAAAACCATTCACATCAACTTGTTCCTTTATCTAAAATCCTGTCTAGCTCTGCAACGGCATGTACAATGTGCACTATGTAAGTACATAGACACAGATATTTTGAAAGCTCAACAAGCTATTCCCCAAGGATCATCTATGGATGAAACAATGAATACAAAATCTAGTTTAAAACAACAACAATGCTTGTGATCAAGAAGTACAACCAGGAATATATTATACTCACTAAAATGAATTCCTTGAGAAACAGTGAGACCAAAGCATGTAGAATATGTCAAGTTGATGGAGAACAATATCTGAGAAGCCAAAAGTTCATTCACATACTATTGGTAGAATAATGTATTGCGAATACCACATCAGCAATGCTGGGAAGTGTCGCTACAGGGGCGCCGCACCCATAATAACTTCCACCTCAAAGGGCGCCATTTGATATATTGATATCAAAAAAGTGCCATTGCAAACTTTCAATGTCGCCATAGCCCAATCCAAACAAAGTTGGTTGCCATAACACCATCGCCAGATGCATTGTTGCCACAGCGCCTTTGTTACTTTGATTGCAGCTTTAAAGTCATATTTACATCATTTCAGGGAGATGATTGATGTTGCTATGGCGTTGTTCCCTGTCCCTGTTGTTTCAAACAATGTCACAATGGCACTGTAGCGATGGTTGAAGTTCACAATGGCGCTGTGGCAAAGTCTATATGTCCAATGACGCCAGTGGCCATATAAGGCATGTATGGCGTAGTGCGTCCCAAGCGACACCTCCCAATATTGCTGATGTAGTGTATACTTTACATGTATAAACATGTGTTGGAGGGGCAGAGACGAAAAGGCGGAGGGTGAGCTCAGACTCTTGGTGATGTGTCCATTACATAGTTTCTAGAAACTGCACGATGATGGGAGTATGGAAATCAGGGCCCATATAGATGAAACATAGTGTGTTATACCAATATAATGAAGGAACAATGTTGGGAATAATATAAATATAGCTCATGGAATACTGTCATCTGGATATTAGTCAAGTGTACAATTAGTATTAAAGGTGGTTGGTATATAGTATGAGGCTTCAGTTGTGATTCATTGTGGAGATGTTGTATTATACATTGAAAACTCTCAATTTTGGTTATTAACTGTAAGTTCCTTGCTTTCTCTCACAGGAGCCAGGAGGGGGGAATGGATTTCTAATTGAGATGATCCCATGTCCTAATCAGGCTCAGTGCCTGGACAATATGAGCTATACTAATGTTGATTTCAAATTCTTATGTCATGATTTGTAATGGGTTGTCATCATTTGTAATACTTTGTCATTATTCTATGCGTTTCAATGGGTTCCTATGAGGTGCTATAAGACCTCATACATTGTCAGGGTTTTAATGAGTTTCTATGAGGTTCGAAATACCCTCGTAGATTCCATGGGTTTCCAAATAAATCATGACTGCATATGATATCATTGCTGATGATGTTATTGCAAGATGTTCTATTGAGATCTGCCTTATTGTTTAAATCATAATGTCCTTGTTGTCACTGAAATTGATTAAGTGCAAATGTTTTACTATGGATAGAAGTTATGTAGATCTATAATTTCCTATCCTGATAGTGATTCGGGAAATAGGTAATTGCCAAACAGATTTTTCTTGTACCAGATTGTTTTCTAACATTGGATGGAGACTGTTTCATTCATGATTTTAATAGAATGAAACAATATATAAAGTGCATCAGCAACTCTGTAATAATAGGAAATTACATACACATGTAACTTCTATCAATACACAGGACAAGGCAGGAACATAGTTATTTTCATTATTATTCTCATTATTATTATTATTAATCAACATAGATGTTACTAGAACATCTATGACTCACTTAGCTAGGAGTCACCTACCTCTGACTCACAGGTATGACTCAAGAAATTGAGTCACCTGTGACTCATAGGTATGACTCACAATTAGATAGGAGTCACCTCTGACTCACAGGTGTGACTCACCATTAAGAAAGGAGTCACCACTGACTCATAGGAAATGAGTCACTTCTGACATCATAGTTACATATTAGTTAGTTAGTTAAGAGTCACCTATGACTCATACAGGCTTGGGACTTTCTATAAAAGAAGCCTATTCCCCCCTTCAGTGAAAAAGGAAGCAACTTAGCAGTTAGCAACAAATACAAGAGTTTACAATGGTTAATTAAGTCTCTCCACAATCACAAGTGACTTGAAGATATTACAACTATTCAGACTCTTATTCATATAGATATTGAGGCAGCTGTTATTAGTTAGATTCTGGAAATCTAACTAATAGCCACCTTCATACTATACCCAAACTTTACATTTTTTAACCTATATAAAAACCCTACCCCAAGGACTAGACTGATCCCCTAGGGCCTCTTTAATTCTCCCAAGAAGAGGAGAAGTATCTAGATACTCAGAAATACTAGGAGAAAGTAAATCTGAGAATTAAAAGACCTTATCTACAGAAGGCAGAGCTCTATTTTCAATCAGTGGGACCCCTTGAGTATCATACCTCCACCCCTGATCCACCATTGTTCTGATCCACCCATACCTTTCAGCACACTGTTTAGAACAATCCTTATTCTTATATCCCTTCCAAGTAACAGCAACCCCAGCAAATTCCTCAAGGAATACATCTAAATCCTTAGGTGTCACCCCGAAAAGGACCTTTCTATTCCTTTTAACAGGAATTTCCTTAGACCCCCTCAGAACAACATCAACCCTAGACACCTTGCCTGAAGACTCAACATGCTTAACATAACACTTGAAGGTCATCTGTAGAAAAGAATAAACATTAGCAACATGACTTCCATACCACCACAAACCAGGAGCAGAAAGGGCTCCTTGATGCCCAAACTTCTAACACCAAGGAAAAAGAAATGAAAAGGAAAACAACCTTCAAGATCTCCAACACCTGCTCAAATACCTATTCCAGTGATAGTTAACTGCATCAGCAAGAACGGTGTTTGCCTTTCGTCCCTTATAAGGGTCATAAGGGTCATAACGGCAAAAAGGCAAACTGCGTCTTATAACGTCGGATCTCGGACCATTTCCGATATAACGGACGCTGTCCGACTGTGCGCGTTATAACGGCACATAACGGAGAGTGATTGTTATAACGGAGAGTGATTGTTATAACGGAGACTGATTGTTATAACGGAGGTGGTATCGGAGGGTTCCCTTATAAGATGAATGTCATTAAGTAGGCCAACGTTATAACTATATGTGATCCGACATAAAGGGATTATAACGGTCGGATATCCGACGCTTCCCGTTATAATAAATGACTAGAAAAATACCTTTCCTTATAATCAGCGGTGGTTTGTAAAACGATTGCTATAACGGGTATATAATTTATGATAATTCCTTATAAGACTCATTGAATCTCTTACCCGACGTTATCAGTCTGGCATAAAATGATGAGAACCGTAATTTCCAGAATCAACATGGGTCGGTTTCATGGCGGCGGCAAGAGGCTTTGTGTGCGTCAAACGTTGTGTGCGTCAAACGATGTGGCATTGATATTGATATATATATAGAGACGCAATAGACAAAAATAAAAATAAAATAACAAAAGACAAAAAAGCGAGAAAGCATGTAGATAAAGGAAAAAAACACTCCAACTGGGCACACGTATACCTGCAAATTAAACCTAGATCCGACACAAACAATGAGATATCCGACGCAAGACTTAAAAAAAAAAAAAAACAACGTAGTACAAAAAAAAAAAAAAAAAGATATAAATAAAAAAATAGAGAGGAGAGAAGCGGGTCGGATGCGTGTGATTTCCGACGTTATGCGTCGTCGTCTGATGCAGGCACATCCACGTGTATCTTGAACCCCCCGTCTAGAATTGATTCCTCCTCTGACCCTTCATCCCCGGATTCATCCCTGTCAGTGGTGCTACACTCTGAACGATTGGTTATTCCACTCCGTGCAGGAGTGCGGACCATTGGAAAATCTCGGGCAAGCGCCTCCTGCAATTGTGCGTTGGGAGATAGACTTAAATGGTCAGAAATCCGACGCATTCTGCTGTTTCTGGTACGTGACTCCGCTTGAAGTTCCGCGACCTGTTTTTCAAGCTGGGCCGTGTAGGCATTGACATCGCCAATGTCAAGCACGGTACTGGACTCAACGTCAGCAGGGCCGCGATGGCCTTTCTGGATAGCCCTGTCAAGTCGATTCCGGATGACATCTAGGATCATTGATTGCATGCGGGGAGGATGTCTCTCGTATGTACCTAGAATTCTCAGGTATGTTTCTATGTCGCACGGTATCAGTACTTTATGTCATGAAAACAGTCGGAAGTGTACTTACGGTGTGAGTTCTGGTAGCTAAACTCTACCTTCTGTTCGTCAAGAACACCTGTTCTCCATGCCTTAAGGCTATGTTGTATGGCTGTACAAACAAAGCATAAAAATACCTTGTTGATTTTTTCGAAAAAAGTTGGGTCGGCGTTCCCAAGACTCTCGGGGCCAGAGAAGAAACGCTCGTAAATGAAATCCAACACTTCTTCGGCAATGAATCGCTCTTGAGACGTCTATTTCCTGACGGTTTCAGTTAGTTATTAAACAACGAGGAACGATAAGGGGTCTTGTACTCCTCGGCCAGTCTTTGAGCACAAAAACCGATCTTCCTCTAGCAACCAATTGATTGTGACGGCAAGTTCATGTCGCGCAAGTTTCTCAAAGTCGTAAATCCTGGGAAGGAGTCTTTTGCATTGATGGATGAGCAAAGATCGGTAGCGGGAAATTATACTCTTGATCCAAAAGAAATTAGTTAGGCTATGAATACCGTCGGATAGTACTTACATGAGCGTCGGCTTCCGCATTTCTTGCCCAAAAAGTGTCAACAGCCACGCCGCTCTCTTTCCATGCATCCGCCATCAGGTCAATGCACTCCACAATACTTGGTAGTGGATTAACAAAAAAAACATGATGCTTGATATAATCATTGGTGAGAAGCAAGACCTCCTGAAACTCAGCGGGGATGTACTTGAGGGATCGTGACTGCCGCTTGGTAGGACCCGCAGTTGTGTCATGGTCCGATAACTCCTCCGGAATATCGGATTCCCGACGGTTACTGTCCTTTTGCGTATTTTGGCTTTTTTTTCTTGCCAGGGGACTGGACGGAGGAGGCGACAATGATAATACCTGAACATATTAGCAAATACTAGAAATAGATATTTTCGGCCTTACCCGCTGATGTCGATAGTTTGTGAAACTCGATGACCGGCTGAGAAAGGAGGAGGAGGCGGAGGAAGGGGCTCTCAACGCTTCTCCCGACGCAATGCGTCTCTTTGCCGACCGTTGTAGGTGAGGAGCAGCTGGTACGTCCCCTTCATCATCTAAGCTGTCCAAGGCTGCACTCGACGTGTGTTTGCGAGGCTTGGAGAGTGAGGATGATGATGATGATGATGATGGATGTTGCCCCGATGGCGGGGTATTGTTCACCACGTCTTTTCGATTTGCAAGGGGGGCTCTACGTGACATGATTGCTGAGCTAAGCGCACGTAAACTTAAAAGTACACTTTTAGTCGGCAAACTGATGGAAACCGTCCTGTTTTTAACTTCCGTTGCTACATGTTCCGCTCGGGCTACATTCCAACCAACTACACCCTAAAAAACCCACAAAATACCCACAGACAATTGCTTCGCGTTGCTAACCACATTACATTCCAACCAACTACACCCTAAAAAAGCCACAAAATACCCACAGACAATTGCTTCGCGATGCTAACCACATTAATTACTGAGATCCGAGAAAAAAGAAATAAAAAGAAATGAAACAAAAAGCAATCCTAACCCGGAACACAAATCCGACACAGAAATAATGCCTAACCGACGGAAACAGTCTTACTCTAACCACGGCCTGCGTACGGATTGTCCCTCAACCACTCATTTGCGTCTACCACAGCAGCTGCTACACGCTGCGCGTAGGTTCCAATATCCATGTCCCCAAACCTGTTCTGACAATTCTCTGAAAGTACTGCGCGACGTCCCCACAATAGGGCGTGCGGGTCGTCTGGCAAATCCAAGGCCATGAAAATATCCCAAGCCCCTTGGGCATACTCATCCACTGGATTGGGGCGAATGGGGCAATTTTTTTCGTCAGTGTCGGGAAATAGACGGATATAGGCCGCAGTGAGCCTTTCCAAATTGGCCTGAATTCTCCTCTTTTTGGATTCCGTCTTTCGGATTCGCGACAAGAAAACCCGGTCGGCCTTCGGCATTGGGATCTTGCGAATGGCCTTGGATTCGTCCGATGAATCCTCAGGCTCACTGTCGTACGTATTGAACTTATCTGGTCCGAAATAGAACTGTCCACCATCGGGAACAGGGGTGTCGGGTCTTGGGCGGGTACTGTGGAGGGTAATGAGCACCATTATGGGGCGGGACTCTGTGCTCAAGAGCCATGCGTGCACCTCCTCATCATCGCGCAAGGGGGTAATGTCAGCTGGGGGGTTGCTGGGGGCTCCTGCTGCGGGAGGTTCGCTGTTCATGAGAGCCCCCTGGATTTCTTGAACTCTGCGACCCTCCGGGATCGCACTCTTCATGATCTCATATATATTTTCCAGTGTCGGACTTTTGATCATTTTAATATGCCTAATGGCATGGCTGTTCCACGCCAGGTCATTGGTGATAGCTAAATTCGGATCCCGTAGGTAGACCCGGATGCCCCATTGTGAGGGTTGTTGCGGACCATTTGCGTCGCGATTGCTCCCAGAGGCCGTCGGTTGGTCTCCGGGACCAAGTTCCGCAAAGGCTTCCGCCTCTGCCAGCGTTAGTTTCTTGTGCTTCGATTCTGTGCTCATAATGTTTTTGATGGTGTCTGCTACCAATGCTTCCAACGCCTGGTGGCACGGCGCACCTTCAAACGTTGTCGGATACTTTTTTTTTTCTGCCTCAAGTAGGGCCTTCCTAGGGAACGTCTTATACCTGACTGCAAGAGTCCTTAGCTCTCTGAATCGAGTGTGCTTCACTCCAGTCACAATGTCGGCTGGATCCCTGCGGGCCTCAGCCTGGATTGTTCTTCTCCATGTGAGATACGCGCTCTGCCTTGGCCCTTTGGCCAATGCAAAACCGAGCCTTCTCTTGGAATTCTCGATCAAATTCGGAGGGGTAACCATGCTGTCCCGGCCAGGTTAGTAAAGGGCAGTAAGCGTCGGGATTTGGACTAAACCTAGTCGGATATAGGTACGGCAAATACTTACTTGGTCCGGATCGGTTGCTCCTAAACTATGAAATATATCTGAAACTTGAAATCCGGGGATTCTTGAAAGTGAACACTTTTCAACGAGCTTTATCAGAGGAGTGTGAGAATGAATGCTAATGCGTCGGAAAAGGTACTGTTACAGGTATTTCGTCAATGCTGATTGTGGTGTTGTTCTTTGGGTTGGTAATAGTGAAATTGAGTACTCGTATGGTATAGGGAGCTTAATCCCGGGGACTTGGGAGGGTTATATATCCACGCGAGCATGGCCAAATCCATGCCAATATGGCCATCGATTGTTATCCATGGCCATTCCCTTGGAACACAATGTTTCTTTGATGTAACCGAACTTCTGGCCAAAAATATGGCCATCTTGCTCGAAAGTTCTCTTGCTCGACGGGTTACACCTCCAAAGTAATTCCCCAATTGGGAAATATTTTGATGTTTACACGGAACCAAAACCGTTGTATTTATGACGCTAGGAGCCCCTTTCCCTTGCGGTCCGTGTCCACAGCAACCGCTGTAACCGAGTGCTAATCTAAATTTCTAGAATTCACGAGCTAGCTTTGCTTTGCAGGGATCTGCAAGCATGCCCTGCAGCATGCAGGAGCAAGCACCCCGGAGAATGCTTAATTGTGATGAAAAGGCAAACAGGGGTGGGTTGAATATTCTAAGGTCTTCGCGGAATCGAAACGAAAGGCAGACAACAACCTCCGCGCAGTCGGAAAACGTACAAAACTGTATACAAACCGTCGGAATTATCAAACAAGATCTTCATTAAAGGTAAAGCTATAACCTCCGAGAAACTCTTACTTGCGCGAAGTTTCTAACCAACAATATTCGATGGACTTCGCGGGCATGTGAACAAAAGCGAGCGGTTTTTAAGGGTTGATTGCAAGTTTCCAACCAACACCAAACCGACTAGACAACGCCCTCTCAATACTCAAAAGCGTCGGATTTCGGACTGTCGGCGACCTTGCGCCAGCTTCCTCGAAAGAAAGATCCAACTTCCAGTCAGTTCAATGTATGCACAGAAGCAGCGCTGTCGGTGGTGCCGGAAGTTATACGGAAACGTGACAACATATACCAGCCATGTACGAAATAAGCATCCGGAACGTGCTAAAGATCTGGAGAATAATCACCCTAGGCGCATTGGACGGGAACAATCTATGGATCTACCAAAGAGTACCGAATCCGACGGTATCCGTATCAAGGAAGAGCAAGAGGAGGGGGAGGAGGACGATGCCTCTTTACAGGACGTGTTTGCTTCATTGCAAGACGGGGACCCACTGTGCAAGGAGCCCTTTACAGAGGGGGAGGACGAGGGGGCCAATTCCGATCGTGAAGAAGTGGAATTTTCTGTGGAAGATTTAGAATCAGTGGAGAAACCAGGGAAGGCGGGAGGGAAGACCTTGGATGATTCCGCAGAAAAGCATGACTCTTCGGACGCTCATGATCCTTTATCCGACTGTTTCAATACTTCTCCGTTTCCAGCAAAGTTTCGCGCAGGTCATGTTCAGCGGGTCGAGCAACACCCACAGGTTTTCAAAAAATCAGCCTGGTTAAGTCCATTCACCTCCGCCCTGGACTATAAGCTCGCGCGATTTTTCAACAGTAGCCGGATTTCAATGACAAAGATTGATGAGTTTTTCAAACACGGTTTGGTGCGCATTGTAAGCCCAAATCCGACACAAAGCATCAGTTTTAAGTCAGCATACACGCTCAATAAAAAGCTCGATAGCATGATTGTGGACCCCCCTTGGTTTCGTGGAAAAGTTGAATTCACATTGCAGCCTAATACAGAGTATTTTCACCGCAATCCACTAGACTGCGTGGAGTACCTATTGAGTCAGAAATCGTACGCTCCACATATGGTCTGGGCTCCGGTTTATGAATATAACCTGGCAGGCCAAAGGATATATTCCGATATGCATACGGCCAATTGGTGGGCAGAGAAGCAAAAGACATTACCCGACGGAAGTACGCTTATTCCAGTACTATTAGCGTCGGATCAGACACACTTGACTAACTTTTCCGGCGATAAAAAGCTTTGGCCGATTTATATTTCTCTGGGAAATATTAAATCCGAATTTCGCAATAAGCTGTCACAGCAAGCGTGGATCCCCCTGGCACTTCTACCCATAGCCCCCAAGCGCATGACCAAGATACGCGGATTCAATATGGAGGATCAGGAACTCGAGTCTCTTCAGATTTTGCATGAGGTGATCAGCGACCTCATGAGTCCGATTTCCGACGAAAGAAGTCACGACGGATACGAGATGCTTTGTAATGACGGAAATTATAGACATTGCTTTCCGGTGATTTCAACATGGCTCGCCGATCATATGGAAAACGCAAACCTCCACGCAATCAACGTCAACCGATGCCCTAGCTGTACTGCTAAACCCGACGAATTGGGTACTATTTCCGATGATAAGTTTCCCCTTCGAGACCATTGATTGTATGCAGAGGCATTGCAGACTAAGGACCATTCGACGTTGACCAATGATGGAGTTAAAAAAATCAATAATGCGTTGTGGCACATGGATATACAACTACGGGACCTGGTACGTGGGGACCTATTGCACAATATATACCTTGGGACGTTTAAGCATGTAATGGACTGGGTAGTTCAATTTTTGGACGATAATGGTTGGTTATCCGACTTCAATGAAATCTGGATACAGCTTTCCCCATACCCTAACTTCACCTCTCCAACAAGAGCATACTGAGCGGTAACACAATGGTAGGGCAAAGGAATAAGAAATTTAGGGCGAGTAATACTTGGAGTATTTACGGCATCTCTGCATCGGAAAACAACCCAAAACTGTCCAACCAAGGAGCAACTCATGGACTTTAATTGTGTAATCCCTTGTGTTTGCCACATTGCCGACTTCAGCCTTTGCGCTTGATACCAACAATGAATCAAGGATACAATTTGTAATATAGACAATTCTACAAGCAATTCCAAATGATATAAGGATGTATTTCTGCAATACCGAGCTGGAAAGGTTGCGCGAAAAGGTGCCAAAGACGCAATCCGACTGTTGGCGTCGGAACAAGCGGAAAGACTGTCGGCAAACCGACACAACATGTCTGCAGTTGTGAAGAGGAAGCAAAAGGAAATTGATCATAAGAAAAGAGCGGAATTGATGGAAGAAATGCTAGAGGAAAAGGCCCATTATAATAATCCTAAAATCCATATTTTGTCACATTACGCTGAGCAGATCTCACAATTCGGTTCACTGCCTCAGTATTCAACAGAGGTATGCGAAGCCTCTCACAAGCCATTGAAGGACGCATACTGTCGAACGAATCACATCAACGCTACCCTACAGATAATTGTCAAATACAGCCGCGACCATAACATGCACATGCACGCTCAGAATCTCAGAGAATACCTGTCGAATGCAGACTGCGAAGTGCCTTCAGATATCATCAATTTGGTTGGAAAACCAACCGTCGCTATCGAAAAGTCCAAGGACACCAAAACCTACGTGAAACTTCAAGGGCGTGTGGATATGTCAAAGATATCGACTGTTACACAGCTTGTAGACAGCCATTGGATACCCGACCTTTTTGATCTTCTTTCCCGACGGTTTGCATCACACGGTGACCAGACCGCAAGAATTATAAATGACTCCACATTGGAGTGTTTCTCGAGTCTTGTCATTTCTGTTTCCAATTTTCAAGGCGGGGAAATTAACTCACATGTTGCGCGCAGTACAGGCCCCTTTTTATTTCGGAAAGGTACACAACGCGCCGACTGGGTGTGGGTTAGAAGACGGCAAGCGTCGGATTCCCTACGAGGGACGCTTAATGGCCGACTTCCGGGACAGCTTAATGCGCTTTTTAAATTGCGTACATTACACCATGGAATCCATTTGTTTGCGCATGTTAGTTTGCTCGAGGCATACGGCGGCTCAAGGCCATCAGGACCTGAAGGAATGATAAGGGTCTGATTCCCGACGAAGGACATGTTGGTTTTAATTCGCATTAGTGAAATCGTAGGGATTGCACATCTAATTCCGTTAGAGCCTGGAGAGCGCTGGTTGGTCAACAACTGTATTGATTTTGAAACCTGGCATGACATTTATGACGATGTATTTTAGTTTAATCTGTATATAGCGTGTGTGTATATAGAAAAATAATAAAATGATGTCCGATGATATAATTGAAATGGTTAAATGGCCGGTTTCAGTCCGTTTTCGGACACTTAACCATCGGGAACACATAAATTACAAATAACCAATTGGAACCGGGAATAAATATTGTGTTGAAAATTATAAGGATCATGTTCGGGGAAATCGACTTACAGTGGAGGACAAGAATTCAAGATTCTTATAACGTCGGATTCTGCCTTGAAAGCGTCCGAACGAAGACCATTACATTGTTTGTCTTATAATGGCATAACGGTAATGATCGACCTTATAACGGCATAACGGCAATAACAGAGCCGTGCCTTATAACGGACCACCAGGCCTTATAACAGCACTATTTTCTTCCTGATGTGGAGTACTGTGAGAGAAGCTAGCAAAAAGACTGTAGTTCTAGAGCTCAAAATGAGTCAGCTTATAACAACCCCAGAATATATCTTCTCAATCAAAGCAAATAAACCTGGAATCCAAAAACAAGCCCTGACAAACAGAATTTATAAAGGAAAACTGCAAGCAGATGCAGACCATTATACAGAAATTGAGGGAAAGATGTTGCAAGCAATAATAGCAAAATATTTCTTAGCTGAGTGGGGAATCACAGCAATAGGGATAAAAAGGAATCCAGAATCTGCAAACAAAGAACCACTGGAGGAAATAACCAAAGAAGATATGACAAAGATGATGTTAGGAGAAACAGCAGATGAGAAAAGATTCATGGAAAGAATTGTAGACTTCCAACCTGAAGTAGAAAGTATCAACAGTGTTGAAGAAATTCCATGGATAATCAGAAACTGGTTGGGTATTGCTACCTATAGGTATATACCAGACACAGTAGATACAGCTAAGGACAACACCCCTGTACCTGTACCTCCAGTTGTAAAATTCACAGCAACACCCAGAATAAGGAAGGAGAAGAAACAGATACAACAGGATAAGGAAGGCAATGAGAAACTCAAAGAATCTAAGAAAGGTCTCTTTGGAGCAAAACAGAAAAAGACAGGAGATGGATCACAAAAGGATAGAGCAATATCCCTTTCTGATTCAGAGAAATCAGAAAATGAAAAGAATGCTGAAGACCCACCTAATCCAATTTCCTCAGAAAGTGATTCTGATAGCAGTGACAGTGGTAACAGCTCTTCGTCTTCCAATCCTAGGAAAAGAAAAATGAAATCTAATAGGAAAAAAACACCATCTCAAATCAGCTGGGAAAAAACAACAGGCAAAACCTCAATTAGAGGAAAAACACCAAAGAAGCCCCCAAAGATCAAAGTAGAAATACCAAAGAAATTAAATGATGATCCTAAATGGAGAAATGCACAAACATATGATGATTGGTGTATTTACTTATAGAAGTATCTGAAATTGAATGGTATACAGCTTAAAGGAGTAGAAGCAGTAGATAATCTAGACTTCTATGTGGAGGCAGGACCAAAAAGAGTGCTGGATGAGTATGTCAACAATACCAAGTCAAAAAACCAGGACATCTTCCAGGCTTTTATCAATATCAGAGAGCACCTAATTCCTAGCACAAGCAAGGATGATTTATGGAAGGTGTGGGCTAAATGCACCAAGTACAAAAATGGAAAAAGGATGACAGTGCATGAATTTGCAAAAAAACTGGACAGGATTCAACTATTACTCATAGATACAGAGGGTAATCAAACAATTACTCACCCTGTCAAGTATCACAAGTTCATTGATGCATTAGACCAGAGATTAATTACAGCTGCAGGAGCCTTCATCACAGTGGATACTGCATGGGATAAACTAATCAGAACCCTGGAGAAATTTGAGGCTAATATGCACAGTCACACACATCTTGACAGAAGAGATAAGCCACAAAGAAAGACGTGGAAAACCATGCAAGAAAAACCTAAAAAAATCCCTGTACATCAGCCCACTGGTTCCAACGATAAACCTATAGGAAGTAAGAAACACCCCAAACCTGCACCTCCTGCAAGACCCCCACCAACAAATTGGAGCTTACTGAAAAAGAAACCAATTCCAGCTGGCCTCAACAGAAATGCCAAGTATTACAATTGTGGCAAAATGGGTCATTTGTCATTTGATTGCAAATCACCAAACATAGGCTCTAATGACTTATCAGTAATCTATGAAAAGGACTTAACTGATTATGATGCAATCAATATCCATGCCACTAAGGTAAGACAAGTACCAACAGTTGGCAAAAACAACAAATTAATTATGGACACACCACCAAGCTACAATCCTAGGCTAAAAACAACAGAACAACTGATGGCTATCACCACTATCAACGAATATCAGGCCATCACCCTAATAAATTATCAGACCACAGGTGCAGATCTAATAAGCACTAAGTTTTGTACACTGTATAAGATACCCATGATGAAATTAAGTAAACCAGTTGTTATCAACACAGTCATCAAAGGAAGCAAGGGCAAGTTTGAGCATTTTGCCAAAGTAATTGTTAATTATGGTCAGCATGAAGAAGAAAGAACCTTCTGGGTAGCTAACCTCAGTGACTGGGATGTCATCCTAGGACATCCAGCCCTGAAGGCTAATCAGGCCATGATTAATATTAGCAACATGCAGACTACTGTCACAAGCAAGGAAGGACTCAGATACATTTCGAAACCCTAGACTGGAGGAGCTCCTCAGACAAAGATCAGCAAAAGAAGAGTCACCTGTGCAGCCACACATGTGGAAGAACCAGGCTCATTCACACCATATGAGGAAAGGATGATCATTCAACAATTAGCCTGGAAAATTATCCAGAATGATCTAGACCATTATCCAACATGGGTACAAGATTACTCATACATGGTGGAAGTGATGACATCACACCAATTTCCAAGCACTCAAACATCCTTAGCCTACAATAAGGCATACAACAAGGTTATAGATTATACAGAGAGTGGACAACATTACATACAGGCTAAAAATAATTTACATCATCAGCTGAAGTCCACCATATCAGTAATCAATCTTCTAACTATAGAAGAAAAAGCAGTAATAGAAAACTGGTATCAAATTCTGTTACAGCTTCAAACCACAGATCACTCACTATACCAAACTCTCCCTACACAACTCAACAATGACATCACTACTGCCTTTAACCACATACACAAATTAAGGGCCACCATCAATGCTGAGAAAAAGGAAATCCATTCCTATTCTACTACAGCAGAATCAGAGTTTGATATTGAGGCTGAGTACCCTGAAGTCTACCCCTCAGAGAAACCAACAGAATTACCCCCACTAAGAGATATTAATCACAACATTAATATCAAATATGAGTCAATTACTTGGAGACCTAGACCAATAAAGCAGAATGCTAAATTCATGCAAGCCTTGCATGAAAAGATTGACTCAGAGCTGAAATCAAGCAGAATCATATCATCAAATGATCCATCATCATGCTGCATATTTACAATTCCTAAGCATGACAAACCAGATCAGCCTAGATTTTTGCTAGACCTGGTTGATGGGAATAACAACACCATCAAGGACAACACACCACTTCCCAACCAGGATGAGATTGGAAATAGAGTAGCATCACACAAATACAGATCAAAAATAGATTTGACTGATAGCTATCACAACATCAGGATGAACCCTCACCATGAAAAGTACACATCATTCAGTACCCCCATGGGACAATTTAGAACAAGAGTCATGCAACAAGGAGATTGCAATGCATCTGCCACTATGGTAAAAACCATGAGTCACATATTTAGCCCCAAGCTAGGTAGATTAGTTGCAATCTATTCAGATGACATCTTTATTTACAGCAATACTTGGGATCAGCATGTGAAAGACCTGAGACAGTTACACAACAACCTGAAAAAGGAAAAGTTTTACTGCAACAAATCAAGGACTCAGATTAACCCCAAAATGATGCAGATCCTAGGAGTTATACTCACAGAGAAAGGACTAGAAGTGGATCCAACTAAGGTAGAAATGATTTCTAAGCTACCAATCCCTGGAAACAGGAAGGAGCTCCAGGAATTTAATGGCATGATCATCTATATGAGTCAGTTTCTTCCCAAATTAGCTGACATCATGGCTCTACTTTCTAAACTAGCAGGGGCTACAAAAGATTGGTTATGGACCCCACTTCACACTGAGTCATTTACCCAAATTAAAAGGTTACTTGACTCACCTGCAATTCTCAAACCACTTGATTACAATTCAAATGACGCCATATACCTGGTCTGTGACGCAAGTAAAGTGGGTGTGGGTGGATGGATTGGCCAAGGACCCACCTTGGAACAGGCTAGACCTGATAAATACTTTAGCAAAAAATTTAATAGTGCACAAAGCAGTTACTCAACAACGGATCAGGAGCTCCTTGCTATTGTAGCTGGGGCTGAGTATTTTGCCACTGAATTAACAGGGGTAAAATTTAAAATTGTGACTGATCACAGTGCATTATTTACAATTATGAGTAATAACCACCTATTAGGCAGAAAAGAAAGATCTAGGAAGATTTTATCCAGATTAGACTTCACCATAGAATATATCAAGGGAGAGAGCAATAAGATAGCAGACCAGCTGAGTGGAATGTATAAAGAGGGCAATCCCTACCCTCTCTCAGAGTTCATTTCAGATTCAGCAGATCAGCCAGAACCATTTAAGCAACACATCCACACAGCAGGTACCCAAGTCCAACCCTCTTGTACTACTACCACTACTACCACTCCTCCAACAACACCCAACCAACCAACCAACCCAGAAGTAAGTTTTCAAATGTCTACAAATGATATGAGGCAACCGTTTAACACAGTCAAGAAAATGTCTTATGCACGCAAAAGCAGCAGCAGCAGGTTCCTCCTCCTGCTACTGCAGGTCCATCAATGGCCCAAGGGGCATCCTCTAGCACCAAGCTGAGTGGCCCAACAACACCACCAGGGACTTCCAGGGGGAGTGCCAAGAACTCCTAGATGAGGAGTTCCCAGCAACTGATTGGGAACATTGGGTGATGAAGAACAATGACTCTGAGGAGAGTCAGTATGAGGAAGAGGAGGAGCGAGACTGGAGTGAGGTGGAAGAGCAAACTCTTCCATCTCAAAAGGACCTGGACCTGCTCAATGAAGAGTGGGAAAGAATTACCCTTTCACACTGGGAAAGTGTAAGAGCCAACAGGGCTTATAATGAGGCTAGGGGACCCAACTCCCCTGCCCTCTCCACTGGCTCCCATGGGAATAAGGACCCCACTCACCATGGAATCTCCTGGACGTAGGAACAGGCTATCAGGGAAAGCAATGTCATTGATTGTCCCCCTGGGACCCCCCCAACCAACAAGTGATGCTTGCTACAAAGGCCCCTGGGGATGGAACTGTGGGCTGCAAAGCGACTACTGTGCTCCCCCACCAGCAGCCATCACCACCACTAGCATCACTGCGCACCATGCCCACCTACACCTCCTCCTCTTTCCACCTTCCCCAGACGCTGGTACAACTCCCTCCTCTGGATACCGCCATGCCCCTCAGTATGGAGATCTCCTTTTGTCCTGACAGGTCCAAACCAGTGGAGCCAAAAGGAGTTCCCTGGGCTGCCCTCAGCAAAAGGGACCCAGAACACCACCCAATCCCCTCCGGGCAATGCAAGGCCATGAATTGCCAGAAACACAGGCGGGTGGAAGAGTTTGGCTGGAAGCCAAGCAAGGATGATATCTATCATCCACAAATCCCTTTGTGCCCTGCACCAAACCCATCCCAGCTTTGGTACAAAACCTAGGAGAACCACTTACAGCACCACCTCCTAAAGGACTCTATGGAGTGTTATGTGCCCAACTGCAAGTGGAAGCACCATAGGAGGCCAGAGGAATTGAAAGAGGAGGAAAAGGATTTGGTTGAAGAATGGAGGAAGAAGGTACATTCTACCAACACATACAAAACTTTCAGACAATGGTACACAGCTAACTCCTCTCTGGATCCAGAAATCTACTCCCTATAAGCAAAGGAGGAAGGCCTTTCCTGGGTCTTCCAAAATCTTGTCTGGGAGGATGATGAAGGGCAGGAAAGGTGGAAACAAGTAGAGTCTGGGAAAGACTCTTTCTATGTGAAAGCTGAGGCCAAGTTGGATGTTGGATCCAAGTGGCCTATTGTATTTTTGGATGTATGTGCACCTGGAGAAGAACCTGCCACTGACACCTCCATATGCAAAGAATACAACAAACTATTGCATGACTCTAGATTTTCTAGTTTAGGTGCTGCATTGAAATTCAATTCTATTACATACAGAAATGGGTTCTACTACATCCATCCCAACACACAATCCCACAAGGAGAGAGTGATTCTGCCCACCAAATGGATGAGAGATGCTAAAGACAGTGATGGAGAACTGGCACTTTATGATTTGATTGAGAAATTCATTGAATCTAGCCATAAAGAACCAATTTATGCAGGATACCTCAAGACACTACTCCACTGCCAGCACAGCTATTTCTGGAAGGTGATGAGCAACCACATTAAGGAATATTGTGAAACCTGCACTACCTGTCAGCAGAGTAAGTTCTCTACTCAAAAACTACAAGGAGAACTCCACTCACTGCCTGTACCCTTATTTCCCTGGCAAAGCATCACCATAGACTTCCTCACACTACCACAGGTCATCACAGATACACCAAATTCCTACAGCAATACAATTCAGCCAACCACCTTTCAGAAAGTCTGGCCAATTGTATGTAGACTGTCCAAATACACTATCCCTATCCTACTACTAGAAAATGTCACAGCAAAGTGGCTAACTAAGTACTATGATTGGTTCATAGCTCCCATGCTTGGCTACCCTGGGGATATTGTTACAGACAGAGACCCTATCTTCACCTCTGCACACTGGACAGCCTGGGCAAAACTCCACAACATCACCCTTCTCCTTTCAACAGCATACCACCCCCAGACTGATGGAGAAACAGAAAGGATAAACAAGGTTATTATAGAAATGGCTACTGCAAAAAAAGTGGATGGGGAAGAGAACTGTGTAGCTAAGTTACCAAAAATCCAAATTGCTATGAATTTCAGACATGATAGTAGTAGGAAATTCTCCCTCTACCAAATAATGTTTGGCCCTAATTCAAGATTTGGACAAAGACTATATGTTAATGAGCTAGGAATCCCCATGAATACCGGAGCACCATTCATGAAGCCTACCCTCCAACAACAAGCCATCACAAACCTCACTAAAGCCAAAGAAAGCCAAACTCACCATGCCAACAAACTCAGAAGAAACGCAGAGAAGTACCTCCCTGGTGATTTGGTCTGGTTATCCACCAAAAATTTGGAGCTTTCCTTCAAAGGTAAAACTAAACCCAAATGGATTGGACTCTTAACTATTGTTCAAGCTTTCCTAGACACTGATAATTATAAAGTCCACATAGAACCAAACGTCATGAATATCCATCCAGTTTTCCACAGCAGCCTCCTCAAAAGACACAAGCCCAATAACAACAGAAAATTCCCCAGCAGAGCAGACAAATACCCTTCAGCCGTTGAAGGTACCAGATATGAGGTACAAGAGGCAATGGAATATAGGACGGAACCAGGAACACAAAGGCCACAATACCTGATCAGATGGAAAGGTTATGATGAAAAAGATGATAGTTGGGTATATGCAGAAGACATTGACTTACCAGTGATGGTAAAATATTGTGTTACGGTTCACTCGATGAATCGACTTATTCGCAGAAGTACGTAGTACCAAGAGGTGCGACGAGATATTCACAAAGTACAAAGTACTAAAGATGCGATAATCCGATATGAGTGTAAAGTAGATAGATACTTACAACAACGCTATTCAATTGTTCTTCTGAACTAAGTGGGCGCTCGGGTATTCATGGCCGACGGACCATAACTGAAAATACATGATAAACGAGGTACAAAAGGAGAGGGGAGTCCCTTTGACCTCGAAAACCATAACTACTCGCTGAGGGGCACAGCCACAAAGCGGGGTAGTCCAAAAATAACACTAGAGATGCGTCAAGCACCAACTAACGAATCCAACTCCAAATATAGCTGCGTGACTTAGCGTATGGATGATCAGTCTGTGTCACGGTGAGTCCCGGTCTTATGCATTAGAGTGGAATAGGGCTAGCTTACCTGACTCCGTGACATTACCCCCCCCCTCCGAGGACTTTGGTCCTCAAAGTAACACTTCCGAAAAAAACCGAGATCTTCCTAGATTGCTCAGTTAATTCATTGTCCATGAAAGGTGTAATAGGAATGTAAGAGCTACCTTTAAAACCCTTAAACCATTCCACGCTATTGCGTCCACTTTGCCAGAATAATGCTACGTCCCTAACTTGGTTGTTCACCATCAAAACCACTCCTGGAGACTTCCCAAAAAACCCTTGAATCGTCCCTCCGTTCAAGGTGAAAATAGGGGTTCGCTATAGGGGGTGGAAAGGTATAGAACATTGACCAATAACTGTTACAAAGTACTCACTGTTTCAATAAACAGGAATGTGAACAAGAAGAACCTAGCGGGTTCACAACCTTTCCTCCAGTAGCCTGTGCACCGGTTTCCTGGAGAACTTTTGATGAAACAAGGTAACCAATTGCATAACATCAGGATCCAAGAGGTTCTCGATCGGTTCCCATATGTCTGCCTCTTCCTCAAAACCTTGCCATCTGACTTGGTATTGGACTTGTCCTCGCACTCGGCGACTGTTGACAATCTTTTCCACCACAAAGAACAATTCATCCTGATCATTCTCATCAATGTCCATTTGATCCTCGGGTCATTCCCAAAACGGCTTGAGGAGAAAGGTGTGAATGACTTTGTGGAGGCAAATCCTATCGGGAGTTTCCACTTCGTAGGCATGTGAACCAACTCGACGTTTGACTGTGAAGGGGCCGCTGTACTTCAAAGTGAGTGTTCGGTTATTTTCTGACTTGATAGTCAAGTAATGTCGGTCCACCAGTATCTTATCACCTGGATTGATGATCATGCTTTGTCCAAACTCAGTCCACTCCTTTTGTCGTTGATGTGCTTGAGAGCGTTGTGGATGTCGTTGTGAACAGCAGTCATTCTATCCAGCCATTCCTCAGCGGCGGGCCTTGCAGAGAGTTCTTTGGTGACATGGATGGTTCGTGAATCAAGGCCATAAAGACTTCTGAAAGGGCTGTATCATGCGTTGTTGAGGTAGAGTTGTGTGCAAACTCTGCCAGTGGTAGCCATCGTGACGATCGATCTTGTCTGTCGTGGCAGAAGATTTGAAGGTATTGCTTGAGCGTCTGAATTGCTCTTTCGCTAAGTCTGTCCGTCTGGGGGTGGTGTGCTGTGGAAAGTCGTAATCCCATACCAAGTTTATCATTAAGTGCCTTGGAGAAAGCCGAGGCAAACTGTGGCCCTCTGTCAGAGATCATCTGCTTCGGGAGTCCGTGGAGTTTCCAGATGTCGCAAAGGTATGCGTTAGCAACATCTTCACTGGTCCAGGTTGTTTTTGCAGGTATGTAATGCTGTATCTTTGTGAAGCGGTCTATGACCACTAAGATGGCATTATAGCCGTTGCTTTCTAGTAGTTCTCCCACAAAGTTCATTGCAATCTCCTCCCACGGTCTTTCTCCGGTTGGCATTGGGACCAACTTGGTTTTCTTTGAGTGCCTGTTGGCCTTTGCCTTTTGGCAACGAGAGCATCCTGCAACGTATTTGGCGACATCTTCCATCCATCCATTCCAGAGGAGATCTCTTGAAACAATCTCCTGAGTTCGATGACGTCCCCAATGTCCTGCTACTTGTGAGTCATAACAGTGGCGAAGGATGGTGGTACGGTGTTCCAAAGGTACGATGAGGAGTCCTTCTTGGTTCCTCCCCTAGTTGGCAACATCGGTGTCCGGACCAGCAGGATGAGTGTCTCTTTCCATGGCCATGACGAGTTGTCCGTCTTTGAAGAGTTGGGCGTCTGCTCCAGCTTTCTCTTCACCTGAGCGGCGGGACAAGGCATCTGGCTTTCCCATTTGACTTGCGGGTTCATACTGGATGGTGACGTCGAACTTGCTGAGCTTCTCAGCCCATGAGGCTTGACGACTATTCAGTCTTTGCTTGGTCTGGAAGAATTGAAGTCCCTGGTGGTCTGTATGGACGACGAAAGGTTGAGGTACTCCCGTGAGCCATGAGCGCCAATGAAGAATTGAACTGACAATTCCCCAAAGTTACTTGTTGTGAATTGGCCAGTTGCGCTCGCTTTCCTTCAGGGTCGTCGCATGGCAGTTAACCAGTTTCTTTTCTGGCTTGCTTGATGGGTCCATCGGGTCTGCTCAGTGTAGTTGGGATAGGACACCTGCCACTGCTTCGTTGGATGCATCGGTTTCCAAGAGTGTGGGCAGGTTCCGATCCTACCGTGCCAGGATGGGTGCCTTTTGGAACTCGGTCTTAAGTTCATCGAATGCTTCCTGTTGCTGAGCTCCCCACCAGCATGGAATGTCCTTGGTCAACTCAGTGAGACGCTTGGTTCTTTGGCTGTAGTTGCGGATGAACCGGCGGTATTAGTTGGCGAGACCGAGGAATGCTTGCAAGTCCTTCTTCTTTTGCGGGATGCCCATTCCTCGATAGTCTTGACTTCTGCGCCATCCATCTTGATTTCCGATCCATTGACCACATAGCCGAGGAAAACTGTCTCTCTGACGTGGAACTCGGACTTGCTGAGGTTGACTGCGAGGTCGTGGTCCACGAGTCTTTCTAGAACCTGTTCAACAACTGCTTGGTGTTCTTCCTCGGTTCCGGAGATGTGGATGAGAATATCGTCCAAGTAGTGGACTTCTTCTTCAATTCCTTGGTGGATCATCTCTTGGAAGGATGAGGGTGCGTTAATGAGTCTGAAAGGCATGACGGTGTATTTGTATAGGCCGTATTTTGTTTTGAAGGCCGTTTTCCACTCGTCATCCTCCTTGATCCAAATGAGGTAGTAGCCGTTCTTAAGGTCCAGTTTTGTGAAACATTTCAAGCCTTGCGTCTTCTCTCGAAGTTCGTTCATTAAGGGGAAGGGGTATCGGTTGGGCAAAGTGATTTTGTTGAGCCCACAATAATGCACGCAGAGTCGTAGAGAGCCATCCGTCTTTCTGACGAAAAGGATTGGTGCTCCAGCTGCTGACCGTGATTTCCGCACCTTCCCTGATAGTGTGTGTTCCGCTAGGTATGCCCTGAGGGCTTTGTCTTCTTCCCAGGTGGTCTTATATATTGGGCCATTTGGGACTTTGGCTTGGGGGTCTTTGAGGGGGATCTCGTGGTCCCATTTTCGGTGTGGGGGTAGTCTATTTGCTTGCTCGGATGATAATACCCGAGCAAAATCAGCGTAGTGGGATGCTGCGTCAACCAGTATCACAGTATCCCCTTCCTCCATATCTCCTTCCATTACCGTTATCTCAGGGATGTTCCTCTAACGACAACTTACCATAAAACCATCCTTTCTAACAAGTTACTTAGCAACTGTGTCCACCAAGAAACCATGTTCTTCCAACCAAGAAAGTCCTAAAATGAAATTCTTTCGTCCAATATCCAACACTTCAGCGTCTAGCGACCACTCGGTAATATGAGGTGAGGGTGCTAGAGCTGAGGCCGATATTGACGAGCTCGAAACGGGATCTTGCCCCAAAAACCTAAAAGAAGAAATGACCACATGAGATCCTCCGCTTAATTTTTCACCGTCTCCCTGCGTGATATGTCCAGGTAGCTTCCTTCTTGCCAAGCCCAACTTTTTTCCCAGTTTCAATCCTATTACTGGAGCAGTCACAGCTGTATTGACAACAGCCTCTGCTCTAATTCCTCCTTTCAATACGACCATAACCGTCAGGAGTGGAGTATGTCGAGGGGTCCTTCCGACGGTTGGTTATGGGACCCCAACTCGTTTTCCGACTGGTCGGTACTCAACGCTTCCTCCTCCTCGTATTCTGAGTCCAGCTCAGTGATCCGCGCAGTTGTCGTTTTAGCGACCTCTTCTTGTGTGAGCGGGTGGCGACGGTAGGTGTTCCTTTGTCCTCTCGCTTGCGCTTGGCAGGTGCTGCAATCATCTTTACTGTGCGGGTTGGTGTCGTAGTATTTGTGGTTTGAGAAGAGGCCCTTTCCCATGATTGAAGTTTATAATCGCTTGTGCAGTCATGGACCTGGTGTGTAGAGGCACCACACTTGAGGCATTTGCCATCTCGACGACGTTTTGCCATGATTTCTCTCGGGATTGTGTTGCAGGTTTGGGGGCGAGAAACCCGGTTGTTGCTGTTGTTGCTGCTGCCTTGTAGACGATTGTTTCGCCCACTTGGTCTGCTGCTGTTGTTGTTGCTTCCCTGGTTGCGTATGCCCTGGGAAACTGCCTCTTGCTGTATGCCAGTCAGGATGCACGACTCCTTCCACTGATGGTAAGTGGGGTTGTGGAGGATTTGGGCGGCCAGGGCGTGCTGGAGGTTGATGCGGAGGTTTAGCATCATCCTGAGCCGGAGGTTTTCGAGAGGAATCTCGGCTTCGAGGTTGAGTTCTTCAACCCTGGTGAAGAACGCCGAGATGCTTCCTGTCTGTCTTAGAGCCTGAAGCTCTGTTGTTGCTTGCTGCTGGGCCTGGTGGTCTCCATAGGTTTGGCGGAGCCCATGGGAAGCCTCGTCCCAGCTGGCAATTTTTGCGTCATTCCCTCTCCACCATGTAGGTGCATTGCCTTTGAATTGAGAGATCATGAGGGTGATGCGGTCCTCATCTTCCGTGATCCTTTTAGCTCTGATGTAATTGTTAATGGTAAAGAGAATATTTTCCAACTCCGTTTTCTTTCCAGAAAACTTTTGTGGTGGGTCCAACTTGAATGGCTGGCTGCATTTGGGTGGGAATCTCATTTCTGAGATTGGCTTCCGTCGTGAGGCGTTCTGTCTGAAGCCGCAAGGCTAGGCGTTCCGCTTGTTCCATTGTTATGTTGTTTGGGCAAAGGGGCGCGGAATGAGTTGATCCTACCCTTGAGATGCGATTACTTTGCCTGATTCTCGCGAGTGTGGAAGGGGCGCGGGATTCCGCCCTTGCAATGGGAGTATTGGCTGCTGTTCCTGATTGGATGATGGTGTCGCTATCATGGTCTTTGTTCTCCTCCTCCGATAGTGAAGAGTCGGAGGAGGTGGGTACGTCCTCGATTTGCAGGTGTAGTGGCCAAACTCGTTGGTGACTTAGTTGTGGGTGGGTGATGGCCACCATTTCCTCTAGGTTCCCCATCTGTTCATCTCCTTCAGTAAGGAGACCCGAGCGGTGGGTGGCGGGGAGGTGTCCGTGGTTTGACATCTTGGATGTTGATGAAAATGAAGTGGGTGTATATAAGTGTAGCGTTGTAATGTTACAGTTCACTCGATGAATCGACTTATTTGCGGAAGTACCGAGTACCAAGAGGTGCAACGAGATATTCACAAAGTACAAAGTACTGATGATGCGATAATCCGATATGAGTGTAAAGTAGATAGATACTTAGAACAACGCTATTCCCTTGTCCTTCTAAACCAAGTGGGCGGTCGAGTATTTATAGCCGATGGACCATATCTAAAAATACAAGACAAACGAGGTACAAAAGTAGAGCGGAGTCCCTTTGACGCCGAAAACCATAACTACTCGCTGAGAAGCACAGCCACAAAGCAGGGTAGTTCCAAAAATAACACTAGAGATGCGTCAAGCACCAACTAATGAATCCACCTCCAAATATAGCTGCCTGACTTAGCGTATGGATGATCAGTCCGTGTCACAGTTAGTCCCCGGTCTTATGCATTAGAGTGGAATAGGGCTAACTTACCTGACTCCGTTACATATTGGGAGACAGGAAACAAGGCCAGGACCTTTGGAAAGAGACCTGGAAATAATACCTCAAGCAGGAGAAAGACACTGGGAGTTATCAACAAAGAGAGAGCTAGAGTTCTAGCAATAAGAGATAATCGGGCTATACTTTAGGATAGTTGGGGAGAATGTAAGGATAGGAAATTACATACACATGTAAATTCTATCACTACACAGGACAAGGCAGGAACATCAGCACTGCCACAACAATCGGGAAAGAGACAGTACAAAGGTAGTCAGCACATGATATAGTTCAACGCTATACAGTGTGAGATAACTCACTAGCGAATCATGTCAAGTATTTTGGATACCTGCCACGACGACTATGCCTGTTTGGACTGAGCATGGAGGAGTATCATGTGACTTGGAGAGCCAAGGAGTGGGTCATGCCTGGGGAGGATGTCAATAGTGCCGTGGAAAGATGAATCAAAGGCTGTAGGATGTCAAAATGGGCCTCCACAACGCGATAAATTCAAAAATCATCACGCTTAACAAAAGGCTCCACGGGGTCAACATCATATTAGCCACAAAGGTTCATAATGTCGAATCCAACCTCCAAGACGCCAACAATACCATACCTACAAAAATTAATAAGACAAGTCCGAGTGTAAAACCCACAAGACAATATTCAACGCCGCCCTGATGATCATCGGCACCAGCCAACCTCAAAAGGCTGATTCACAGCATGTTGTCAGCACCCCTCAAAATGTCTTTCAAACACTCAATGTTTAAATTCTTGTGGTTGTCACCATATATCTCCTCGGTGATTTCCAACTCCATTGCCCCACCGCACACTCTTCTCCGCTTCCCCCCAGCCCAACTTGCACCACGTCAGCCAAGTATCCTGGCCAGTCATGGGCATGTCTGTACTCCTCACAATACTTTGATACTCTCTGCCCTCAGCCCATGCTCTATTTTGCTATCCATTCCCGCTTCCAATTCCCAATAGTTTTACCATTACCCCTTGGCGCCAAGTTGATTTTTTACAAATGTTGTCTTGCCCGTCATTCCGTACATGATCTCCTATTGTATGCTACCTGCACACCATGGAAAAAATAAAACACAATTGAAAACTGGCATGCCCCTCCCCTAATGTAATTTATCATGCAATCCTATTCGGGGCTTGTTGTATTTCATGTGACAGTAGGTAGATCCTGAATTGAGCTACATGTTCCTTCATTCTCTTGCATGATTTGAATTTTCTTTTTGTTGCTTTTTTCGTTTTCCTTTCCATCAGTGAAGCTTGATGTGACGCGCAAACATACGTAGCAAGCATGTCACTCTAGAGATATGCTAGCGTTGACAGCGCTGATTCGGAAGCTTCTGGCGCTGCTATGGTGTGAAAATGACAATTTGCTGATGTTTTCATTTTTTTCCTTCAAGTTTTTTTTTTTCATCATGTGTTGTGATAATTTTGCCATCAGAAGAGATATGCTTACTTTTGAGCGCATCTAATATATTTCTGAATAAGTGATTACTTGCTCCCAATGGTACCTAAATCTAGCAACTGGACCGATGTTGGGAATTGCTTCTGTTACCATGTAACCTACATGTGTACAAAGAAACCCCCAGCAGGCTATGACCCAGTACGGACAATCGAGCATTTCTAGGGCAGATTGGTCTATACGCATCGTTCAAAAGGGTAAAGAACTCAATATTTGCTCCGTTACTGTAGAAAGAGGAAATGTAAGTCATGTGTAGGGATACAAGGGTGTTCATAATACACATTCCTTGTCTTGTCAATCCCTCTTCCTTCTAGAAAAGATATTGAATTTATAGTGCTAATAATAAAAGGGGCTCCATAGGGACGTAGGGAAGGGATTTTCTTGTCTCTGTAGAATTGTAAGAGTTTATAGATGTCTGGAATCAAACATATATATTAATACCAAACTGGTATAACCCCAACAAACTCTGCATGACAGTAAGACAAAAGCTTTTTTCTTTTTTTTTTTCTTCCTCTTTTGAAAAGAAAGTTTGAAACATTGTTGGAAATTTGATTTTAATTTTTAAAATTTCCTACCTCAGAGATTGTTTAATCATCAATCTGTCAATGAGATATTTTTATATATATACATATTATCCATGCGCTTGGTATTGTCCATGTCACCATCTTATCCCACAATTTTTTAATTTCTTCTCATGTATTTAACCTCTTAGATATATATATATATATATACATGGCTAGAGGTAGGGTGCAGGGCATGTATATTCATGTACAGAGCAGAAAATATATTCTAAGATAGGACATAATGTGATATGGATAGATATGTATATATAATTGATTACATTGTGATTCTAATTAGTAGTGGGATTCGAAACTACAACATGCATACAGTCGTTCGATTGTAATGATGCAGGTATTACTAAGAATAAAAGAAAAATGGAAAAAAGGAAGAAAAGGAAGAAAGGTGTGGGATCAGTGCAATGACTTTGCCTACTTGGTTTTGTATGTTTGTATGCGGCTAGCTAAAGGTAACTTAATGGGCGACAACATGAATAAGCACAAGATGAAGTTGGTGTAAAAAGAGATATTGTGAGACAAGTAACAGAAAGGGTAACAGATAAAAAGGGGAAGCTCGGAAATGACATAACAATCCAACAAGTGGAAAATGTATGAAAAAGTATCGTACATGAATCAATGTTGAGTGGAAAGACAAGCAATAAATGTAGAAAAGACAAAGGAAAAACAAAAGCCCCAAAAAAAGGGACTAAATTAAAATCAAAACCCACCAATACAATAAGGAATAGAAACGCAAGGTCATTCAAATATATCCACCACCATTTGAACAACAATTTGGTGTAATGACTAGGTCTCGGTTCACAAGTTGTAGGTACTAACGAAAGTACTATTCTAGCATGTGCCAAAAAGGCATGTAGGTGTGGAGGAACGGCAGTTACTTTTGCTTGAGCAGGTGGAAAATATAATCGTTTGTCTGGTTGACAAGAAAGCATTGAGGCCTACAGGGCGACCGGCAACAGGTCAAGCAAAGGGCATGGCACGGGGTAACGGTTAAGGACAAGAAGGGCTGTTTTGGCCGGAAGGTGTAGAAATGTAAAAAGTATATGTTCGGGAACAACTTGTAAAGTATAGAGGTAGAGAAGGGACAAGTTGTTGTCTATGGAGGTGGGAAAAAGAGGATAAAATATGAGGGAGAAAGGCCTCTTTAAATCTTGTCCAGAGCTACAGCTGAAAAAAACATTGTGAAATAAGCATCCGGAGCAATGCAATAGCTAGACATGAGGTACTTGGATGCGTACCACTATCAAGGCCTTTATGGATTTACATCTAGGGGAAATAATTTCCGAGATCTGGAGATCTGGTGCTCCGGAGCATAAGTTTTGATGTGGAGATCTGGAGTTTTTTCCCATACAAAAGTTTTCGAACTGTTTTCAATTTTTATGAGTTTAGAGTTTGGATAAGGTAAACATAATTTTTGTTTAATTTTCAAAATTGGTTCCAGGTTCCCAGAGTGGTCCTTCTACTCACAGACCAAGTGAGACATCTCCCGATTACCAGATCTCAAGATTCCCAGATCTGGAAAATTATTTCCCCTGATGTATTACTTCTCTTATAATTGATGCAACTTGATATGACAATGAATTCCTGGTCTCATTTACAATAAACCTTGGGCACGAGGATACAATAAACCCACCTATTCCATGGCTTCAGCCGAGCTGATTGAAAACGTTGACTTGCAATGCATATGCAATGCAAGATAGGGGTCCGTTAGATCTGTGATAAGAATATATTTTTCGTCCCGCGGAGCTCGAGTACTAGTGTTCTTATGAGGGGGGTCGTGTCGTCTAAAGTTGCTTTTAATGTTGATATATGGACATGTGTGATCGGTAACGTTAACGATTAGGATCATGGTTGTTTGTTGAACTCTCCTCCCGACATAGACTCCATTCCTGAAGGTTGGGAAACCGATCGCGGATCAGGTATCAATGTGTCGAGAAGTCATGAGCGTACCAAGTACATACGTAGGTCATCTGTATGCGCGCTTTATTTCGAGGGGAATACAGGTACCGAATGAATTAGACACAGCTTAACCTACAGCGCGCTTGCCTCGTCAGTGCTGGGGGTAAACAAACCCAATTCACGTTCATACCTTGTGAAGTACTCAACATATGTAGATTGAGCAACATCAATACTGCGGTGGTGCAAACCGACCGAGTCTTCAGGGTAACGCGATGTAATGTTACCCAAGTTTGTCAAGTGCCAGTGGACTTGCAGCCACGCGAATTAGGAGGGAGGAAGGGCAGGCAACGTACAGATGGCTTCCTTTACAATGATACTCTCCGCAGAGAAAGGTAAATTAGCATACATCAGCAAAGCTCGAGTTGGCGCTATCGGCGGAACAGCGACGACAATGCCCATCGGAGTAGTCTACCGCTACAGCGACAACCGGAAGCGAGTAAGGCGCTGTAGCGACAAATGTCAGGGTAATGGTTGTGAGAAGGTATACTCCGTAGGTATCGAGAGTCGAGACAAAGGGGGATAGATGTGCACAAGAGGGTTCAAAGATCTTAGAGAGGAGCGGGTCACGGCGGTAGCCAGCGGAGCAAGTTATCGGTTTCAAGGTAATCGTATTCACTAAAGAGCAGAACTAAGTGGAGGAGCGAGCGACCTTATATACATGAGTAGGGAAGGAAGCGAGCAACAGAAAAGCTCGACGCAAGTCCAGCAAAAAGTCCTGGGGCATGGCGTTGACCCTGAGAAATACCAAGAGTATTGACAAAAGAAATAGGTGTGGCACACCAGCGTGAGGGTGTGTTACACCGTCTATGACAAATGAAATAAGCGAGTCATACCATAGAATGGTGTGGATCGCCACAGAAAGGTGTGGGTGCAACGACAGGTGTGGGTGATACATGTGGGAGCATAAGCGAGGACATGGATATCCCAAACAGGAAGGTAGAAGGAGAAGTGCGACAATATGAGCTGATATAGTATGAAAGCAGGATATAACAGCGAAGATCGTGGTAAAAATAGAAAGACATGACGGAGATAGAATATAACAGAAGGATATGTATATCCGAGACATGTAAGAATAGAACAAACGAAAAGGACTCAATTGGGGGTAAGAACGATTATTCTGACACTCTCTCTCGAACGAAACACCCAAGTAATTGAGCAAACTTAGTGTATAAGTCGTTTGGAAGACCCTTCGTCATAATATCAGTGACATTTTCCTTGGTAGAGACGTAGTGGAGCTGAAATATGTTGTTGAGAAGGCATCCTCTGGTGTAGTGATAGGCTATATCGATGTGTTTGGTTTTGTGGTGGTCAACTGGGTTGTTGGCGAGAGCAATACTGGCTTGATTATCGCAGTATATATCGACAGGAATCCTGAGTTTGAATTGCTTGAAGGCGTGGGTATACCATTTGGCTTGTCGAGCTGTGGTAGATAGTGCTATGTATTCCGCTTCGGTAGTGGAGTTGGAAATACATTGTTGTTTCTTGGAGAGCCAGGAAATTGTGCACTTACCAAGCTGAAAGACGTAACCAGTATAAGAACGACGGGTATCAAGACAATTAGCAAAAGAAGCATCCGAAAAACCTTCCAACTTAACAGAACCAGAACGAGGATATATGAGAACAGCATCACGAGTACCAGAAATATAACGAAAGACTGTCTTGACAGCAGTATGATGGATATCAAGAGGAAGAGAAGAGAATTGGGAGAGGTATGAAACAACGAAAGCAAGATCAGGACGAGTACAAGTAACAAGATACATGAGGGCACCAATCATCTGTTGATAGAGATTCTGGTCAACAGGAGATTCATCGTCCGTGGCTTTGCGAAGCTGGGCTTTTGGATCGATAGGTGTTGAAACAGAGCGAGATTGATCCATTCCGAAGCGCTGTAGTATCTGTGTGATGTAGAGTGGTTGTCCAAGTGTGATTGCGTCGTTGTGGTATTGAATTTCGATTCCAAGCATGTAGGAGAGCTTGCCTTTAACAGTGACCTTGAAGTGCGTTTGCAGGAAAGTTGTGAGTTTCTGCAGGTCAGCGGTGGAGCCAGCAAGAGCACTATCGTCGACATAGACAGCCATGATAATTTTGCTTTTGGTGCTGATAAAGACACAGGGATCAAAGTGCGTGGGAATGAAGTGTTGTTCAGCAAGGACAGAGCATAGTTTTCTATACCACTGTAGCGGAGCTTGTTTCAAACCGTAGAGTGCCTTCTTGAGTAAAAGGACTTTGTTTTCGAGGCCGAGCCTAGGAGGAGGCGCGACCCAAATTTCTTCGTCAAGGGGACCATAAGTGAACGCTGATTTGATGTCAAGTTGAGCAGTGTCAAGGTTGTGTAGTGCTGCGAGGGCTATTAGGAGACGTAAAGAATCGTACCGCGTCACTGGTGCGAAAGTCTTACTAAAATCGATTCCGGAGATTTGTAAGAAGCCCTTAACCACTAAACGTGCCTTGTACCTGTCGATTGATCCATCTTCCAACAGTTTAACAGTATAAACCCAGCGTGATCCAATAGCTTTCCTGCCATCTGGTAAGTCAGTAGCGTCATGAACTTCCCAAACACCTTGCGATTCAAGAGAAGATTGCTCCTCTCTCATAGCGTCAATCCACTTATCGACATCTTCAGACTTCATAGCTTGGGAGTAGGTGGGAGGACCAAGTGTGACGTTGGCCTGACCAATTTCTTCCTCAATTAATGCTGCAAAGTCGTCACCAATTTCTGCCAGAAATATCGGAGCTGTATTTTCTCCAAAGGCTGCGTTGATTCTTGGGAAACCATAGTGCTCGATTTCCTTCTTCTTGCGTTGAGAACGCTTGAGGTTAGGACCTTCGGAGCTGCCTGATGGAGGGGGCGAAGAGCGTCGAGATGTTTTGGGTGCAGAAGGTGGTGGTGGGATGCGTCGTGGAGGTGTGGTAGGAGTTTCATTACGAAGCTGTTGTGAAACAGCTCTCTCTAATTCTGATAACTCTTCTTCATTGAAGTACTGTTCATATTCGTCATGGTTGTGTTGTGACGATGAGGGAATATCGACAGTAGGTTTGGTTGAAGATAGTGGGAGTTCGACAGGAGGTGCAGGAGGTAGAGGCTTTATTGGTGTAGGAGAACCAAAGGCGCCTGGCATTCGCTGCGGCTTTCGTGGAGTGTGCTGAAGTTGCGGGACTGTTGTGGGTGTTGAAGATTGATCAGGTTGAGACGAAGCTACTTGATCAGGTTCTGAAGAGTTTAACTCTGTGGGGAGATACATTTCAACGGAGGTGATGTTATCGGACGGGATAAACTTGACCTGACGGACTGTGTATACTCTTCTTTCTGATGGTATGTAAACACGGAACATCGATGGGGTTCCAGTGTAGCCAACCAATTTTCCATCAATCCCTCTTGGATCTAACTTGCTGCCAGCAGGACGTTTCTCCTTGGGGATATGGACAATGCAAGGTGTACCAAAGGGTCGAAGATGTTTGATGGAGGGTAGGCGATTGTTGAGTACTTCAAAGGGCGTCTTCCCATTAAGAGCCGAGTGAGGGAGGCGGTTGCGGATGTAGGTTGCCCATGCATACCATTCCGCCCAAATGAATTGAGGGTAGTCCTCAAGGGTAGGTCAACACATGTTGGCGAGAGTCAGGTTGTAGCGTTCTGGAACACCATTTGACTCTGGAGAGTATGCTGCGGTGGTTTGATGTATCATGCCTTTATTTTTGCAGTAAGCAGACCATTCATTATTCACAAATTCTCCACCATTATCAGTGCGCCAATTTCTTGGATATCGTCCAGTTTTTGTATTGATCTCTTCACAGTAAGCCTTCATATGCCTTACAGCATCGGACTTGTGTTTGAGGAATGCAATTTTGGAGAATCGAGACAAATCGTCGATCATTGATAGGTAGAACCGATGACCATCGAGCGAGGTAACAGGGAGAGGTCCAGCGAGATCTGCGTGGAGTAATTCCCATGGATCCTTTGTGTTATGTGTGACCGGTTTGGGAGTTTGGTGTGTCGAGTTGTATTTGGCGCATGAGTGACAGTAGAATTGCGAAGGAGGTTTTGGAAGCAGGTTTCCATCGGCGAAGATGTTGGAGGCTTTGTTCCAGGAGTGAGGCGAGGAGTGACCTAGTGCTTCATGCCAAAATTGAACAGAAGACTTGTAAGCAGTACCAAAACCAACAGCAGATTCAAACATATAAACATGAGCACCAAGTTCAGCGCGTAACACGGTGGAGTGATCCATCTTGAGTTTGATGTCAAGAGTTTTGTTTTCTCCATGAAGGTATGCGTTTCCAATCAAATCAATCATTCTCCATGAGACCAAGTTCACCCCATTCCATTCAGGTAGATACAAAACATCAGACAGCGAGATATTCGAAACCTTTCCACCAATCTCCACAGACAGACAAACAGTTCCCTTATACTCCGAGAAGAGCACTTGATCACCACCAACAGTTATTCCCACACGATGGGAGACTGGATTGATGAGGCAGAAAAAGTCAGCTGTGATGTGGTGAGATGCGCCAGTATCGAGGATCCATACCTGATATGTTGTAGCATCTCGAGCTTTGAGAGCAAGACCAAGAGCAGAAGAAGAAGAACCAGCAGAAGAAGACAAAGAAGGACCAGACATGAGACCAGAAGGCGAAGAGACAGAAGAGGCGAGAAGAGACGAAGTAGTGCTACCAATGGTTCTAGAAGCAAGCCAGGCAACACCACTTGAATAGGTGGGTGTGGTGGTGACCAGAGCTGTGGAAGTTAAAGGTTCCGAGGAGGAGACGGCAGCAGCAGCAACGCCCTTGCGTTGGTTCTCTTGATGTTTCTTGAGCCTGAAGCATTTGTTGTGAACATGATCCGAGAAGGGATGTCCATTCTTCGTGCACCAAGTACACTCGGTTGGAGCTGCTTGCGCAGTCCTGCCAGGACGAGAGTTGTTGTTCTTGGGGCGAGGCGCAGGTGCTTGACCTTTGCTTTTGGGCTTGTTGGCGAAGAATGCCTTAGCATTATCTTCGTTGGTCTTCATGTTTCGAAGGTGGGTTTGATGGTCTTCGAATCGTTGGGAGTCCTTGGCTTGGAGGATGTTGACTGTATCGTTGAATGACTGTGGGAGCGAGTTCAAGAGGATTGCACTCTTGATGGGGTCGCTTTCAAAGAAAGGCCTGAGGGCAGTGGCGAGAGCATCAGTTCCATTGAGGGAGCGAGTGTTGGCCTGGGCCCAGGAGTTGTCAAATCGAAGGAGGTAGTCATTGATAGATTCCGAGTCAGACATTGACAGATTGAGGATATCGCGGAAGGTGTGGAAGGAAGAGGCGACATTCTGACAATCAAAAGTGTCCTGAAGAGTTTTCCAGGCATCGTAGGCAGTAGAGCAGCCGTCAATGACATACTGCTGGTCCTGTTCGATGGTGAGTTGAATTGTCATGATGGCAAGCAACTCTTTCTTCTTGTGTTGCTTAAGCAGAGCGGCATCGGTAGGAGGAACTTGTTTAGTAGCGATGAGATCGTCAAAGTCGTGAATGGCAAGAACACGTTGCATGAGCTTGGCCCAGCGAGTGTAGTTGGATTGACCTTGAAGCTTCTCCAAGCTTTCAAGTTTGAAGGGCATGGAGGAGGAGCCAGTCGACATGTTGGGTTTGACGTCAGTAGTATCAGTCATAGTAAAGATGCGGCGAAGGGTGTGAGGAGAGACAATGTAGTTGAGACCGAATAAGCGTGCAGAGGTGAGCGCAATGAGATCTGAGATAAACCAGCTGTGCTAATTGATTAAACAATAGTAGCGGCAGCCGGGCTCATAACCTGTGAGAAGGTATACTCCGTAGGTATCGAGAGTCGAGACAAAGGGGGATAGATGTGCACATGAGGGTTCAAAGATCTTAGAGAGGAGCGGGTCACGGCGATAGCCAGCGGAGCAAGTTATCGGTTTCAAGGTAATCGTATTCACTAAAGAGCAGAACTAAGTGGGGGAGCGAGCGACCTTATATACATGAGTAGGGAAGGAAGCGAGCAACAGAAAAGCTCGACGCAAGTCCAGCAAAAAGTCCTGGGGCATGGCGTTGACCCTGAGAAATACCAAGAGTATTGACAAAAGAAATAGGTGTGGCACACCAGCGTGAGGGTGTGTTACACCGTCTATGACAAATGAAATAAGCAAGTCATACCATAGAATGGTGTGGATCGCCACAGAAAGGTGTGGGTGCAACGAGAGGTATGGGTGATACATGTGGGAGCATAAGCGAGGACATGGATATCCCAAACAGGAAGGTAGAAGGAGAAGTGCGACGATATGAGCTGATATAGTATGAAAGCAGGATATAACAGCGAAGATCGTGGTAAAAATAGAAAGACATGACGGAGATAGAATATAACAGAAGGATATGTATATCCGAGACATGTAAGAATAGAACAAACGAAAAGGACTCAATTGGGGGTAAGAACGATTATTCTGACAATGGTGATATAGGGACAAATTGCAACGGAGTGTCGCTACCGCGACATCTTGATCGACATGAAACCCCTTCGAACGTTCTTTTCGAGGGGTTCCATGGACTTCTACGGGGTTTGATGTCCATAGATTTAGTGCTGTAGTGACACAACGCTGCGCTAGAGCGCCATTACCCTGAGGTTTGTTGCTGCAGCGCCTTACCCGCTTCCAGTTGTTACTGCAGCACCACTGCCCTCTGCTACAGCGCGGACGGCAACAAACGGTAGGCCTTGGCGGTGCAGTGCCAATATACTCCAGCGAGCCGCGGTAATCAATCCATTGATGGCAACATTAGCAGCATGTGCCGTTAAATATCGATTGATGGAAGCCTGTGGAGTCTGCAATAGTAGTTGTAAGGACAGCTGCAGTCGATTGCTCGTGAGCTGTATGACCAGCTAGGAACGAGGATTGGGTGAGATGGAATCCAAGGGATGTGGATTTGCCGGAGAAACTTAATAAATCAATGTCATTGAGCTGTGTTAACTGGAATCGATGCATTGGTATGGTGAGGCAGGTGTGTCAAGTCCACCCTGTCCGAAATACCCCATGTATTCTGGTCATTTCCCCGTTACTCTGAATTTAGATATCTTGAATTCAGTCGTTTGACAACACCAAATATCTGAATTAGGACATTTATCTCAAAGAAAAGCAACCACAGCAACTTTCAGCGCAAAGTCCTACAAAACTGTGCATTCAACATCAAAATCAGGAATCTCCGTACGGAGCTCATAAAAACCCTGTGAGAGAATTTTGTGAACCCCGTGAAAGAATTTCATCAACCCTATAGGAAGTTTGAGCAAGTTAGATTTTGTATGGCAGCCCTATACAAAAATAAAAAAATATTTACTCCGTACGAGGATCAGAAAAACCCCGTAAAGTCAAAAAGATTCTCCATACGAAGAAAACTTTTGACGGGGTTTACTTGACACATTTGTCGCACCATACGTTGGGTTGAATTGTAAAGGATGGGATTGAGCAAGGTGTGCAGTGCATGCATCCGGAATATATATATGGCATTTCGTGAATAAACCACACTACCTGCTTTAGGTGGAGCGCGGATGGAGATGGTGATGTGATGCAGATAGTGGACGCAGTATAATATGATGTTGTTTAGTGGATTGGATTGCATTGCGGTGACTGTTCTTTCCTTTCCAGGCCCGGCATGCAAGTGAGTGAGTGAAATACCCTTTTCCCAAAACAATAATACTCGCACTTACCTCCACTTGCCATCGACAGCAAAGTATCTGTGCCGATTAGCTTGTTCCCTGTTGGGCCGGCAATCCTGTAGTATTTCACCTCCACATTGCTACGGCCCACCATTGTGTCTCAAGAAATTTCAAACACAATTGTTAATTAAGTTTTGTTTTCAAGAACGTCTTGTCCATGAGAGGGACCAAAAATTAAATAAAACCCGATTCCAGCTTCCCATTAATGTCAAGCTGCTAAAAGGAGAACATCTCATTCACCAAACTACAGGGCAGGACGCGAGATTGTTGGCATCGGTGAAGCTCTCACTGCCAATGGGCTGATACACTCATTCCATGACCGGCATCAATAACAAAGAACCATCAAGCCCTGTGGAAAGTCGAAAGCAGAAGGTGTGTGAGGCCTTGCATCAAGGTATACGTTTCTGAATAGCCGTGTATTCATGAGACCAACCCCACATGATGGCTTTGAGATGTATCCTCCACCACTCGATCTAGCTCGCAATCCTAGAGGCTTTTGCACCTCGGAGGCACATTACATGATCAAATGCAACCAGAATTAAAAAACATTAGATTTCTTTATGCCTGCAGCGATTGATGTGGAATGCTGTATATATATATATATAATTTCTCATTATCAGTTTTGTGGGCCGTGGGGGAAATCGTTTCCTGAAAGGTCCACTTGCAGGCCCGAGGTGCCCACGGGAGTTCCCCAGATTTGTTGAATTACATCATACTATATACTTTACCACATGCTAATGACAGGCTTAGGTTAGGCATGCCGTCACGTTGTACAGTCACATAAAATAAGTGATTGGTCAAAGCTCGAGGTGCGTAACTTGGTGCATGAGAATTTTATCTTGCCAAACCACCAAGCAAAGTACGATTTAATCCCTGTGTGTAACTATGCACCTCCATTGTTGACCGATCACTTATTTTGCCTGACTGTACACCGGTTCACTTACGCTTACACGTAACCTACCTGATCACTTGACCTATGCAGCCAATGCTTGGCGCATCACGTGACCGAGCAGTGCCGCAACGGGTGTAGGTGTGCATGTCGCGTTTCTAGCCCCGCTCCACCTCGATGCATTCATCCCCCACCAGCCCAGGCTCGAACAATTCTCGATGTGCTCCTCCTCAGTCCCGTCCTACGCATACCGTTTGGGCCACGATTAGCATCCCCATGGTGAGTTGCTGCAGATATGGACGAGGCTGATACGTATAATGACAGGTACTTTGGCCGCCCGATCGTGCGGTAACAGACACTGGGGCCACAACGGGGAAACATGTGTATATCCGTTCACGTGGAGTTTTGAAATGCACGAGACTGCCACACACACTAAGCCTTCACACATGAATGCTCGAACGTTCATCTTGTTTGTGGACAATCGTGGGTCCGATGCAGCCTCCACTCCAGACGGATCACGGGAGCAGATGCAGGATGGAGGATGTAGGATGGGGTATTTTCGTCCGGGACACGCACCTCTGGCCTCGAACATACCTTGAGCAAAGTGCGCCGCACGCCAATGCGGCATTGCATGGACTCCGAGAACTTCAGTAAGTAGGTAGGTTGGGCCGGTGTTCGTGGTGGTGGCCGAGGCCGAGCACGGGAGCATCGAGATTTCGTACGGCACAAAGTCGTGTCTTCCTGGGGCCTGTCAGTCACGGGCTCGGAGCAGCGATTGAAAAGCAACGGGCGAGCAAACAAAGAGCAGAACTATCCATCCGCCGCGTGCTCCGCCAGGACACTGAACCCTGGGCCAGTAGTAGCGACGGCAATACCCAGGATGACGATGACGATGGCGATGGGGATGATGATCAAAACGAAACGGCAGGTATGGCAGTGGTGAAAAATTCCCGGTACTCGGCGATTGTGACTAGGATGTGAGCGGCATCCTGGTTGTGTTTCCCTCCACGATCATCGAGGTTGGGCATGGGCTTCCGAGATGTACAACAACCGGATGTGCCGACCACCTCATTTTGGCTAGTGGCAACATCAAATCAGAAATCGTGATTCTCATCAACGATAACCCTGCCGTCCTGGCACTGCCCCCACCACCCCTACTTTTCCATGCTTACAACGACCAAGGCCATGACTACGACAATATCGAGCAATCCACGTTGCCCTGTTTGCGAAACTCCGACAACGAGGACTACAAGTTCATTGCAACGGCGATCGGGAAGCAATATACATTGCCACCATGGACGCCTTCCTCGAATGCTGAAGATGCCGAGAATCTGCACCAGCCATCGCCACCTTCATGGAACAACTGCACTCGTACGTGCGCCTCCGTGGGGCAAGTGTCACGATCCTCAGAGCAGATGGGTTGGCTGGGGAATGAGATTGAGGCGCCAATGTATCGCTTCTATTCTGGCATTCCCTCCGCAGCTGAGGATCTAGAATAAAATATTTCAGGTGGATTGGGTGGTTCTTACAGCACTGCTAATGGATGCATGATGGAAAAAATGGGGTGTTTGATGCCATCAAGAACGGGATGCCGCAAAGTGCCACAAACAGGGCTAGAGAGGGCTCCCCGCTACAGCACATTCCTAGCTCGCCTTTTGTCCTAGACTTCTCATGGGCGGAATGGCGAATTTATGACGCGAGTCAAGTAGTATGGATTGGTAGTTCTCAATTATCATTCAAACATGGTTTTCTTTTCTTTCTTTTCCTTTTCCCATTTTCATTTCACAGTTCTATATGCTGACGGGAATACGCTTGCTACCCGTGCAATATGCAAGACATCAATTGGAAGAAAACAAGCCGATATAGCCTACTATGCGGCCCCAGGGAACGGGAACGCAATGATTGTTGGGAGCATTGATCTTGTGCCACTAGAAAATTAGAACGAAATATCTCCAATGGGGAAAACAAGTCACATGATGTGGAAGCCGGGATCGCGCCATTTTACATCTTGTGACTTTGGGATCCCGACTTTTCACATCATGTGACTTTGTTTCCTCTCAACAGAGCATCATAAAAAAACTTTTTTAAACATTCACTTTGTGAATTGTGAGGTTTGTGTGTTTCCTGAACGGCTCATCAAGATGCATATTTGCCAATGGTAAAAACTATCGAGCAAGATTGCAAGGTAGGTAGGTTGACGTAGAGATCCTTCGATAACCTGTGCAGACAAATGAGCAGGATAAACACACACCCTCAACAATTTAAAACATGATTCGAATAACATTATGTGACTAGGAGATCCAAACCCAAGTGCAAGTAAGTATAAGGAAGAAAAAAAAAAGAATGGGTTATGATATTCATTGGAAAGGGAAAATTATTTCCGGTGAGGCGAGTACGTAAAACCATCAGTATGTTACTGCGCCCAGTAATTCTTGGGTTATGAAGAGGAGCAGACAGGGGCAGGATTGGAAAGCAAGCAAACAAAAAGTTAGATGAGGGGCAAGGCTGGACAGGAGAGTGATTGGACATACACATACAACACTGGCCATAAGAAGAAAAAAAGGTCCAATTTCAGTTGTTTGGGAAAAAAAAAATAGCAGTCAAGAAAGCCTGGTGGAGGCCCGAATAGATTGTACACTATTATTCAATGCTTCTTGTGATACATGCACTTATTTCCTCATAGATTGTGTGCATGATGACTTTGTGAAGCTTTCTTTCGAATTTACTGTTTGAAATTCCTAGTATTAGTCTGAAAACCATGTTGGGACAGGTTGATTGTCAACCGTTGCTATACTACAATCTAATAATGGACCAGAGTGTACAGGTATTGCCATCGCTATTAATTTTTATGTTCTCCTAGATATAAGTGACTATTATAGCTATTGGTACAAGTGCACTTGGAGAAGGTGCAGTTACATTCCTACTTTAGTCAGTATAAAATACATTGTTGCATATTAGTTTTGAATTTAGCTGAAACAAATTGTGGGGCACAAATAATATTCCATCTTTGGGTTCCACTACCATAGACATTGGCAAATGAGATTGTACCGATACACAAAAATGTACTGGCCAATGGAGAGCTCCACAGAAGTAGGTTTGTCAAATGCTCCGTTTTCCTCTGTAATACAAAAGACCAAAATTATTTTCTTTGAATAGTACTTGATTGGAAATGCAGACATGGAAACGGTGCATGTCATATGAGGAACAATTGATGTGACTCTGAAGAAGATTTATATATATATAGTGGTTTCTTATGGAGGAAGAGGGGGATCATGCCAATGATGAGGCAATATATTTTGGCTGGGGTAGGGCGTATAATCAACTGCCCAAATCATATATGCGGGGGTGTGTGGGTGACTTCTTGGAATTTCCGATCGAAATTTGCTTGCCGAGTCTGGGCGGGCAATGAATAAGATGACCATCAATGACATGCTCTGCTGTCTCTTTCAAAGAGTAAGATTGTGGGTAGCACTAGTTTTAGCCAATGGCTGCATAGCAGGAAAGAATCGAAATATAGTCATGATCCCCAAGTCAGGGAAGGACTACACCAAGCCCAGTAGATACACGCCCATCACCCTTAACAACACGGTTGACGAATGGGCACAGAATTCATAGCTGACAGCCTCTAGAATGTTTTAGGACTGCTTTACGAATCGGCCATAAGAGGGCGTCAGGGCATATGCATGACGGACGAGATAGCAGTAACTGTCCAAGAAGCCCAGCAAGCCATTGGACAAGGACGACCACACACATGGATCCTCAACAATATCTCCAATGCTTTCCATCACGTTTTGATTAGCGTGGTGCGGAAGAAAATGAACAGCTTCGCAGGACGTCACAGATGGTGCAGTTTCATACAAGCTACCCTGCAGGGGGAAAAAAGTGTGACCATATCATATGTTGGGCTGGCTAGTGGCACAGTTCAGTTGACCAAAGGGACCTCTCAAGGCTCACCTATGTCTCTTATCATCTTTATGATTGGAATAGCGCAAGCAAGCCAGGCACTACAAGAATTAAACTCTAGCACCCACCTGGTTACGTACGCCGATGATTTCAAGCTGCGGGCAGAAATAAAGGCTAAAGAAAGTAATCTATTAGAAACGGATTCAACTCTGAATCCCAAACTCGGTAGGGACGGTTTCAATTTTGAAAGCAAGGAGCAGGAGGTCATTAGCTTGGAAAGCAGCACAAAGAAGGAACAAGGGTGAGGCATCTGAGCATTGTCATATGCTCAGACCTGGAACCAAAAGAGAATATTCAAAGATGGACAAAGCTGGCCGTCTAGATGTGGGGCAGGGCCGCACCTGTAATGCAGTACCTAAGCCTGCAAAATAGGGGAAACGTATGGACCATCCAAATTGGGTGCCCAGGCAGGTTAGGCGTAGAAACACTAGTAGAACACCCACTCAGTTTATGGAAGGACCTAAACATACTTCAAAACAATGCAAGAAGGAGGATAGCTAGAGGGTAGCCTAGGTCAAGCTGTCACGAAATTCTGAAACTGGCCACTCTACTAACCATAGAGGGATGGTTGATAGAGATGAGAGATTGAGCTCTTCAAAGACCCACTCAAAGATGCACAAGCATGAGATGCCACATCAAGGATTTACGGCCAAATGGGTACCCTGAAATAAACAGTAGGGTAGTATAAGCTAAAAAGAAAGAAAAGACCAAATCTGAAGCATGATGGAACTCCACACAGCTGGGAATTAGCCAGATCCAGGATGTGACATGGGGATCCAAGATTGGCTATGCAGCGAGCACAACAATCCACGTCCCAGAACTGAGAACCTGAAGGGACTGACTCACTAAGTGGACATGCAAACTACTTCAACTCAGGTGGGAGGGGTGGGAAATGATTTACACAGACGGATCCATGCACGCCAACCACCTGAGACCAACATAACATAGCCTCATAGGGTGTAATGAAATTGTGTGAATAAATGAGCAGAATTTTCGAATAGGATAGGGAGTGTGGTAGCTCAGCAAGAGAACCCAACCTCACGAATACATGGGGGAAAACTGCACAGTACATCATGCTGAAGTCTGAGCAATCGCAGCGGCACTACACATATCCATATCCGGTGACATGCAAATGATACCTACTGATAGCACTGAAGCAATGGACATTTTCCTCGCACTAGTAGACGGAGCCCTAACACAAAACATTTGGGAAAAAGACATCAAAGTATGCCTTGATACCTGACGAAGAGACAATTGGTATTATTTAGATAAAAGCTCACATAAGCATTTTGGGGGAACAAGGAGGCGGACCGTCTGGCCAAACTGGGAGCTACGGACCACGGAGAAGAGAGCTGGGAATAATATCAGCTGCTGGGGTAAGAGCAATACATGCTAGAACTAAGAAGGGGAACAGAGGACAGTAGAAGACAGTGGAATGGTTGAAAATGTTCCTCCGGACCATCACCCACTGCCATATGGAGAGAGGAAACCTAAACACTGGGCTGACACACATATGGTGCAGTAAAGAGCTACGATGCAACCAGTGCCTACAGGGAGGCAAATAGGACATAGCACATGTGGGAAGGGAATGCCATCAGAATGTAGCAGCCATGACGAAACATAGGATCAACTCTACCACGACATAGGACGAAATTGAACAGAACCAAGCCCTTTTCAGAGAGATTGTAATCCCAAATGAAGATGGAGTAATACGCAGAGGAGGGCTATAGGGGCAAACAGAGAAGGGGGCAGGGGGCAGACAAAAGAGGGGGGAAAGAGGAAGTGTGTTGTCAGTGGAGGGCGAGAGCTTATCCTTTTCTATTTCTTCTTTCATATCTACTCATCTTGGTTACGTAGCTTTAGACGCGGTGCCAAAAGGCGCAAGTGGGAATAGAATCAAAGGAGAAAAAAAAAAAATATGCTCTGCTGTCTCAGGAACTAAATGGAAATTTCACGATAATACATGCCACATTAATTGGTGCATGTGGTGACCGCTATTCATGAAGCTTTCAACGTTATCAGGGGAGGAAGGCGTTCCCAACTTCCAAAATTGCTATAGCAAACGAGCTATGAAACAAAAACCGCTCCATACAATTTTAGTTCTATCATTCGCTTATATTATTGAGTTTTAACTCTTTCCATATCACAATGAGCCCCTCTTGGATTTATTCTATACTCTACAGGATTTGCCATCTTGCTCTTATGTTATATGAACATGTATCATTTCTGGATACCATTAGTGCTGGTCGATATATATTTGCACTATCTTGTAATCACCATCTAAACCTAGCACTCCTTTTATCCTAACCTATTTGGGAACTATTACACAATTGCATTATTGCACTGGTGTTCTGAAGCCACATTGCTCGTCGAATTTATCTTACTTCTCATTAGGGTCAATGCAATGTCTACTTTCATCCATTGCAACACTTTCTAATCCATTGCTAATGTATTTTAACTTCTTTGCTTCTCTTTACTTTACACTTTAGTGAATATAAATACCTTGATATTGTTAACTTGCTCCACTGGCTATTGCTAGGACCTGTTTTTCTACATGGTCTGTTTATCCCATTGTACATACACTATGCCTTTCTGTCTGCACCTTTAATAAGCTTTCAGCGTCCCATCTCACAAATAGCTCCTGTCTTCCATGCAGTAGCCCTACAAAACATTTGTTTAGCCTACCAAACAGGAAACGTGTTTCTTTAGGATGCACAGGTCAGGATGCATGTTATAGTTTTGGCCAAAATTAAGGGTGCAAGGAGGTGGTCAATAGAAAATGGAATATAAATGTCATGTCAGGTTTCAAAATCAATACGGTTGTTGACAAACCAGCGCTCTCCAGGCTCTCAAGGAATTCAATGAGCAATTCCTACAATTTCAACCATGTGAATTGGAACCGACATGTCCTTCGTCGGGAATCCAACTGTTATCATTCCTTCAGGTGCTGATGGCCATGAGCCGCCGTATCCCTTGAGTAAACTAATATGCCTAAACAAAAGCATCCCACGGTGTAGTGTATGCAATTGAGAAAGCGCATCGAACTTTTTCAAGAGTCGCCCATTAAGCGTCCATTGTAGGAAATGCAATGCTGGCCATCCCCTAACCCATAACCAGTCCGCAAGTTGTGTACCTTTGCATAATAAATTTGAGCCTGTACTGCGCATAACATGTGAGTTAATTTCCCTGCCTTGAAAATTGGAAAAAAGAATAACAAGACTCGAGAAAAAGTCCAATGTGGAATCATTTATCATTCTTGCCGTGTAGTCACCATGTAATGTTAACCGTTGGGAAAGAAGATGAAAAAGATTGTGTATCCAATGGCTATTGGCTAGCTTTGTAACAGTCAATATCTTCAACATATCAACACGCCCTTGAAGTTTGACATAGGTTTTAGTGTCCTTGAACTTTTTGAAAGCAAAGGTCGGCATTCTGACCAAATTAATGATATATGAAGGCACTTTGCTGTCTGGACCCAAAAGGTATTCTCTGGGATTCTGAGTGTGCATGTGCTGGTTATGGTTGCGGCTGTATTTGACGATTAGCTGTTGGGTAGCGTTGATGTGATTCCTGCAACGGTATATCTCCTTCAATGGCTTGTGAGGGGCTTTGCATACCTCTGTGGATTACTAAGTTAGTGCACCAAGTTGCGAGGTCTGCTCAGGGTAATGTAACAAAATTTAGATTTTAGGAATATTATGATGCGCCCTTTCCTCTAGCATTCCTTCCATCAATTCCGCTCCTTTTTTCTGATTATATTCCTTCTGCTTCCTCTTCACAACTGCAGACATTTTGAATTGGTTTGCCGAAAGTGTTTCCATCTGTTCTAACGCCAACAGTCGGATTGCGTCCTTGGCACCGTTTTGCGCAACCTCTGAAGCTCCGTATTGCACAAATGCATCCTTATATCATTTGGAATTGCTTGTAGAATTGTCTATATTACAAATTGTATCCTTGATTCATTGTCGGTATCAAGTGCAAAGGCTGAAGTCGGCAATGTGGCAAACACAAGGGATTACACAATTAAAGTCCATGAGTTGCTCCTTGGTTGGACAGTTTTGGGTTGTTTTCCGATGCAGAGATGCCGTAAATACTCCAAGTATTACTCGCCCTAAATTTCTCATTCCTTTGCCCTACCATTGTGTTACCGCTCAGTATGCTCTTGTTGGAGAGGTGAAGTTAGGGTATGGGGAAAGCTGTATCCAGATTTCATTGAAGTCGGATAACCAACCATTATCGTCCAAAAATTGAACTACCCAGTCCATTACATGCTTAAACGTCCCAAGGTATATATTGTGCAATAGGTCTCCACGTACCAGGTCCCATGGTTGTATATCCATGTGCCACAACGCATCATTGATCTTTGTAACCCCATCCCTGGTCAACGTCAAATGGTCCTTAGTCTGCAATGCCTCTGGATATACTTGATTGTTTCGAAGGGGGAACTTATTGTTAGAAATGGTACCCAATTTGTTGGGTTTAGCAGTACAGCTAGGGCATTGGTTGACGTTGATTGCGTGGAGGATTGCGTTTTCTATATAATCAGTGAGCAATTTTGAAATCATGGGAAAGCAATGTCTATAATTTCCGTCATTATAATGCATCTCGAATCTGTTGTGACTTTTTTTCGTTGGAAATCGGACTCATGAGGTAGCTGATCACCTCATACAAAATCTGAAGGGACTCGAGTTCCTGATCATCCATATTGAATCCAAGGATGTTGGTCATCCGCTTGGAGGGTATGGGTAGAAGTGCCAGTGGGATCCACGCTTGTTGTTACGGCCTATTGCAAAATTCGCATTTAATGTTTCCCAGGGAAATATTCCTTGGCCAGAGTTATTCATCACCGGAAACGTTTGTCAAGTGTTTATGATCTGACCCTGATAGTAATGGAATGATTGTACTTCCATCGGGTAATGTCTTCTGCCTCTCTGCCTACCAATTCGCCTTATGTATATCCGAATATATCCTTTTGCCTGCCAGGTTATATTCATACACCAGAGCCCGGACCATGTGTAAAGGGTACAATTTCTGACTCTATAGGTACTCCACACAGTCGAGTGGATTGCGCTGTAAATACTCCGTAATAGGCTGCAATGTGAATTCAACCTTTCCATGAAACTAGGGGGGGTCAACAATCATGCTATTGAGCTTTTTATTGACTGTGTATGCCGACACAAAACTGATGCTTTGCGTTGGTGTTGGGCTTAGAATACATCTCAAACTATCTTTGAAAACTCATCAATCTTTGTTATTCAAATCCGAATACTATTGAGAAATTGCGCCAGCTTATAGTCCAGGTTAGAGGTCAATGGCTTCAACTAGGGCGACGTTTTGAAAACCTTCAGGTGTTGCTCAACTCGGTGAATATGACCTGTGCAAAACTTTGCTGGAAACAGAGAAGTATTGAAACAGTCGGATAGAGGATCATTAGCGTACAAAAAGTCATCCTTGTACGCGGAATCATCTCAGGTCTTTCCTCCCGTCTTTCCTGGTTTGGCTACTGATTCTAAACTTTCCACAGAAAGTTCCACTTCTCCACAATCAAAATTAGCCCCCTCGTCCTTCCACTTCCCCTCCGTAAAGGGTTCCTGGCATGAGGAGTAGGTCCCCTTTGTGTGATGAAGCAAACAAGTCCTGCAAAGAGGCATTGTCATCCGCCTTCTCTTCTTGCTCCTCCTTGATACAGATACCGTCGGATTTGGTACTCCTGGGTAGATCTATAAATTGTTCCCATCCAATTTGCCTGGAGTGATTATTCACAAGTCCTTTAGCACGTTCCGGATGCTTCTTTTGAACATGGCTGGTATATGTTGTTTGTCACGTTCCCGCATAACTTCTGGCACCACCAACAGCGCTGCCTCTGTGCATTAATTGAACTAACTGGAAGTTAGATCTTTCTTTCAAGGAAGCTGGCGTAAGGTTGCCAAGAGTCAGAAATCATATGCTTTAAGTATTGAGAGGGCATTGTCTAGTTGGTCTGGTAGTTGTTGGAAACTTGCAATCAACCCTTGAAAACTGCTCGTTTTTGTTTGCATGCCCGCAAAGTCCATTGAATATTGTTGTTAAAAACATTTGAGCAAGTAAGAGTATCTCCAAGGTTATAGTTTTACCTTTAATGAATATCTCATTTATTAATTCCAAGCATTTGTATACAGTTTTTGACAATTTCCAACTGCGCAAAGATTGTTGTTGCAATCCCGTGAAGTGCTTAGAATATTCAACACATGCCTGTTGGCCTTTTCATCAGAATCAAGCATTCTCCGGGGTGCTTCTGCATACTCCAGGGTATGTTTGCAGATCCTTGCAAAACAAATCTAGCTTGTGAATTCTAAAAATTCAGTATAGAACTTGGTTACCGGGGTTGCTGTAAACACGGACCGCAAGGGAAGTGAGGGGCTCCTAGCATCAAAAATCAGATGGCGTTAGTTTGGTGTCAACTGCAAAATGATTCCCAATTTCGGAATTAGATTGGAGCTGTAACCCGTCAAACAAGGGAACTTCAGAGCAAGATGGCCATATTTTTGGCCAAAGGTTTGGTTACATCAAAGAAAAATAGTGTCCCAAGGGATCAATATAGATCACCATGGATACCATTAATGGGCATATTGGCATAAATTTAGCCATGCTTGCATGGATATATAACCCTTCCAAGTCCACAAGATTAAGCTCTCTATACCATACTCAATTTCACTATTACAAACCTAAAGAACAACACTACAATTAGCATTGACAAAATACACATAAAAGTACATTTTCCAACACCTAAGCATTCATTCTCACGCCCCCTCATAAAGCTTTTTGAAAAGTGTTCACTTTCATAAATCGCTAGGTTTTCTGATATATTTTAAAGTGTAGGAGCAACCAATCCGGATCAAGTTAGTATTTGCCATACCTATATCTGACGAGGTTTAGTCCAAATCCCAACGCTTACTGACCTTCACTAAACTGACCTGGCTGGCACAGCATGTTTACCCCTTCAAACTTGATTGAGATCTTGAAAAGAAGGCTTGGGTTTGCGCTGGCCAAAGGACCCAGCCAAAGCTCATATCTGACAAGGCGACGTACGATTCAGGCTGAGGCCCGCAAAAATCCAGCAGACATTGCCACTGTTGTCAAGCATGCTTGTTTCATGGAACTTAGGATTCTTGCCTTCGGATATAGAATGTTCCTGGGTAAGGCCCTGCTCCAGGCCCAAAAATACAAGTATCCAACAACATTTGAAGGTGCCCCATGCCACTAGGCATTAGAAGCTCTGGTGGCAGATACAATTCAGAAAATCATGAGCACCAGCACAAAGTCCCAAAAATTGACCCTAGCAGGGGTGAAGGCCTTTGCAGAACTTGGTCCAGAGGATCACCCGACGGCTTCTGGTACCAATTCCTACTGAAGGGGTCAGCAACAGCCTCACGAATGGGCAATTTAGGTATACCTACGTGACCAAAATTCTGCTGAACTTACTATAGACCAAGCCCAAAACAGCAATTCCATTCGCCATATAGGAATGATTAATAGTCGCATGCTTGAGAGTATACAAGATTATGAAGGGTGCAATTCCTGACGGACGAACAGTTTGCGAAATCCAGGGCGCTTTTATGAATAGCGAACCTCTAGCAGTAGGTGCTCACGGCAACCCCCTTGCTGACAGTAGCCCCTTGAGCAATAATGAGAAGGTGCATGCATGGCTCTTGAGCACAGAGTCCGGCCCCATAGAGGTGCTGATTACCTTCCACAGTACCCCCCCAAGACCCAACACCCCTATGCCCAATGGTGGACAGTCCTATTTCAGACTAGAAAGGTTCAATACGTATGACAGTGAGCCTGAGGATTCAATCAGAAAAATCCAAGTCCACTTTCAAGATCGCAAAGCTGAGGGCTGACCGGGTTTTTTTGTCACAAATCCGAAAGATGGAATCCAAAGAGAAGGGAATCCAGGCCAATATGGAAAAGATCACTGCGGCCTATTTCCATCTATTTCGCGACACTGACAACGACAATTGCCCCATTTGCCTCAATCCACAGGATGAGTATGCCCAAGGGGCTTGGGATATTTCCATGGCCTGGGATTCGCCAGAGGACCCCCACGCCCTAATGGGGTATGTCGTGAGGTACTTCCAAGTAATTGTCGGAACCGGTTTGAGGACATGGATATTGGAACCTACGAGCAGGGTGTAGCAGCTGCTATGGTAGACGCAAATCGGTGGTTGAGGTACAATCCTTACGCAGGCCGTCAGGGTAAGTTTAAGACCGTTTCCGTTGGTTAGCGAGTTTTCATGTGTGAGATTTATTTCTTATGTGTCGGATTTGTGATCCGGGTTAGGATTGCTTTTTGTCCCATTTCTTCTTTTTCATTTTTCTTGATTCTTGGTAAGTAGTGTAGTTAGTAAAACAAAGTAGTTGTCCGTAAGTATTTTATGGCTTCTTTAGGGTTTAGTTGTTTGGAATGTAGCCCGAGCGGAACATGTAGCAACATATATTAAAAACAGGACGGTTTCCGTCAGTTTGTCAACTGAAAGTATACTTGTAAGTTTACGTACGCTTAGCTCAGCAATCATATCACGCAAGGCGCCCCTTGCTACTTAAAAAGACGTAGTGAGCAATACCCCGCCATTGGGCAATATTCATCATCATTATCAGCATCCTCATCCTCCAAGCCTCGCAAAGGCACGTCAAGTGCAGCTTTGGACAGCTTAGACAATGAAGGGGATGTACCAGCTGCTCCTCACCTCCAACCTTCGGCAAAGGGACGCATTGTGTTGGAAGACGGTTAAGAGCCCCTTCCTCCACCTCCTTCTCCCTCAACTGGTCATTGAGTTAAACACATTATCGACAGCAGTGGGTCAGGCCAAAAACATCGATTCCAAGTATTTGCCAATAGGTTCAAGTATCATCATCGTTGTCTCCTCCGTCCAGTCTCCTAGCAAGAAAAACAGGGCAGAATATGCAAAAGCACAGTAATTGTTGAGAATATAATATTCTGGAGGTGTTATCATACTGAGACATAACTGCAGGTCCTACCAAGCGGTAGTCACAATCCCTCAAGTACATCCCTACTAAGTTTTCAGAGGTCTTGGTTCTCACTGATGGGTATATCAAGCATCATGTTTGTTTTGTTAATTAAGTATCAAGTATTGTGGAGTGTATTGACCTGATGGCGGATGCATGGAAAGAGAGATACCCGGCTGTTGGCACTTCCTGGGCAAGAAATGCGTATGCCAACGCTCATGTAACTACTATACAATGGTATCCGTTCTTTCATAGCCTAACTCATTCCATTTGAATTAAGAGTGTAATTTCCTGCCCCCAATTCTTATTCATCCATGAAGGCAACAGACTCCTTCGCACAATTTACCACTTCAAGAAAGTTGCGTAACATGAATGTGCTGTCACAATCAATTGGTTGCTCGAGGAAGATTGGATCTTGAGCTCAAGAACTGGCTGCGGAGTACAAGACCCCTTCTTGTTCCTTGTGGTATGACTACTGACTGAAACCGTCGGGAAATTGACGTCTCAAAAGCTATTTATTGCCGAGGAGGTGTCAGATTTCACTTACAAGCGTTTCTTCTCTGGCCCCAAGAGTCTTGGAAATACTGACCCAACTGTTCTTGACAAAATCAACAATGTATCTTTATCCTTTGTTTGCACAACCATATAACATAGCCTTAAGTCATGAGGAACAAGTGTTCTTGAAGAACACAAGGTAGAGTTTAGCTACCAAAACTGTCATTGTATGTACACTTCCAAGTGTTTCAATAATATGAAGTACTCATACCGTGCGAAATAGAGACATACCTGAGAATCGTAGATACATACAAGGAACATCCTCCCCGCATACAATCAATGATCCCAGATGTCATCCAGAATTGAGTTAACGGGGCTATCCAGAAAGTCCATGGCGGATCTGCTAACCTTGAGTCCAGTATTGTGCTTGAGATTGACGATGTCAATTCCTACACGACTCAGCTTGGAAAACAGGTCGCGGGACATCAAGCGGAGTCACCTACCGGGGGCAGCAGAAGACATTGCAACTCCAACCATCCAATTCCATCTCCCAATGCAAAATTGCAGGAGGCGCTTGCCCGAGATTATTCAATAATCCGCACACTTACACAAAGTGAAATAACTAATAGTTCGGAGTGTAGCACCTCCAACAGGGATAAATCTAGGGATAAAGGGTAAGAGGAGGAATCAATTTTACACGGGGGGTTTAGGATACACGTGGATGTAACTGCTTCAGATAATAACGCAGAAGGTTAGAAATCACACTCATCCAATGCACTTCTCTCCTCGCTATTTCTTCATTCATGTCTTTTTTGTTTTTATATGGTACTTGGTGTTTTTTTTTTGCATATTTTTCATAATTTTCCGTCGGATATCTTATTGTCTGTATCACATTTGCGTTTAATTTACAGGTTTACGTGTGTCCAGTTGAAGTGTCCCTTTTCTTTATCTACATGCTTTCCTGCTTTCATGTCTTTCATTATTTCATTTTTTTTTTTCTATTGCGTATCTATATATTGATATCAATGCCATATTGTCTGATGTACACAAGGCCTCTGGCTGCTGTGAAACCGACTCATGTCAATGCTGGAAAGTACGGTTGTCATCATTTTATGACACATTTCAACATTGGCTTATAGATTCAATGAGTCTTTTAAGGAATCCTCATGCATCATTCACCCGTTATGGCAATTGTTCCACAACCCTCCGCCAATTATAAGGACCAGTATTTTCCAGTTCTTTACTATCCTGGCAGGCATTGGATTTCCAACCGTAATGATTGCTTCACGTCAGATCACATATCGTTAAAACATTGGCCTACTAAATGACATTGATCTTATAAGGGCACCCTCCAAATACACCTCCGTTATAACAATCACTTTCTATTATAACAATGACCCTTCTTTATAACAACCACTCTCCATAATGTGCTGTTATGATGCGCACTGTCGGATAATGTCTGTTAAAATGGAAATGGTCCGAGATCCGACGTTATGAGACGGAGGTTGCCTTTTTGCTGTTATGACCATTATAACTCTTATGAGGAAAAAATGGCAAACACCGTTCTTGCTGATGAATTTGGGCCTCCAACAATGATTTAAAAACAGGCACTTGACACAACAAAATAGTATATTGTAATGTAATCCTCCTTATGGAATCGTAATATTTTCTATGCTAATCTCCACAATAAATCTTTTCTCATGAAAAATCCATCAATGCGAGCAGAATGCAGAGCATATCAAAAGCAGACTGCAGAACAATAGCTGTGGCATGCATTCGGTGAAAGCTGTATGCAGCGGAATGGTTATAGTATGGCAGGCAAAACACATTTTTTCCTGACTGCAGCACGCAGGTCAAATCAAATTGGCCAATGTTGACCTGTCTGACAAGGCCATAATGGCATCAGATGATGTTCATTCATTAAATGATTATTAGCAAGTCAATGGCAACTTATTACTTGTTATTGCACACCCACACACCAGGCGTGAGGAAACAGGTCACAAACAAGGTCCCACCACCTTGGCTCCGACCCAAACACCAGCATCATGAAGTCAGTTCCTGCAGCTTCAATTGATGGAAACCTTGAAACCGCTTCCACTTCCACCTTCAAAAGCCTCATTGTCACCAATGTAAATAAGTCCAAAGAACAGAAAGCATGTAAAAGGACGAACAAACTTGCAAGTGATCTTTCATTAATATTCGATCTTTGCCCTTCTCGTCACTTCAGCTGAAATTCTGCATATGTTTTTGGACATCCTCTTGGCCAAAGGTAGTGTATGTATACACACAAAATCAAATATGACTCTGATATTTTGGCTGGCTGCGGTGTCTCATATGTGGTGCTGTAGTTGAAGGCATGTACAAAAGGAAAGCAATTTCAAAAATTAGAACCCATTCTTTACATTGATACATTATACCTGGTATTGCTATACAGGATATACATATTAGATTGGCCTATGGTTTCAGACAGCACGCTGTGTATCCTGGATGGAGGACTGCTTACGTCCTGACGCCTGCCCCTATCAACTCCATCACATTAGTCCCAGCCAGACCCATTACACCATCCTCCTGCTATGACGTGTATGCATACTGAGGTATTAAAACACCCAACCAAGGAGTTCCCTGTTTGTGAGGACCCGATAATGGCGCCCGAACTTTCCAGCACCCTAAATCTTTGCTGCACAGAGAATTACAGATAAACAGAGTAGCTGAAAAGAAATTTAAGAGGGAAATAGTACGAACGATCACCAACAGCGAACTGGATAGACAGGGATTAATTGCTGTAGATACATAGCCGCTGGGCAGAAGCTAAGATGTTTGCTGACTGGTAGGTTCCAATGGGTTGAATTACAATTCTTGCAATTGCAGGCTTACCATTGAATTCAGTGTAGAAGCACTTGCCATCTATTCATAAGCAGCTATTAATCTTTAAGGATATAATGTTGAAGGTTTGCTCTACTGAAAGCATTGACACGTCATACATAAGCATATAAGCAATTAATATTCAAATCAGCCATCTGGCTTCAATTCAATCAGGTTGGAAGATGGACTATGTCATCCTAAATTATAGAGTGAATGAAATACTCTAAGACAACAAGTGCTTCTCCACTGAAATTGAGACTATGCCAACACGATAAACATTCTGGGATATAACAAAATTGTCAGATACATAAATTGAGGATACAGAAATGTATATACCCCTGTATATATTTTGCAATTTGATCAGTTCCATAGTGTAGTACCCAAATTTGTCTCTGGGTCACGGTCTTCGCAATAATCCCACCTTTGTATGTATATGTATCGGCAAAGCTCGAGTTGGTGCTCCCTTTGTCTACGCCCACAACAACAATTGGTCAGGCATGGCACTACAATGACGAATCAATCAACCTTCCATTCGCCGAATCGAATAAAACCGCTTGGAATCGCTCTAAATTGTCAATCATTTGTTGCCGCAGCAACAATTGGCCACGTACTATTGCTGTATTGTGTTGCTGTTGCACCAAGTCAAGCTTTACTGATATGTATCATACGTTTCAACCATTTCTTTGATATTTCCGTCAGACCAAATCTCAATATTATATTACGCTTAGCACTAAGAGAGGGAAAGCCATATTACTCTCCCCTAACCCAAACCACCTTCGCGGCTAAAACTTTGTTACTTTGTAAGTACTCCTCTTCTTTGATGACTACCCACAGTTTCTAGGGGGTAGGGGTATCAACAATGGGGGGGGGGGGGTTTGATTGGAACAAAAACTCCATGTTACTCAACGTGATTCTCCTTATTTATCATTTATGTGCATTTATTGCACAAAAAAAAAAAAAAAAGAAACTTGTTGTTAGAAAGAGGTCCCAAATCAAGATCAACCCCCCCCCCCAACTGTATTGAAATAGGCGTTAAGGGGTAATCAAGGTGTAAGGTTTGGGTCTGCTATGAAGGTGGCTATTAGTTAGATTATAGAATCTAACTAATAACAGCTGCCTGAATATCTATATAAATAAGAGTCTGAATAGTTGTACTGATTGTTGTCACTTATGATTGTGGAGAGACTTTTAATCAACCATTGTAAACTCTTGTATTTGTTGCTAACTGCTTAGTTGCTTGCCCTTCCACCGAAGCGGGGAATGGGCTTCTTTTATAGAAAGTCCCAAGTCTGTATGAGTCATAGGGACTGCTATCTAAAGTGACTAATATCTAACTATGATGTCAGAAGTGACTCACTCCTGTGAGTCTGAGGTGACATTATCTAATTGTTGAGTCATACCAGTGAGTCAGAGGTGACTCAGTTCCTTGAGTCATACCTGTGACTCAGAGGTGGGTGACTCCTTGCTAAGTGAGTCATGGATGTTCTAGTAACATTTATGTTCTAATAATAATGATTAATAGTGAAATAATAATGAAAATAACTATGTCCTTGCTCTAACCTGTGTATGAATAAAAGTTATATGTGTATGTAATTTCCTATCCTTACACAAGGGAACTCAAACTAAGGTTTCCTTTTCTCGATTAAGGTTCTTTTTCTAATATTCCCAACTCAAAAAGCATTTTTCCAAATCCAATTTTCACGCAGAAGCCAGAAAAACTTTGCTATCCACTCTTTTAGCAGAATAAAGTTTGTCCCAAAAAAAGGGGCGAACAAAACATAAACTCAGAAAAAAAAATATCAACTGTATATATCGGTAGTAACTCGAACCAACATAGCATCCATCAGCTAGCCAGCCATCTCCCTCCTCCAATGCAGAAAATATGTGAGTTTTTTTCTCCATCAAATCCTCCCCATGGATATTTGCGTCTAAACAATTTAACATATCTTACCTGAGCATATCAAGTATTCAGGAATTGCATGGTACAAATAGTTTCAAAAACTGATGATTGAGTGAAGTTGTGAGAGGGTGCTGCTGGAGGGTGGATAGGAGGTTGGGCAGGGGAGCCGAAGCGATATCGAGTGGAACAACCAGGCGCCAAGAACTATCAGGTGGCTTGAGCACCTGCAGGAAACCAAGCCCATTCTAACCATGAAATTACGGCCCTGTAAACCCTCCCCCACGTGCACAGCCCCGAAGCGGGGCGGCTACAGCTAGTACGTAAGCTAGATACGTTAGGTATGCATGAATACCTTGGAACCCCATCAATCCCCGTCACCGTCACCGTCACCGTCACCGTCACCGTCAACGCCCTTCCTTCCTTCCTTCCTTCCTTCCCTCCCCGGAACATAAAAACAAAGAATCCGAAAAAAAAAACCGTATACGTATCTACGTAGGTTTGAGATAAGCAGATAACGTAACCACACACCCCTCCACCCCCACCCCCCACGTTTGCGAGCGGGGGGACAAAGAAAAAGAAAAAAAAAAGAAAAAAAAAGAAACACTATAACTATATATATATATACCTAAACCAGCTAGTCCTCCTCGCTTCGTTTCTACGAGGGCAATCTTTTCCTTTTTACAAAATAATATTGGGATCAGGAATTGGGTTACATTAGATTATGATGATGATCGCTCAAAAAAAATGTCTTTCTGGGTCTTTGGAAAAAAAAAAAAAAACGTTAGGGGGTACGTATACTAACTAAGTAGTATCGCTACAATGTATTGCGATTTAAAAAATTTGCAAACATACCTAGTATATATATACATCCCATCATTGATACCTACCTACCTAGGTACCTACGTAGTCACGAGCCGTCGATCCGACGCCGCGCCGAAGCACCAAACACAACAACAACAACAACAACAACAACAACACAAACTCCCCGCAGCTTTCCAGGCAAGTAAGTAAGTAATTTTTGGTAAAAAATCGGTATGATACGATGACCAACATGCATGCACGCACGCAGGCCATGGCGCCCGATATATATCTATATCTCCATCTATATCTATATCTATATCTATCCAATCAGCGCAGCAAAACACTGCAATTTGCAAAAGCACTCACTGGACAGGGAATATATAGGTACGGTACCTACCTAGGTATACACATGCATGTATGTATGTACTGACTGACTGAGTTCCCAAGGTTTCACGGGGATGTTTTCTTAAAGTTTTTTCTGCAGCTAGATACCCGTACGCGTTGGGTAGATAATTGCAATTGCAATTGCAATGCGCCCCCCGAGAAGCATGTATGTATGTATGTATGTATGTACAGGTCGTTTGTTGGGGGGATTTTTTCGGACGTCGGTTACGTATCAAAGGGATGATCATGGTGTAGTAGTCTCGTACAGTAGTATGCTTTTTGTCGGGGGTTTGTCGGGTGGGTGGGGTGGGTGGGTGGGTATACGTTGAATGGGAGGTATCTGTAGCATGGATGCGGTGACTAGAATGTGCACGTGGGTGGGCGGGCGCAAGATAACTTCTATAACCAGCAATGCGCAACGCGTAACGGGCTGCGACAATGTGTAGTCTCGTGCCCACACGTGGTCCCCCCCACCAGCAATTCAAGTTGAGGTTGCATAACCCAACCCACACACGCACGGCAGCATACGGCCCCCCCCAAGAAATCGTACCCGCGCGCGCCACTGTCGTTGCAGTTGTCATGCATAACCCACAATGAGAAAACGGATATATATATATATATATATGGATATGTATATATATACCTCGGCCACGAAGATCCGGATGGGATCCTCAAGCACTGCGACGCTGGATAAGCTCACACTTTTGACTTGTAAGTCCAGATCCGGAGTTGACATACATACATACATACATACATACATACATACATACATACAAGACGTTGTTCTCCAGCAAGGTTTTTGCCCACTTGTCCCATCGACGCCAGCCAGTGGGAGGCATGCATATGAGCAACGCGTACTGGATCGAACCCGCTGAAAATCGTGGCATGCCGTGATATGTAGCCCCATTCCGCAAGTATCACCTACCCGCGAGGGTCTGGCTGTGCACGAGACCAAGCCCCATTGCCCGCGAGTATATACGGGGCAATGGGCGCAAAGGATGCTCCACGTCCGGGGACACGAGGCTGGAATCGTCCGCAAGCGGCATACCTAGCCCCGCAATGCGACAACGTGCACAACTGCCCGCGAAAAATGCGAGGGGCGGCGTTGCATGTTGCATTGACAACGGCACTCGGTACGTCTGTGTTCCTGTGCCGCTGCAGAGATGCTCCTGCACGTCGTTGCCCGCGGCATCCCCCCGCAATGGGGACCGCAGACGGCCGCAATACACGAGTACCTGCGCTGCGCTCCCCGGCCGTCGCGGATGGCCATTGCCGGCAATGGCGGCGTGAACCGCATGACGGGCTGCGAGAGTTAGGGTACAAGTGACCAAAGCAAGTGATGCCCACTAACCTGTCAGGATTAGTCATCACCATACGTAATCACAACCCTCTTATGATGACCAAGTCAATGTGACAGGATCTCAACAACCAAAGAAGGTATCGTTATGTCCGTGGTAAGGAGAAGGATAATCGTGGATAAGGGAGAGGTATCAGCCGTTGCGGACAGCAAAGGTAGAGGTGTTCACTTGGTTGAGGGGGTCTACAGGAGCAGGTTCTCAGGCGCCGCCTTTAAGGATAACTGAGAAGTGGGTGATCAAGTTACCGGGCATGGAATGTGGTTAAGGCGGGGTCAAGAGAGGCTGTCTAGGCCACACAAGAGGAGAGTATGAAGTATATTTGAATAACAACTTGTTAACATACAACTGAGGGAAAGAGACAAGTTGTTGCGTGAAGTGGGAAGGAAAAGAAGACAAGATGAGAGCAAGAAAGCACTCCTTAAGTGGAGATCCTTCTCGAAATATGGAACTAGAAAGACATGAATGAAATAGCAGCGCAGGGGCTGCGCAGAGGCTGTCTAATGGCTATGCAAGGTGTATGAGTCAAAGAAAATTATAATTCAACTGCGCAATAGACATGACTAAAACTGAATAGAAACTGACGACAACACATGGAAAGCTATTGCGCAGTGAAGGTTTGTGATACCAGAACCTTCTTGTAGTTATTCCTGGGGTTGCAAAGTAGGAAGTTGAGCAGTTACAGGAATGCGGGCTGTCATGTTGCAACAGTTACCAGGAACAGGTTGGGAGATGGGCCAGGTGCATGGCCATATAAAGTAGTGCTATTAATACGCAGAACTCGTCAGGGGTCAAGATCAGGTGAACGTAGATGCACTGAGGCTGGTAGCAAGGCTGCAGCCAATTGTTGCTGGGTGCAGGGTAGTCTTGGGTGGGCTAGATACTCGGTTTATAACACCTCTATTCCCCCACTTTATCCAGATGATAGTTAAGATTTAGATTCACTTTTATACTAAACAATTGGACTAATTACTAATACTATAGATCCTGGAGATCCATAGGATTAGTCACCTTATTACTATACCAAAACTTCCCAGCGTCACAGAACCTGGCCTTGCGCTCGGCCTTTGCATTCGTTGTGATATTTATTACCTACGGTCACGGTTACTGGCCCTGCATACAGCTCTTTGTCAGCAATGTATTGTCAGATATGGCCAGGACCGCGCTGCAGTGCGGGCGGCCCGCAGTGGCATTTCTGCGGCCGTTATGCCTTGCTTAATGTTGGTTATGCGATCACGATGCAGTCCCGAACCACTGACTGCGATGGCCCTGTCGTGGCAACATTTAGGCAAAGTGGCGACGAGAACAGCTACCCCAGTGGCGGGAACCACGTCTGGGTACCCAAGAAAGACAATTGAGATATTTGCATATATACAACGTCGATATCCCAGTAACTCTCAAAACACTCCTGCTGCTGCTTGCATAAAGCTGGCCGGGGGGCCATCCCCACGGAACTTGCAATATAATCATGCACCGACCGAATCGCATGAATTTCTCCGTCTATATAGTGCGACAAAAACAGCATCGTTGTGGCCGCGCGTGGCGTGTGTGGTGATTCTCATTGGCGGTGGATGGCAACTGCGATGCTATGCTATGAGGCCAGCAGAAGAAGAAGCAGCATCCTTGGCCCAAGTGCGTGGTAGCGCGGCCGGGTCTGGGGCACGCGAACAGCATCAACGGTTTGCGGGCATGCGTTTATTTTTCTCATTGTGGGCGATGCCATCCCCGCGCGGGGTTATGCGCCCACGGCGGCGACGGGGGAGCGGGGCGGCGCTTAACTCATACACCTTGCATAGCCATTAGACAGCCTCTGCGCAGCCCCTGCGCTGCTATTTCATTCATGTCTTTCTAGTTCCATATTTCGAGAAGGATCTCCACTTAAGGAGTGCTTTCTTGCTCTCATCTTGTCTTCTTTTCCTTCCCACTTCACGCAACAACTTGTCTCTTTCCCTCAGTTGTATGTTAACAAGTTGTTATTCAAATATACTTCATACTCTCCTCTTGTGTGGCCTAGACAGCCTCTCTTGACCCCGCCTTAACCACATTCCATGCCCGGTAACTTGATCACCCACTTCTCAGTTATCCTTAAAGGCGGCGCCTGAGAACCTGCTCCTGTAGACCCCCTCAACCAAGTGAACACCTCTACCTTTGCTGTCCGCAACGGCTGATACCTCTCCCTTATCCACGATTATCCTTCTCCTTACCACGGACATAACGATACCTTCTTTGGTTGTTGAGATCCTGTCACATTGACTTGGTCATCATAAGAGGGTTGTGATTACGTATGGTGATGACTAATCCTGACAGGTTAGTGGGCATCACTTGCTTTGGTCACTTGTAAATTATATTGAAAATTTGATATTAACTCTATCTCTGTAGTAGATTGATTGTGAGTTGTTTGCCATTTCAATTGTGATTCCCAAGGATAAATAACCCTTAAAAGATTATCTCCTCTTAGTCATCATTGAATTCCAAACTATATACTATTTTTCCTAGGTGATTTATAAGCATGAGTCACTTCCTTGTTAGTTAATTAATTACATATTTGTCAATAAGACTTATGTATTTCAATGTCAACTTTATATGAAAAGAAGTTTTTTTAGCTTAATAATATCCTATCATAACAGACGCGGTGAAGCAGAGGGGGAAGTAAAGGAGCTTAAATCAAGATGCCAATACAATGCACACAGGTCAGTCACATCAACAACTATAATTAACAGGACTGGGCGTACTGTGTGAAACTTGAAAAAATACATACCTTATGAGACTGGTTCATGGAGGATTCTTTCCCAATTTTAGAGTCCAATGTGCATATGCATGTGACTCATTATTACAATAGTGAAATTGTAGAGTGTACATTAATTCAAAATGACAGGAATAATTGATGGAAGTAAGACACAAGATGCATGATGTATTCAAGCTTTATGATGTTATAATGAAACCTAGTGGTAGCCTGCTCCGACGTGTAACCTTAAACATGCAGTATGGTGATTGGATTTCAGTCAAGCATAATCCCCATAACCTCAAACTACCATTCTTGGAACAGAATGGGAGGCTAATCAAGGACCACAAAGCCTCAATTGAAATGTAACTTGCAAGATATTGGGAATATTGAATGTTATCCATACCTTCTGAATTATGAACCATCAATAGGTACAATGCTATTTGAGCTTAGCTGGAATTCCCACCATCTAGTTTCATTTTGAATTACAAAACCTCAAATTAATATAAACTTGAAAAAAAACATATTCTTTACAGATGTGTTTCAAAAAGTGGTTGGTATTTGATTTATAAACTAGTTACATGGATAAACATGAGTTTTGAATGGATCAAGTATAAATTCTGAAGAGAGGGGATACAGGATCTTGAGAAATTTATATTATTTACAAATTCAAACAATTGATGGAGCTTACAATCAACCACAAACAAAAAGGGAAGTTTGGTGTATGAGCATTTAAAATTTGGATCAAAGAAACAATTGCAATACTAGAATGTGAAGTTGCAATTTACAGTTAACTCTTCAATGCAAGAACATCACATGCATAATAGTATTCATGAAAATTTGCCCTTGCTAATACCAGCATTAGAAATGGTTGTTCACAATCATTCTATGAAAAAAATAGAACAGAATAAAGGCTCTTATCATCTAGCTAGGTATAGTTTTCTTCAAACTACCACTAAACATTACATTGGGAGTGTGAGAAACTTGTTCCTACATGTACGTTTTTACTCATGTATCCCAGTTAGGCAGTTCCTTCCTATTGAGGCCTGCCCCCTTGTATTTCCCAATCTGTTAGTCCAATTCCTGTCCAGTTTTTTCCTAGTCATTTCTCTAGTCATTATGTGTTATTTCTGTTGTTCCAGTTGCTCTAGAAGCGTCTACATGCTTCTGGAAGAGCCTCCAGTCTGTTCTCTGGCTTGTGACATCATCACATAGCCATGACATCATATCCTATCACCTGTTCTCCCTAATTATCACTATGAGTCTTGTATTGATCTTTGCCTGTCACAAGAGCCTCTGAAGCGTCATACTTCTTATCCTTATTATGATGCATCATTTATTTATTATCCTTACTTATATCCCTGTCATTCCTATTCATGTGCATGAGGCATTTTGGACTCATACTGTAACTGTAGGCAGAGAAAATCTCATACACATGTAACTTCTATTCATACACAGGTTAGAACATAAACATGGTTATTTTCATCATTCTTTCACTATTAATCATTATTGATTGGAACATGCATATTACTAGAACATCTATGACTCACTTAGCTAGGAGTCACCAACCTCTGACTCACAAGTATGACTCATGGAATTGAGTCACCTATGACTCACAGGCATGACTCAACAATTAGATGATTTCACCTCTGACTCATAGGAATGAGTTACTTCTGACATCATAGTTGGATATCAGTGACTTTAGTTAGCAGTCACTATGACTCATTCAGACTTGAGACTTTCTATAACAGAGGCCCATTCCCCTCTTAGGTGAACGGGCAAGCAACTTAGTAGTCACCAACAAATAGAAGAGTTCACAATAGTTGATTAAAGTGCCTCTACAATTACAAGTGACAACAATCAGTACAAGTATTCAGACTCCTGATTTTATAGATATTCAGGCAGCTGTTATTAGTAAGATTCTGGTAATCAAACTCAAAGCCACCTTTATACTATACCCAAACATTACATTTTTCAACCTATATAAATACCTTACACCAAGGACTAGACTGATCACCCATGGCCTCTTCAATTGTCCCAGAATAAGAGAAGTATCTAGATAATTCAGATATACTAACAAAGTATTCTGAGAAATTAAAAAGACCTTATTTACGGAAGGCAGAGCTCTTTTTACTCACTGGGACCCCTTGAGTATCATACCTCCACCCCTGATCCACCATTTTTCTGAAACCACAAATACCTCTTAGCACATTGTTCAGAACAATCCTCATCCTTACAAATCTTCCAAGTAACAGCTATGACAGCTAATTGCTTATAGAACTTATCCATATCTTTAGGTGTGACCCAGAAAAATACTTTTCTATTCCTCTTAACAGGAATCCTCTTAGGTCCCCTGAGGACAACATCAACACCTGACATCCTGCCTGCAGATTCAATAGGCGTAACATAACACTTAAGGGTTATCTGTGAAAAAGAATAAATGTTAAGAACATGACTTCCACACCACCCCAAACCAGGAGCAGAAAGGGCTCCTTAATGCCTAAACATCCAACACCAAAAAGAAAATCAAATGAAAAGAAACCTGAAAGATCTCCAATACCTATACAAATAAAAATTTATGTAATGATAAACTGGAGTACTGTAAGGGAAACCAGCAAATGGACTTCAAGCTTAGATCTAGAATTTGAGATAAGTCAGCTTATAACAACACCAAAATCTGTCTTCACAGTTAAATCTAATAAACGTGGAATCCAAAAGAAAGCCCTCACCAATAGAATCTGGGAAAGTAAACTCCAAGCAAAAGCATACCACTATATAGTATGGGAAGGACAGCTATTGCAAGAAATAGTAACAAAGTATTCTCTCAATGACTGGGGAATAACAGCAAGAGAAATGAGAAGGAATCCAGCATCTGAAAATGAGGAACCATTGGAGGTAACAAAGAAAACAGACATGACGAAGTTAATGTTGGAGAATATAGCAGGAAGAAGAACATTCATGGAAGGAATACAAGATTATCAATTTGAACTGGAAAACATCAACAGTAATGCAGAAATCCCATGGATAGTCGGGAACTTGCTAAACATTGTTTCCTTTGTGTATACAGCAACAGTACCAGAAACAGAAGCAAAGGATCCTGAAGCCATTCCACCAGTTGTAAAACTTATAGCCACATCTAGAAGGAAGATAGAAAGAACAAAGGAACAACAAGAAAAGGAAGCCAATGGGAAGCTCAAAGGATCTAGGAAAGATCTGGTTGGGGCTAAGAAGACCAGAGTGGAACAACAAACAGGAAAGCATTCAATCAGAGGTAAAACACTGAGGAAGCCTCCAGGCATCGAGGTGAAAATACCTGAGAAATTGAATGATGATGCTAGATGGAAGAATGCATAAACATATGGTGATTGGTGTATTTACTTACAGAAGTATCTGAAATTGAATGGTATAGATCTTGAGGGAGTAGAAGGAATGGATGATCTGGACCTCTTTGTGGGGACAGGACCAGAAACAGTGGTGGATGAATATGTTAAAGAAACAAAATCCAGGGAACGTGATCTGACAGGCTTTCATCAATATCAAAGAACACCCAATTCCAAGCACAAGTAAGGATGATTTATGGAAGGTGTGGGCCAAATGCAACCAGTGAAAGATGGAAAGAAAATGACAGTGGATAAATTTGCAAAAGAACCAGGCAGGATTCAGCTATTACTAATTGATAGCCAAGGTAATCAAACAATTACCCATCCTGTCAAGTATCACATATTCATGGATGCCGTAGACCAGAAATTAGTTACAGCTGCAGAAGCCCTCATTACAGTGGATACTGCATGCAATAAATCAATTAGAACCCAGAAAAATTCTGAGGCTAATATGCACAGTCACACACCTAGTGACAGAAGAGATAAGCCACAAAGAAAGCCATGGAAAATCATACAGGATAAACCTAAAAGAACCTTTGTACAACAGCCCACTGGTCCCAACAAAACACCAACAGGAAGCAACATACACACCCAATCTCTACCCCCTGCCAAACCACCACCAACACATTGGGGCATGCTGGATCAGGCTCCACTCCCATCAGGTTCAAACAGAAGTGCCAAGTGCTACATTTGTGGAAAAATGGGTCATTTGGCATTTAATTGCAAATCACCCAAGATTGGATCTAATGCCATATCAGTAATCGCTAAACATGAATCAACTAATCAACATGCAATCAGTATCCATGCCACTAAGGTGAAACAAGTTCCAACAGTTGGCAAGGATAACAAATAAATGATGGACACACCACCTACCTCCAACCCTGGGCTGAAAACAACAAAATACCTGATGGCCATCACCACTATCAATAAAAATTGGGCCATCACTCTAATTGATCATCAGACAACAGGTGCAGATTGAAAAAGCACTAGGTATTGTAATATCCACAGAATACCTATGATGAAATTATCCAAACCAGTTGTTATCAACACAGTCATCAAAGGCAGCAGGGGTATGTGTGAGCATTTTGGCAATGTAATTTTTAATTTTCGTTAGAATGAGGGAGAAAAGACCTTCTTGAGAGCCAACCTCAGTGACTGGGATGTTGTACTGGGACATCCAGCCTGAACGCAAATCAAGCCATAATCAATAATGCTACCATTCAGACTACTGTCACAAGCAAGGAATGACTCACATACACCTTGAAACCCTGGACTGGAGGTGCACCTCAGACAAAGATCATCAAAAGAAGAGTCATTTCAACAGCAAAACATGTGGTAGAATCAAGCTCACTCACACCATATGAGGAAAGGATAATCATTCAACAATTAGCCTGGAAGATTATCCAGAACTATCTAGACAATTATCCAACATGGGTAAATAATTATTTCTATGTGATAGATGTGATGACATCTTACCTATTTCCAAAGACTCAAACGACCACAGCCTACAACCACGCATACTACAGGGTTCTATATTACTTCGAAACTGTACAACATTCCATACAGGCTGAAAATGATATCCCTCATCAGCTGAAATCAACCATATCCGTACCCAATCTTCTAACTAAAGAAGATAAGACGGTCATAGAAAATTAGTCCCAAATTCTCTTGGAGCTTCAAACAACATATCACTCACTATATCAAACGCTCCCTGAAGAACTGAACAAGGATATTATCATTACGTTCAATCATATACATAGATTGAAGGCTAGTATCAATGCTGAGAAAGGAGAAATTACTTCCTACACCACAATAGTAGAAGCAGAAATTGATATTAAGGCTGAATTTCCTGAAGTCTACCCCTCAGAAAAACACACAGAATTAACCCCACTCAAAAATATTAATCACAACATGGATATTAAGGATGAGTCAATTATATAGAGACCTGGACCAATAAAGCAGAATACTAAATTCATGCTGGCCTTGCATAAAAGAATTGACTCAGAGCTGAAATCAGACAGAATTGTAGCATCAAATGACCCCTCATCATGCTGCATGTTTACTATTCCTAAGCATGACAAACTAAATGAGCCTAGATTTCTCCTAGACCTGGTTGATAAGAATTACAACACCATTAAGGACAACACACCACTTCCCCACCAGGATGAGGTTAGAACGAGAGTACTATCACACAAATGTGGATCAAAAATAGATTTGACTGATGCCTTTCACGATATCAGAATAAACCCTGAGCATGAAAAGTACACATCATTCAATACCCCTATGGGACAATTCACAACAGGCATCATGAAGCAAGGAGATTGCACTGCACCTGCCACTATAGTAAAAACCATGAGTCACATATCAAGATCCATGCTAGGCAGATCAGTTGCAATCTATTCAGATGACATCTTTATTTACAGCAATACTTTGGATCAGCATGTCAAAGACTTGAGAAAGTTGCACAACATCCTGAAAAAAGTAAAGTTTTACATCAACGAATCAAAGTCTCACATTAACTCCAAAGTAATGTAGATCCTAGGTGTTATACTTACAAAGAAAGGCCTGGAAGTAGATCCAGCCGAGGTAGAAGTGATTTCTAGGATGCTTATCCCTGCCAACAGGAAGAAACTCCAAGAATTTCATGGCATGATCATCTATATAATTCAGTTTCATCCTAATTTAGCTGACATCATGGCCCGACTTTCTGAACTAGCAGGAGGTACTGAGGATTAGTCATGGACCCAACTTCACACTGAGTTATTGAACCAAATTAAAAATCTACTTGACTCACCTGCAATCCTCAGACCACTTGATTACTACTCAAATGACACTATATACCTCATCTGTTATGCAAGCAGAGTAGGTAAGGGGGGATGGATTGGCCAAGGACCCACTTTAGATAAGACTAGACCTGCTAAATACTTTAGCAAAAAATTCAACCCTGCACGAGCCAATTACTCAACAATAGATCAGGAGCTCCTTGCAATTGTAGCTGGGGCTGAGTATTTTGCCACTGAATCAACAGGGGTAAAATTCAAAATTATGACTGATCACAGTACATTACCCACAATAATGAATAATAACAATCTAATGGGTAGAAGGGAATGATCTAGGAAGATCTTATCCAGATTGGACTTTACTATTGAACATATCAAAGGAAAGAGTAATAAGATAGCAGACTAGCTGAGTAGAATGTATAAAGAGGGCATTCCTAACCCTGTCTCAGAGTTTATTTCAGATTCAGCAGATCAACCAGAGCCCTTCAAGCAACACATCTACACAGCAGCTACCCTAATTCTACCCTCCCCTTCTACTACTACTACTACCACCAACCCATCACCACCAACAACAACTCAACCAACCCACCAAGAAGTAAGTTCCCCAATAACTACAAATTGTTACGGTTCACGCGATAAATCGACTTATTTGCGGAAGTACCGAGTACTAAAAGGTGCGATGAGATATTCACGAAGTACAAAGTACTAAAGATGCGATAATCCAATATGCGTGTAAAGTAGATAGATATTTAGAACAACGCTATTTGCTTGTCCTTCTAAACTAAGTGGGTGGTCGGGTATTTATAGCCGACGAACCATAACTGAAAATACAAGACGAACGAGATACTAAAGTAGCGGGGAGTCCCTTTGACCCCGAAAACCATAACTACTCGCTAAGGGGCGCAGCCGCGAAGCGGGGTAGTTCCAACAAATTACACTAGGGTGCGTCAAGCGCTGACTAACCGATCCAACCCCAAATATAGCTGCCTGACTAGCGTGTGGATTATCAGTCCATGTCACGGTTAGTCCCCGGTCTTATGCATTAGAGCGGAATGGGACTAGCTTACCTGACTCCGTGACACAAATAACATAGAGAAACCTTCTAACACAGCCAGAATGTCATATGCACCAGCAGCAGCACCAGCAGCAGCACAACTAGCAGGAGCCTCCTCCTACCACTGCCTCAGCATCAATGGTCTCAAGGCCATCCTCTGGCACCAAACTGGATGCCCCAACAACACCACCCAGCAACTCCTCAATGAGGAGTTCCCAGAAACTGAGTGGAAGCAATGGGTCATGAGGACCAATGGCTCTGAGGAGAGCCTGACAGAGGAAGAGGAGGAGCAAGAGTGGAGTGGAGTGGAAGAGCCAACTCTTCCATCCCAAGGGGACCTGGACCAACTCAACCAGGTCTGGGAGAGGACCACCCTCTTACACTGGGAAAGTGTGAGGGCCAACAGGGCCTACAATAAGACCAGAAGAACTAGTTCTCCTGCCGTCTCCACTGGCTCCCATAGGAATGAGTACCCCACTCCTCAACACCATGGAATCTCCTGGGGCCAGAAACAGGCGATCAGGGACAGCAATGTTACTGATTGTCCCCCCTGGGACTCCCCAACCAAGAAGTGATGCCTACTAGAAAGGCCCCTGGAGATGCCACTGTGGGCTGCAAAGCCAGCATAGTGCTCCCCCACTAGCAGCCACTACCAGCAGCAGCGACACTGGGCACCATGCCCACCTTCACCAACCTCTTCGCCCAGCTTCCCCAAAAGCTGGCCCAACTCCCTCCTTTGGATACCATCATGCCCCTCACCATGGAGATCCCTCCTCCTCCTGAGGGGTACAAACCAGAGGAGTCAAAAAAAGTGTTTTAGGGTGCCAATGACAGATGGCACTCAGAACACCACCTCATCTCCAACTGGCAGTGCTTGGATTTGAACGACTACCAGCATGGAAAGTAGGACAGGTCTGGCTGGGAGCCAAGAATGGATGATGTCTATCATTTACAAATCTCTCCTTGCTCTGCACCAAACCCATCCTGGATTTGGTACAAAACCTATGAGAACCACCCAAAACACCACCTACTGGGAGAGTACCTGCAGTGTTATGTGCGCAACTGCAAGTGGAAGTACCATAGGAGGCCAGAAGAATTGAAAGAGGAGAAAAAGAAAATTGTGGAAGAATGGAGGGAGAAGGTACATTTGACCAACACATACAAACACTTCAGACAATGGTACACAGCTAACTCCTCTCTTGATTCAGAAATCTATTCCCTTCAGGCAAACGAGGAAGGACTACTTTTGGTCTTCCAAAACCTTGTCTGGGAGGGTGATGAAGGGCAAGGAAGGTGGAAACAAGTCGAGTCTGGGAAAGACTCTTTCTTTGTGAGCGCTTAGGCCAAGTGAATGTTGGATCCAAGTAGCCTAATGTATTGTTAGATGTATGTGTACCTGGAGAAGAACCTGCTACTCACACCTCCCTATACAGCAAATACAATAAACTAATGCATGACCCTGAATTTTCTAGGTTAGGTGCTGCATTGAAATAGAATTCTGTCACATACAGAAATGGATTCTACTACATCCATCCCAATATACAATCCCATAAGGAAAGAGTGATTCTACCCACCAAATGGATAAGAGATAGAAAAGACAGTGATGGAGAACTGGCCGCTTATGACCTGATTGAAAACTTCATTGAATCCAGCCATAAGGAATGAATTCATGCAGGATACTTCAAGACTCTACTTCACTACCAGCACAGCTAATTCTGAAAGGGAATGTGTGCCAGCATCAAGAAATATTGTAAAACCTGCACTACTTGTCAGCAAAGTAAGTTGTCCACTCAAAGACCTCAGGGAAAACTCCACTCACTGCCTGTATCTCTATTCCCCTGGCAAAGTATCACCATGGACTTCCTCTCACTTCCAAAGGTCATCACAGAACCACCAAACCCATACAGCAATACAATTTAACCTACTACCTTCCAGAAAATATGGCCAATTGTATGTATGCTATCCAAATGCACCATCCCTATCCTTCTACCTGAGAATGTCACAACAGAGTGGCTAACCAAGTACTAAAATGGGTCATAGGTCCCATGCTTGGATACCAAGGAGATATCATCACACACAGAGACTCTATCTTCATCTCTGCAGTATGGACAGCTTGGGCACAACTTCACCATATCAGCCTCATTCTCTCAACTGCACATCACCCACAGACTGATCGAGAAACAGAAAGGATTAACAAGGTCATTATAGAAATGGCTACCACAATGACAGTTAATGGATGAGAAAACTGGGTGGTTAAGTGACCAAAAATCCAAATTGCTATGAATCTCAGACATAATAGCAGTAGGAAATTCTCCCCCTGCCAAATCATGTTTGGCCCTAATTCAAGATTTAGACAAAATCCCTATGTCAATGAACTAGGAATTCCCATGAATAGAAGAGCACCATTCATGCAACCGACCATACAACAAATGGCAATCACCAACCTCACTAAAGCCAAAGAAAGACAAACCCACTATGCCAACCAACTCAGATAAAAGACTACGGAGTACCTACATAGGGACTTGGTATGTCTATCCACCAAACATTTGGACCTTCTCGACAAAGGTAAAACCAAACCCAACTGGATTGCGCCCTTCATTGTTATCAAATCTCACTCGGAGAATGACAATTATAAAATACACATAGAAGAAAACTAGAAGGAAATCTTTTTAGTATTCTACAGCACCCTCTTTAAAAGACACAAGCCCAACAACAACAAGAAGTTTCCCTGCAAAACTGACAAATACGCTTCAGCTGTTGATGGCAGCAGATATGAGGTACAAGAAACAATGGAATACAGGTCAGAACAGGGAACAGGAAGGCTCCAATACCTAATCAGATGGAAAGGACATGATGAAACAGATGATAGTTGGCTATATGTGCATAATATTGACTTATCATTTTTGGTGAAATATTGGAAAACAGGCAACCAGGCCCCAACATTCAGAAAATGATTTGAAATTAAACACTCCAGTAGGACAAAGACATTGGGAATTATTAACAAAGAGAAGACTAGAATACTAGCAATGGAAAACAATCAGGCTATCCTTTAAAATAGTATAGGAGACTGTAAGGATAGGAAGTTACATACAAATGTAACTTCTATCCATACACAGGTTACAGCAAGGACATAGGTATTTTCATTATTATTTCACTATTAATCAATATTATGAAAACATAGATGTTACTAGAACATCTATGACTCACTTAGCTAGGAGTCCCCCACCTTTGACTCACAGGTATAACTGAAGGAATTGAGTCACCTCTAACCCACAGGTATGAGCCAACAATTGGATGATGTCACCTCTGACTCATAGGAATGAGTCACTTCTGACATCATAGTTTGATATTAGTCACTTTAGTTAGGTTTCACCATGACTTATACAGAGTTGGGACTTTCTATGAAAGAAGCCCATTCCCCCCTTCAGTGAAAGGGCGAGCAACTTAGCAGTTAGCAACACATACAAGAGTTTACAATGGTTTATTGAAGTCTCTCTACAATCACAAGTGACAACAATTAGTACAACTATTCAGACTCTTATTTATAAAGATATTCAGGCAGCTGTTATTAGTCAGATTCTGGTAATCTAACTGATAGCCACCTTTATATTATATCCAAACTTTCCTGTAACGATTTTGTCTCTATTAAAGAGCTGTATGCCCAGAAACTTTGGAAGGCCAGACAACACAAGCCCAACCAACTAGATAGTACCTAAAACAATATACCAGGTACACTCGTAACTCTTTGTTCAACTTGGCCTCAATAATGCAGGCATCTGGGCTTGCAGGTCAGGCTTCCTCATCTATCAAGATAGGAGCCCCGTTCTCAACAAGAACAGGACAAATACTCTAAGCTTGTATAAATGCATCCAGAACGTTTTCAAAGCTTCCGGAATAAGAGAAAACGGGAATGGAATGAAAAACAGAAATATATAAAAATGTAAAATGAATAACGGATATTAAGAGAGGATACATTGCTATGACATTGACGTGAGACAAACATGACTGCACGTGGAATAGGTATCCTACCATCAAGAACGGTGTGGCCTAGCAAACCATACGCCTAGGTGGATGGTAACGGAAAAGGTTGACTCATCAATTGCAAATCTACTGCTGCACATTTGTTATTGTTAGGGGACTCTTCATACATGACGAGTAGCCCGCTCAATCTCAGCAAGGACTGCTGTCTGACCTTAGCGGTATGAATTAAAAGCATTGCGGATGCCCTTGAACAATGGCAATGGCATCAGCTATGATGACCAGAGACAGGCTCACAATCTTTCAGACCGGTACCATGGCAATCGATTGGTTGGGGGAGGAAGGTTGTCAAGGCATTATACATATCACCTTGATTCCTCAATCTTGTTGCAACAGCAGCCAAGGTATCAAGAACATTGAATTGGTAAGACAACGCTGTCGCGGTGTCCTTGTTAAGGCCAAAGTAGAATCTGGCAATCTGCTCTTTTTGATTCATGGAGAGCTTGGTGGAGCTAGTGACAACCTTGGCAGCATAGGTGGAGCAGTCTATTTTGCCTTGACAAAGTTCGATACGTTTTTCCCTGGCGGTTGCTTCAGCATCTGGGGTGTTACAGGCTGCTAGGAGGGTGTGGATGAACCTCTGGTATGACTGTAACTGGACTTGGCTAGTAACCGAGTCCATGTGAGGGTTGAACCATGCTTGAGCACTTCCAGACTGATGAGAAGCAGCATAAGCAATCGTAGCTGGGTGAGAGGAGTACCAAGTGAGGTTAGAGGATAAAACCAGTTCGAGTTGCGTGATTTACTGGCAGTACTTCTCCCTGCCCACATCAAAGGCAGGAGCGTCTGCAATCTTTAGGGCCAGGTTAGGTGGTGCAAGTGGTGGCGGTGCAAGCACTTAAAGTCCCTGTTGAGACCCTTACAGGTATCCAGAGTGGGAGTGGGTGAACAGGGCTTGGTTGGCGTAGTTGAGCTTTATAGCATCCTCAAAATTTGGTATTTCAGGTGCTCCCCATTGTTCCGTGTTTCTACAGTGAACCCCTGTCATGTGGGCAGTATTGATGAAAGTACTTAGGGTAGTTGGGGTATCGTTGGGTGGAGTGGGGAAGGAAACAACCCCAATTTTTTTTTTTTTTTTTTTTTTTATTCATTAATCGAATGCAGGCTTGAAAGCCTATGTCGATACCTCCACCCCGAAGGGCTTAATTGCTAGCTGAGGTCCAGCTCTATATAAATCAACTACCTGAACTCAAGTATACTCCGTTATCCTCCTACAAGTATGATAACACAAACAAAATTTCCATCAAGATATAGAAATGAATCCAACACTAGAAATTATAGGGAACCATCAAGTGTTGACCACCTCCAACTCGAATTCGGGCCCCATTGCCCACCAACACACTATTCTAGAGATAAACAACAACCGAAGATGCTGTCTTCCCCTCTCTTCTCTTTTCCCCCAAGAGCCAGCGTACCCCTATCACTTGCCCAAGTCTCCCTCCCACCGTGTTTGCCACCCACCCAACATTCCAACCTCTTGGTATAGCGTGAATGACCACCGCTTTAGCCATTGCTGCCTGGGTAGGTGCAGCCGATTCCTCCTTCTTTTTCTCTCTTTCCTTCCTGGCCTCCGCCTTCCTCCAGTTCTGGGGCGATTCTCATGGCTTTGTTGCTGCACTGGTTTACTTCATGCCTCTTATTTTCTTGGGTGAATTTGGTGGTGGTGATTGCCCAATGATTAAAGGCTCCACCCCCTCCATCTCCACATCAGTGTCCCTTTCCAATGCTGGGGCGACGTCCAAAAGTACTACTACTTCTGACATCTTGCAGTCTCTCAACTTCCGCTCTCCCTCCTCCTTCTTACTCTCTTGTGCCTCCCGTTTCTTTTCTTCTGCCTTCCTCTTCACCTGTATAGCTTTGAGGCCCTGGATATTCCCTTGGGCCAGGAGCACCTCTGCCTCGCTCTTCCTCAATGCCTCCTCCAATGCATGAACCCTACTCACATGGAGCTGTACCATCTCATTTGCTCTTTGTCCTTCATTCTGCAAATGTATGTTCCATGCCATGGATTGAGCTTCTCTCTCCTGTAGTATTGCTGCCTCCAACGCAGCGGTAATCTTCTCCCTCTCCTCTTGTCTTGCAGCTTCCACTGCCTCCTCTCTTACTCCTACTGCCTTAAGGATAAGGCTCTTCATCTTCTCTCTCTCCTCCGCCTCTCCTGCTTTTCCCTTTTTTGTTGACCGTATGTACTGCTGGTAAATAGCAGCCCATTTCGTCTCGTCGTGTTGTGATGCCATTTGTAAAGTTTGGGTATAGTATAAAGGTGGCTATTAGTTAGATTACCAGAATCTAACTAATAACAGCTGCCTTAATATCTATATAATTAAGAGTCTGAATAGTTGTAATATCTTCAAGTCACTTGTGATTGTGGAGAGACTTAATTAACCATTGTAAACTCTTGTATTTGTTGCTAACTGCTAAGTTGCTTGCCCTTTCACTGAAGGGGGGAATGGGCTTCTTTTATAGAAAGTCCCAAGCCTGTATGAGTCATAGTGACTCTTAAACTAAATTAACTATGATGTCAGAAGTGACTCATTTCCTATGAGTCAGTGGTGACTCCTTTCTTAATGTTGAGTAACACCTGTGAGTCAGAGGTGACTCCTTTCTAATTGTTGAGTCATACCTGTGAGTCAGAGGTGAGTCAATTCCTTGAGTCATACCTGTGAGTCAGAGGTAGGTGACTCCTAGCTAAGTGAGTCATAGATGTTCTAGTAACATCTATGTTGATTAATAATAATAATAATGAAAATAATAATGAAAATACTATGTTCCTGCTCTGTCCTGTGTAATGATAGAAGTTACATGTGTATGTAATTTCCTATCCTTACATTCTCCCCAACTATCTTAAAGGATAGCCTGAGTTTCTTTCATGGCTAGAATTCTAGCCTTCTCTTTATTAATATGTCCCATTGTCTTTGTCCTACTGGAAGTATTATTTCCAGGTCTCTTTCTAAAGGTCCTTGCTTTATTTCCTGACTCCCAGTATTTTAGCAATACTGGATAGTCAATGTCTTCAGCATACACCCAACTATCATCTTTTTCTTCATAACCTTTCCATCTAATCATATATTGGGGCCTTCCTGTACCTGGTTCTGACCTGTATTCCATAGCCTCTTGTACCTCATATCTGGAGCCTTCAACAGCAGAGGGGTATTTGTCTGCTCTGCCAGGGAATTTTCTGTTGTTGTTGGGCTTGTATCTTTTGAGGAGGCTGCTGTGGAAGACTGGGTGGATTTTCTTGAAGTTTGCTTCTATGTGGACTTCATAATTGTCAGTGTCTGGAAAAGCTTGAACAATACTGAAGGGTCCAATCCATTTGGGTCTTGTTTTACCTTTGAGTGAGAGGTCCAAATTTTTGGTGGAGAGCCAAACCAAGTCACCAGGGAGGTACTTCTCTGCCTTTCTTCTGAGTTTGTTGGCATGGTGAGTTTGTGATTCTTTGGCTTTGGTGAGGTTTGTGATGGCTTGTTGTTGGAGGGTAGGCTTCATGAATGGTGCTCTGGTATTCATGGGGATTCCTAGCTCATTGACAAGTGGGTTTTGTCCAAATCTTGAATTAGGGCCAAACATGATTTGGTAGGGGGAGAATTTCCTACTGCTATCATGTCTGAGATTCATAGCAATTTGGATTTTTGGTAACTTAACTACCCAGTTTTCTTCTCCATCTTCCCTCATAGCTGTGGCCATTTCTATAATGACCTTGTTCATCCTTTCTGTTTCTCCATCAGTCTGGGGGTGGAATGCTGTTGAGAGGAGGAGGGTGATGTTGTGGAGGTCTGCCCATGCTGTCCAGTGTGCAGAGGTGAAGATAGGGTCTCTATCAGTGACAATATCTTCAGGATAGCCAAGTATTGGAGCAATGAACCAATCATAGTACTTGGTTAGCCACTCTGCTGTGACATTCTCAGGTAGTAGGATGGGAATGGTGTATTTGGACAGCCTACATACAATTGGCCAGATTTTCTGAAATGTGGTTGGCTGAATTGTATTGCTGTAGGAGTTTGGTGGATCTGTGATGACCTTTGGGAGTGAGGAAGTCCATGGTGATGCTCTGCCAGGGGAATAGAGGTACAGGCAGTGAGTGGAGTTCTCCTTGTGGTTTTTGAGTGGAGAACTTACTCTTCTGACAAGTAGTGCAGGTTTCACAATATTCCTTAATATTGTTACTCATTCCCTTCCAGAAGTAGCTGTGCTGGCAGTGGAGTAGTGTTCTGAGGTATCCTGCATGAATTAGTTCCTCATGGCTAGATTCAATGAATTTCTCAATTAAATCATAAGGGGCCAGTTCTCCATCACTGTCTTTAGCATCTCTCATCCATTTGGTAGGTAGAATCACTCTCTCCTTGTGGCATTGTTTGTTGGGATGGATGTAATAGAACCCATTTCTGTATGTAATAGAATTGAATTTCAATGCAGCACCTAAACTAGAAAATCTAGGGTCATGCATTAGTTTGTTGTATTCTTTGCATAGGGAGGTGTGAGTAGCAGGTTCTTCTCCAGGTGCACATACATCCAAAAATACAATAGGCCACTTGGATCCAACATCCAACTTGGCCTCAGCTCTCACAAAGAAAGATTCTTTCCCAGAATCTACTTGTTTCCACCTTTCCTGCCCTTCATCACCCTCCCAGACAAGATTTTGGAAGACCCAGAAGAGGCCTTCCTCAGTTGCTTGTAGGGAGTAAATTTCTGGGTCCAGAAAGGAGTTAGCTGTGTACCATTGTCTAAAAGTTTTGTATGTGTTGGTAGAATGTACCTTCTTCCTCCATTCCTCAACCAAGTCTTTTTCCTCCTCTTTCAAATCCTCTGGCCTCCTATGGTGCTTCCACTTGCAGTTAGGCACATAACACTCCATATAGTCATCTAGGAGGTGGTGCCTTGGGTGGTTCTCATAGGTCTTGTACCAAAGCCAGGATGGGTTTGGTGCAGGGCACATAGGGATTTGTGGATGATAGATATCATCCTTGCTTGGCTTTCAGCCAAACTCATCCACCTGCCCATGTTTATGGCAATTCATGACCTTGCATTGCCATTGGGGGAGGAGGTGGTGTTCTGGGTGCCTTTTGCTGAGGGCAGCCCAGGGAACTGGTTTTGGCTCCACTGGTTTATACCCCTCAGGAGAAGGGGAGATCTCCATGCTGAGGGGCATGGTGGTATCCAGAGGGGGGAGTTGTGCCAGCTTCTGGGGAAGCTGGGAGGAGGAGGAGTTGTAGGTGGGCATGGTGCCCAGTGATGCTGGTGGTGGTGGTGGCTGCTGGTGGGGGAGCACTGTGGTGGCTTTGCAGCCAATGGTGGCATCCCCAGGGGCCTTTGTAGCAGGCATCACTTGTTGGTTGGGGGAGTCCCAGGGAGGACAATCAGTGACATTGCTGTCCCTGATTGCCTGCTCCTGGGCCCAGGAGATTCCATGGTGAGTGGGGTCCTCATTTCCATGGGAGCCAGTGGAGAGGGCAGGGGAGTTGGGTCCCCTGGCCTCATTGTAGGCCCTGTTGGCTCTCACACTTTCCCAGTGTGAGAGGGTGGTCCTTTCCCACTCTTCATTGAGTAGGTCCAGGTCCTCTTGAGATGGAAGAGTTGGCTCTTCCATCTCACTCCACTCTTGCTCCTCCTCTTCCTCATACTGGCTCTCCTCAGAGCCATTCATCACCCATTGCTCCCACTCAGTTTCTGGGAACTCCTCATCCAGGAGTTCTTGGGACTCCTCCTGGAAGTCCCTGGTGGTGTTGTTGGGGCACCCAGTTTGGTGCCAGAGGATGGCCCTTGGGCCATTGATGGACCTGCAGTGGCAGGAGGAGGAACCTGCTGCTGCTGCTGGTGCTGCTGATGCTGCTGCCTGTGCATAAGACATTTTCTTGGCTGTGTTAGAGGGTTCCTTCATGTTCTTAGTAGACATTTGGGAACTTACTTCTGGTAGTGGTGATGGTGTTGGTGTTGGTGGAGTAGTAGTAGTAGTAGAAGAGGGTTGGACTTGGGTAGCTGCTGTGTAGATGTGTTGTTTGAAGGGTTCTGGTTGATCTGCTGAATCTGAAATAAACTCTGAGAGAGGGTAGGGAGTGCCCTCTTTATACATTCTACTCAGCTGGTCTGCTATCTTATTGCTCTCTCCCTTAATATGTTCTATAGTAAAGTCCAATCTGGATAAGATCCTCCTAGATCTTTCTCTTCTGCCTGATAGGTTGTGATTACTCATAATTGTGAGTAATGCACTGTGATCAGTCACAATTTTAAATTTTACCCCTGTTAATTCAGTGGCAAAATACTCAGCCCCAGCTACAATAGCAAGGAGCTCCTGATCTGTTGTTGAGTAACTGCTCTGTGCACTATTGAATTTTTTGCTAAAGTATTTAGCAGGTCTAGCCTGTTCCAAGGTGGGTCCTTGGCCAATCCATCCACCCACACCTACTCTACTTGCATCACAGACAAGGTATATGGTGTCATTTGAATTGTAATCAAGTGGTCTGAGGATTGCAGGTGAGTCAAGTAACTTTTTAATTTGGTTAAATGACTCAGTGTGAAGTGGGGTCCATGACCAATCTTTAGTAGCCCCTGCTAGTTCAGAAAGTGGAGCCATGATGTCAGCTAATTTGGGAAGAAACTGACTCATATAGATGATCATGCCATTAAATTCCTGGAGCTCCTTCCTATTTCCAGGGATTGGCAGCTTAGAAATCATTTCTACCTTGGTTGGATCCACTTCTAGGCCTTTCTCTGTAAGTATGACTCCTAGGATCTGCATTACTTTGGGGTTAATCTGAGACTTTGATTTGTTGATATAAAACTTTTCCTTTTTTAGGATGTTGTGTAACTGTCTCAGGTCTTTCACATGCTGATCCCAAGTATTGCTGTAGATGAAGATGTCATCTAAATAGATTGCAACTGATCTGCCTAGCATGGGTCTCAATATGTGACTCATGGTTTTTACCATAGTGGCAGGTGCATTGCAATCTCCTTGTTGCATGACTCTTGTTCTAAATTGTCCCATGGGGGTACTGAATGATGTGTACTTTTCATGGTCAGGGTTTATTCTGATGTTGTGATAGCCATCAGTCAAATCTATTTTTGATCTGTATTTGTGTGATGCTACTCTATTTCTAATCTCATCCTGGTTGGGAAGTGGTGTGTTGTCCTTAATAGTGTTGTTATTCCTATCAACCAGGTCTAGCAGAAATCTAGGCTGATCTGGTTTGTCATGCTTAGGAATTGTAAACATGCAGTATGATGATGGATCATTTGATGCTATGATTCTGCCTGATTTCAGCTCTGAGTCAATTTTTTCATGCAAGGCTTGCATGAATTTAGCATTCTGCTTTATTGGTCTAGGTCTCCAAATAATTGACTCATCTTTGATATTAATGTTGTGATTAATATCTCTTAGTGGGGGTAATTCTGTTGGCTTCTCTGAGGGGTAGACTTCAGGGAACTCAGCCTCAATATCAAACTCTGACTCTACTGTAGTGGAATAGGAATGGATTTCCTTTTTCTCAGCATTGATGGTAGCCCTTAATCTGTGTATGTGATTAAAGGCAATGGTGATGTCATTGTTGAGTTGTGTAGGGAGAGTTTGGTATAGTGAGTGATATGTGGTTTGAAGCTCCAATAGAATTTGATACCAGTTTTCTATTACTGATTTTTCTTCTATAGTTAGAAGATTGATTACTGATATGGTGGACTTCAGCTGATGATGTAAATCATTTTTAGCCTGTATGTAATGTTGTCCACTTTCTGTGTAATCTATAACCTTGTTGAATGCCTTGTTGTAGGCTAAGGATGTTTGAGTGCTTGGAAATTGGTATGATGTCATCACTTCCACCATGTATGAGTAATCTTGTACCCATGTTGGATAATGGTCTAGATCATTCTGGATAATTTTCCAAGCTAATTGCTGGATGATCATCCTTTCCTCATATGGTGTGAGTGAGCCTGATTCTTCCACATGTGTGGCTGCAGAGGTGACTCTTCTTTTGCTGATCTTTGTCTGAGGAGCTTCTCCAGTCCAGGGTTTCAAGGTGTATCTGAGTCCTTCCTTGCTTGTGACAGTTGTCTGCATGGTGCCAATATTGATCATGGCCTGATTAGCCTTCAGGGCTGGATGTCCTAGGATAACATCCCAGTCACTGAGGTTGGCTGCCCAGAAAGTTCTTTCTTCCTCATGCTGACCATAATTAATAATTACTTTGGCATAATGCTCACACTTACCCTTGCTTCCTTTGATGACTGTGTTGATAACAACTGGTTTTGTTAATTTCATCATAGGTATCTTATACAGTATGCAGAACCTAGTGCTTATTAGATCTGCACCTGTGGTCTGATGATCTATTAGAGTGATGGCCTGATTTTTGTTGATAGTGGTGATAGCCATCAACTGTTCTGTTGTTTTTAGCCTAGGATTGTAGCTTGGTGGTGTGTCCATAATTAATTTGTTGTTTTTGCCAACTGTTGGTACTTGTCTCACCTTGGTGGCATGGATATTAATTGCATCATAATCAGTTGAGTCTTTTTCATAGATTACTGATAAGGCATTAGATCCTATCTTTGGTGATTTGCAATCAAATGACAAATGACCCATTTTGCCACAATTGTAACACTTGGCATTTCTGTTGAGGCCAGCTGGAATTGGTTTCTTTTTTAGTAGACTCCAATCTGTAGGAGGGGGCCTTGCAGGAGGTGGGGGTTTGGTGTGTGCCTTAACTCCTGCAGGTTTATTACTGGCTTTTGTGGGCTGATATGCAGGGGTTCTTTCAGGTTTTTCTGGCAAAGCTTTCCATGGCTTTCTTTGTGGCTTATTCCTTGTGTCACTATGTGTGTGAGTGTGCATATTAGCCTCAAATTTTTCCAGGGTCCTGATTAATTTTTCCCATGCAGTGTCCACTGTAATGAAAGCTCCTGCAGCTGTAATTAATTTCTGGTCTAATGCATCAATGAACTTGTGATACTTGACAGGGTGAGTAATAGTTTGATTACCATCTGAATCAATGAGTAATAGTTGGATCCTGTCCAGTTCTTTTGCAAATTCATGCACTGTCATTTTCTTTCCATTTTTGTACTGGTTGCATTTGGCCCACACCTTCCATAAATCATCCTTGCTTGTGCTAGGAATTAGGTGCTCTCTGATGTTGATAAAAGCCTGGAAGATGTCCTGGTTTTTTGACTTGGTATTGTTGACATACTCATCCAGCACTGTTTTTGGTCCTGCCTCCACATAGAAGTCCAGATTATCTACTGCTTCTACTCCTTTAAGCTGTATACCATTCAATTTCAGATACTTCTGTAAGTAAATACACCAATCATCATATGTTTGTGCATTCTTCCATTTAGGATCATCATTTAATTTCTTTGGTATTTCTACTTTGATCTTTGGAGGCTTCTTTGGTGTTTTTCCTCTAATTGAGGTTTTGCCTGTTGTTTTTTCCCAGCTAATTTGAGATGGTGTTTTTTCCCTATTAGATTTCATCTTCCTTTTCCTAGCATTGGAAGAGGAAGAGCTGTTACCACTGTCACTGCTATCAGAATCACTTTCTGAAGAACTTGGATCAGGTGGGTCTTCAGCATTCTTTTCATTTCCTGATTCCTCTGAATCAGAAAGGGATATTGCTCTGTCTTTTTGGGTTCCATCTCCTGTTTTCTTCTTTGCTCCAAAGAGATCCTTCTTGGATTCTTTGAGTTTCTCATTGGCTTCCTTTTCCTTCTGTGCCTGTTTTTCTTTCTTCCTTCTAGGTGTTGCTGTGAATTTTACAACTGGAGGTACAGGTACAGGAGTGTTGTCCTTATCAGTATTTTATTTTTCTGGTATATACCTATAAGTGGCTATGGCTATCCAGTTTCTGATTATCCAAGGGATTTCTTCAATACTATTGATGCTTTCTACTTCAGGTTGGAAATTTGCAATTCTTTCCATAAGTATTTTCTCATCAATTGTTTCTTCTAACATTATCCTTGTTATATCTTCAATTGCTGTTTCCTCCAGTGGTTCCTTATTTTTAGATTCTGGATTTCTTTTTACTCCTACTGCTGAGGTTCCCCATTCACTTAAGGAATATTTTGCTACAATTTCTTGCAGCATTTTTCCTTCCTCTAGTGTATAATGGTCTGCTTCTGCTTGCAGTTTACTTTCCCAGATTCTGTTTGTGAGGGCTTGTTTCTGGATTCCAGGTTTATGTGCTTTGATTGTGAAGATATATTCTGGTGTTGTTATGTACTGACTTATTTTAAGTTCTAGTTCTGCATTCTCTTTACTGGTTTCCCTCACAGTACTCCAGTTGACAACTACTGGAATATCAATTTGTGCAGGTGTTTGAGATCTTGAAGGTGTTTTCCCCTTTGATCTCTTTTTCTTTGGTGTTAGAAGTTTGGGCATTAAGGAGCCCTTTCTGCTCCTGGTGTTTGGTGGTGTGGAAGTCATGTTGCTAATATTTGATTCTTTTTCTACAGATGACCTTCAAGTGTTATGTTAGGCCTGTTGAGTGTCCAGGCAAGGTGTCTAGGAATGATGTTGTCTTGAGGGGGCCTAAGGAAATTCCTGTTAAAAGGAATAGAAAGGTCTTTTTCTGGGTGACACCTAAGGATTTGGATGGATTCCTTGAGGAATTTGCTGGGTTTGCTGTTACTTGGAAGGGATGTAAGAATAGGGATTGTTCTGAACAGTGTGCTGAAAGGTATAGGTGGTTCAGAAGAATGGTGGATCAGGGGTGGAGGTATGATACTCAAGGGGTCCCACTGATTGAAAAGAGCTCTGCCTTCTGTAGATAAGGTCTTTTAATTCTCAGATTTACTTTTCTTAGTATTTCTGAGTATCTAGATACTTCTCCTCTTCTAGGAGAATTAAAGAGGCCCTAGGTGATCAGTCTAGTCCTTGGGGTAAGGTTTTTATATAGGTTAAAAAATGTAAAGTTTGGGTATAGTATAAAGGTGGCTATTAGTTAGATTACCAGAATCTAACTAATAACAGCTGCCTTAATATCTATATAATTAAGAGTCTGAATAGTTGTAATATCTTCAAGTCACTTGTGATTGTGGAGAGACTTAATTAACCATTGTAAACTCTTGTATTTGTTGCTAACTGCTAAGTTGCTTGCCCTTTCACTGAAGGGGGGAATGGGCTTCTTTTATAGAAAGTCCCAAGCCTGTATGAGTCATAGTGACTCTTAAACTAAATTAACTATGATGTCAGAAGTGACTCATTTCCTATGAGTCAGTGGTGACTCCTTTCTTAATGTTGAGTAACACCTGTGAGTCAGAGGTGACTCCTATCTAATTGTTGAGTCATACCTGTGAGTCAGAGGTGAGTCAATTCCTTGAGTCATACCTGTGAGTCAGAGGTAGGTGACTCCTAGCTAAGTGAGTCATAGATGTTCTAGTAACATCTATGTTGATTAATAATAATAATAATGAAAATAATAATGAAAATACTATGTTCCTGCTCTGTCCTGTGTAATGATAGAAGTTACATGTGTATGTAATTTCCTATCCTTACACCATTGGTGGAACTGGCGTCGGACGAATGGTGGGTCCTTATTTCTTTGTTTCCCCGCTCCTGAGCACCTGGATGCTGATTGGTGTGTTGTGAGCCGACGAATCAAGTGGTGACAAGTATTGGTTGCCACGCAGATTTTCAGCGCTGAAATTTGTGCAAAAGAGATCCAAAAGTTGCAAAGTTAAAAAGCTGGGGGAAAGTAGTAATTTTTGCTTCCCCAAAATAAGATTTAGATAAATAGACTCAGAAGGTTGAGATCTATCTAACGGTGTCTCTGGTTTATCGGTGGGCTGACTGGATGTGAAGTTGGTTTCAAGAAATCCGTCCTGCAAGTTGTTGTCGGTGGAAACAACCCCAATTGGGTGTTAGCCAATATAGGTAATGTAAGCTTTCTATGGCTTGGTCTTTAGTGGTAGTGGGGTAGGTGCACGATTTCTGTTGGTTTAGTTGTGGCGGAGACAGTCATATTAATGGAATAAAGGTTGAGGACCAAGTCCCAGTGATGGGATCTTGAGAACCAAAGAGGGTACCCCTTTGCCTATGCCAAGGATGGTGCTAGGCGTGGATAAGAGAGCAGCATCGGCAGTTGAGGACACAAGGGTATAGGTGTTGAGATGGTTGAGAGGGTGCGGTAGAGCGGGTTCTGGGGCACCGCCTGGGAGGATAAGTGAGCGGCGGGTAGTCAAGGTGCTAGGGATGGGGCGTGGTAAGGGCGGGGTCAGGAGGGGCTGTCTAGGCCACGGAAGAAAAGAGTATAAACTATATTCAAATAACAACTTCTCAAGATACAACTGAAGGAAAAGGACAAGATTTTTTTTGTTCTCTTTGTCATTTTTTGAATCCAATATATTATTTGTTATACACAAAAGTATGCAACATGCAGCCTTTCGGCCATGACCAAAAAAAGACAATCTTTCTCGCAAAGACAAAAAAAATAAGAGAATGGCACGAAGGCCAAACGTTGCTAGCGGAATGTATGTGGAGGGAAGGGCAAGGAGAAAAACAAGCAAACAGGGGGAAGAAAAAAGGGAGAGAACAACATAATCAAGAAAAATAACAAGTTGCGAAACCGGTAATTCAAGTCCGTCACCAGCTTCCATGAGGTTGTGGAGGGTTTGTGTTCGTGTGTGTTGAAGTTGTTAGTATACTTCTTCTTTGATTGTTGCCGAAGCCCAACCTTGTTAAGGTAAAGAACTTCAATGATGGTTTGGATGTGTTTGTTGTTGAAGACGAGTTCTTTGAATGTGAGTTGTCTGTTGATACTGTCAGTGGTGTTCGGCTTTTGTGGGCATCATATGATCATGTGTTGCCCCTTTGCATCAAGTGCATTACACTACGGGCAGTAGCCTGAGTGTTTGCCAATTTGGTAGAGGTATTGAGGGAAGAAGCCGTGACCGAGTCAGACCCAGGTGATCCATTGTCCAAGAAATTGTTGTAGTGGGCCTTTAGCTCCAGTATTGTATTGGACTTCAGGTGGGAATATGTGGTGGGGGTTGAGGTGGTTGTTAAAATCCAAGAGGCGGAAGTCTCGAAGTAATGCGAATGCAACAGAGGGAGGAATTGGAAGTGGTAGATTGGTGTTGGGGTGGGTTTGTGTTTGGTCTTAAGCTGGGTCAATATGGTTTGCTAACGCATCAATGTACATGTATTTCATCCTTGGGGGGTTGATATTCGCAGTTCATTTGGGGGGGTAATCTTTGGACCCTCGGGGTAGTTTGAACTTGGGCAGACCCAAGGAAGATGGTGGAATAGTTGTTGGAGTAGTGTAAGTGCAGTTAGGCCGTGGGCGCCCATGATTACGATCTCTTTGATGAGGGGGTTGGGGGATGGGATTCCGGCCTCGGTCCAAAGTGCTTGCATTTCAGAAGCTTGCCATGCGTCCATGATGCATTTTGCTGTGGCGCGAAGGGTTTTTCGGATTGGTTCTATTTTGTTGAAGTTGATGTGTCGGCCGGATTATATTTTAAGGCCAAAAAACAGGATTACAATAATGAGGGCCTTTGCTAGCTTGGATGCCAGTTCAAGACGAATGTTGCTGAGGATGGGGTCAATTCGGTAAAGAGTAGTTGCCTCTTTGCTGCCCCGTTGCCTTAGGTGGTAGCCAGCTGGGAGGTTTTCCTGAAAGGAGATGCCAAGCCATCAAAGTTGTTTGAAGTGTTGGACAGTGTGTTGTCCAAGGGTGACGGGGGCTTAGTTGTCAGTGGGGGTGGATTTTCTGAAGAGAAAGTGGAAGAGTTCTGTTTTGCTTATATCAATGCAGACCCTAGATGTTTGCGGTTGATGTTGGAGTTCGATCTCCAGCTGTTGTAGGTGTTTGCGTTCTCCTCCCATGACTCACTAGACGTAAGAAGGGCAAAGTCATGAACATAGATGCATTTGAGTGTTGGAGATTTCCCTTTGATGTATTTGACCAGAAGTGAAGAATAGATGTTAAACTGTAGGGGTGATGATGGCAATCTATGTGGGATACCCACTTCCACTGCTGCGATGTTTGCTTTGGTGGCTGCCCAGTCTGTGATTCTTACAGCACGGTTGGTGAGGAATGATTGAATCCATTTTATCAGGTATGGTTCAAAGCCATTTGTTATCATCACTCTTCGTAATGGAACATGGTTGACCTTGTCGAATGCTCCTTGCACAACCTAAGCAATACCAAGGATTTGAGTTGTTGGTGTGTGTTCTCTGACACACATTGAAGCAGTAGGTGCACGCATTCAATAGCTGAGTATACTTTGCCTGAGGCGAATTGGGCAGGGGAGATCGTGAGATTAGTTCAAGGTAGCATTCGCTTTAGAATACAGTGTTCAATAATCTTTGAGAGAGTTGGGAGAAGGGTAATCATGCGGTAGGATTTGGGAACTGAGTAATTACCCTTTCCGGGTTTCGGGATCACTACGGAAAGTGTTTGTTTGAGGATGGTAGGTATAGTTGCGTGGCGGATACTTCAATCAACCATGTAGGTAAAGAGTGGTGGATGGATGTTGTGTATCTTGAGCCAGATGCCGCACGTAAATTTGTCATCACCAGGTGCTGAGGCTTGAGGGATGGATTTTATTGCAGTTTTGACTTTGTTGCTGGTGACTTGTTTGATGGTTGTTGGGTCAGGGATTGCATAACGGGGAGGTGGGAGTAGTGTAGGTGGGGGTGTGAGGAAGAAGTGTTCTTGCAGAGTGTTTGCTTTGCCCAAAAACATTCCTACGTTGTTGATGAATGGGAGGACAGCTGTTGGTTTTGGGAGCGCTGAGCGCATTGTTTCCCACATGTGTCCGGGGTCAAGGTTTTCCAATTTCTGGCTCCACCATTGTCATTTGGCCCGTTTGATAGAGCAGAGGTGGATGTTGCAGGCAAGGGTTGCTTGGTCATCAGTCCCAGTTCCATTGCGTTTGTTCCGCATCGCTGAAGCTGCAATCTTTGGAAGCTCCGCAAGGTCAGTGTTCCACCAAGGGCATGACTACCAGGTTATTGACTTCGTTGGGGAGTTTTGTTATAGGATCTGGAAGATTTGGGTGCATGGTTTATTGAAGTGGGCCTTGCTGTCAATCGTTGTTGGGTTGGAGGTGATTTGTGGGCCGATGGAGTCCCAATTGGCTTTGTCCCAATGATGGCCGTTAAGCTCGGATGCTGATTCATGCATATGGAGTGCAAGAGCAATGAGTTTGTGGTCCATGAGGGGGTGGTGGTGTAGGATTTCCCAGTGTGTTGGGCTGAGGGACTGTGATTGTGCAAAAGTGAGATCAAGTATAGCAGCTTGGTTTCCATTGAGAGGGAATAAGGTGAACTCATTTGGGGTGTTAAGAAGTGTATGGTTGTGTGCTAATGCACAATCAACAAGTTGGTAGCTGAACGGGGAAGCTTGTTTGTTGTGCTTGCAGCTTGGATGGTGTTTGTTGAGGTCCCTGGCTACAATATCCGACTGTGTGAATATGTTTGGAAGAAGGAGGTCAAGCGAGTGTGTAGAGTGGTCACTATAATGGCTGTGCAATAGAAGTCCATTGTAGATATTGATGATTGTATAGGGTTTGGCCTGTGTGCCATTGGTCTACAGTGCGATAGACAATGTAATGTAGTCTTGGTGGTTAGGGGAGGTGACCAAAACTGATTGAAGCTATTTTGAAGGACACAGGATATTGTTCGAGGTTAGGCGGGGAGGCAGCAGAATTGATGAAAGCCATTTGCATCGGCGGAGTTGGATGGTTCTTGAATGAGAAGTATGTTTGCACCCGTTTCCGCGGCTGCAATTAGTACTGTAAGGAATGCTTGTAGGGATTTACCTGTGTTTGCTTGGAGAATTCGAACTAACGGTTGGGGGTATTGTTCTTATTGTGGTTCTTGTCTTCTGTCTTCCATGATTTGGGATTGCATTTCTTTGTTGGGGGTGGTGTTTGGAGCCTCGGATGTGGGTTTCTCCCCTTTAGTTGCTGCTTTCTGTTTTGGGTGTCGTGGACTTAGTGTGGACGTGGCTGCGTGACTGGCTGCATTTTTGCAGTTTACACAGGGAGTAAGTGTGTGGGAACAACCAAGACCAGTCTTTTTACATCTAGGTACAGGGCATTTGTGGTGAGCGGTCTCATGCTTTTCGGGGCAAAATGCACACTGGCTGGCCTCGATGTACAAAGCAGAGGGGTGTCCAACTTAGAGACAGAGGGAGCAGAGGGTGTTTTGTTTGCCAGGCATTATTAGTTCCATCTTGCATACTTTGTTGAAAATGCGAGCGTTGGTTCTGTAGACTATGGAGCCGGCAATATTAAATGGGTTTTTGGTGAATTTTACAACAAGTGGAGCTGTGCAGCCTCCTGACTTACCCGTGGCCCGCATTGAAGGGTCCGGTTTGAGATAGAGCGCCTGGTTGGGAATGGAGTAGATCTGTTTTAGCTGAGCTGAGACGGTCTTGAGGTACGGATTATCCTCAATAATGGGCAATCCGTTGATGAGCTAGGAAACTTCATCGCAAGCTGGCACAAGCTTGACAAGGCTGAAACCAGTGATGTGCAATATGTTGGGGAGTAGTGCAGTGATTTTATCCCTAATGGTAGGTTCTTGACCGCTCCGGCCAGTTGTGAGGACAATTCATCCGGTTAGGCTTATACAAAGTTCAATGGGTAGGACGGATCGGTCTTTGAATAGTTCCTTGGATAGGAAAGCGTGAAGGAGGGTGAAGGTGGTTTGAAGTTTAACCTTGTTGGCGTTGACAGTGGGTATCACTAGTTGACGTTGGTCCGGAGCGTATGTTGATAGTGCAGTTGGTAGGATTATGGCCGGGGCAGGGGCAGTGGCGTTGGTATTCGTTGTTGGTGCTCTCTTCTCGCCCTTCTTCTTCTTTTCCACTAGTGAGAACTCAGCAGGTTGATTGAGTTTGAGGGGGAGGGATGTAGTCGTTGGTGCCTGAGTGGTTGGTGGGGTGGGTTCTGAACAGGCTGGCGGGTTGGTTGCTACGCTATGCTGCTTGATGTGTTGCATAAGGTTGGCGGTCTTAGAGGTGTGGGATTGAATGGTATCAATCTTGGAATTTATAGTTTGATGGGAGTGGCGGCAGATGTTTTCCAGTGCAGTGGGTTGGGCAGTAAGTCCACCTACAACTCAATGGAGTGTGTGCACAATTGCCTTTGTGTCAAATGGCGAGAAACTATTGGGACACAGAATAGATTTGATGTGATTAGTGAGGCCAGGTTCATCCGAGAAAGATTGCAATATGTCAGAGGACATGACTGGGGAAATTGCAATCAGAAATTGCTGGCTTTGGGCAGACCAAGGGACTGCTTGTTCGAGACTTTGGTGGATTACGGATGATGGAATATGCATAAGTTGGCGCTTCCCAGCAGTGCTTGTTTTGCGGGAGTATGGTAGGCCTGTGAAAGGCAAGATGTGAAAGGGGTTACCTTGTCAGGTGCGCCCAGTAGTGGCTTCTAGTGGTTTGCTCACAGAAGCTCCGGAAAGCTCGGAATAGGCAAAGATTGGGGGGTTCATCGCGTTTGGTGTGCGTAGAGGCAGCTTGTGGTGGGTAGGGGTGGAAGCGTGGTCAGAGATCTTGTTGTCAGATGTGAACATTGTTTGACAGGCGGATGTGGTGTGATTGTGTGATGGCGCTGCAGTATTGAATGTGAAATGCAGGTGTGTGGAAGGGGGATTGCCTGTGTGTTGTGTCATTTGAGGTTGAGCTATTTTGGATTTTTCTGGCTGGAGATTTGTAACCATCCTCACCCCCCTAAAGATATGGGGGTACATCCAGTAGTAGTGGGCTTCTGGAGCTTGAAGATGGGGTCAAACTTGATTCCCACCTTGGGGAACAATGAAAGAATCAAGAATCGCCCGAAACCTTACCTTCAGAAAGGATATTAGGGTTTATTTCTTTGAGGAAATATGTGTAGCTTCCCGAGCCTTTAAATCAAGCCACTGCAGGCGTTAGGGAGGAGTTCTTAAGCTTGCACAATGTTTTGCCACCAACAGTCAACCTTGTTGAAGGTATATGTTGCTTTTTTGGAATAGAGGGTGGGGTGAGTGGGTGAGCAGAAACTGGTTCCACTTCTGCGCGGCGATGGAGGCTGGGTTGTTGCCCGATTGAAACAATAAAAGTGTTGTTGGAAAGCCCTGCAAGCTCCCTTTTGAATGGCATCCTTGGCGTGTCAATCGGAGATACGGTTATAAGAGAATCGGCAATTGAAGCGGGGGTGTCCGACGTGAGGACAGGAGATTGAGTTGAGGAGGGGGAATAGGAATGTGGTGATAGGGAGTTGAAGTCTGAGCACGGGCCGAAGGTCCGCCGCAAGGACGAACAAGTCTATAGAGCAGAGGGCGGAAGGTCCGGAGCAACGTTGTAGGGAAAGAGGCAAGTTGTTGCATGACAAGGAGAGGAGAAGAGGACGAGATGAGAAGGAGAAAAGACTCCTTATATAGGGATATATCTCAGACTATGGAACCAGAAAGATATGAATAGAATTGCATTGTCACGGCTGCACAGACGCTGCACGGCGGCTGCGTAAGGTACATGGTTCAAAGGAAATTATAAACCAACTGCATAATGAAAATAGCTAGAAATGAATGGAAACTGACGGAATTATATGGATAGCTATTGCGTGGCAAAGGTTCGAGATACTAGCACCTTCTAGTAGTTTCTCAGTCATTCCTAACTAGGAAGTTGAGAGTTGATAGGACTGTGGGCTGTCAAGTTGCAATGGATACTACGAATGGACCAGGACGTAGTCTAGGTGCATGGCAATATGGAGTAGAGCTAATGGTAGGCTGAACTTGTTGGGGTTTAGGATCAGGTAAACATGAACCCACTGTAGCTGGTTGCAACGCTGAGGCTGATAGTGGCTAGGTGCGAGGTAGTGTTTGGAAAGGCCAGACACTAGGTTCATAACACCAAGCAGCATGGTTCTGAAGCGACGTTTACAGCAGCTTGCCACCTGGAACTACATGTCCTTCATAGCCTTCTCATGAAATACCGAAAGCAAGAAATTGTTTAATATAGTATCAATATTGTGCAACAATGGTGTGCAAGGAGCAATGCCAAAGATTGCATACTCTTTTCAATGGTCTACTCAATGTATGCTATTGCTCTGTTCATCAGAATCTAACCACTTGTAGAAATGCATCAAAAACATGTTATGGTAGAGAATATGGATTTCAGATCTGAGTTCTAAGAAATTAATTTGTAATATTTCATAGTTTTGAACTTTCAAATCCTAGATGTAAGTATTACTGAAAATAAAATATTCAAACAACATAATCCACAATTGTACCTTGGAGACATGATCCATTGGCCTATAATGTTGTGAAAAAACTCTGTCAAAAGTAATTATGATATAATAAATTTGATAAACATTCAAACTTCTGATGATTGTTGCACCTTCATATTAAATGTGAAGTTATCATTACCATTATAAATGAAATGCTGTTGATTGATTTTATTAACTAATTGGGAGTATATAAAACTATTTCTAGCATCTATGAGAGATATTGAACTTATAATGAGATAGCATCATAAAGCATGTAGTATTTTTCGCTATTGTAACATGTCAAAAGAACTGGCTTCCCCCGGCAGAGCATAATCCACATATGACAATTGTGTAACAAGGACCATACATTCTGATGTTACAATACACAGGGAAGCACAGCCCTGAGTAATACACTGCTACAATTGTTACATCTCTGGAAGCCCTCAAATATCTCTTGGAACAATGGGAATATATAAAGACTGTGCATTTCACGTTGAATCTCTTTGGAATCTGCAAACAGTATACCTTTATTTACTCCATAAGCATTGGATAATTTCATTATATATGATCTCAATTCATAAATTCAAGTGAATACTGAAATACATCTAATCTAAAACATAAGATTATATGTTCTAAAAGAATCAAAATACTAGCAGGATATTTTTCAAAGTTACTGGTATACACTTTTAAAATCACATGTGAAAGGTATTGTATATTTGTCTCATGGAATTTCAAGGTTAAATTCACAAATGTATGAAAATATAAAAATGCTCTATTATACTAATAACAAGATATATTACGTAACGAAAGCTTGATTTTCCGCTAAGCTGACAAGTCTCGGCTACGGGTATTGTCGGTGTTTCGAGGGACATCAATATTTTGCAGTCCTTAAACAGCTACAAGCATGTTTTCAATTGTCATTATTGTGCCATTGTCACATGGAGTGTTGCAACAGAGCTATTGCAACATCAATCAATGCCTTTATCTGATTTTGCAAAGGCATTTTGATGAAAATTGGCAACATCAATATTTGGAATGCCGCATATGGTGGTAGAGGTATTGTCTTGCACAGCAAATGTGTGGCAACACTTCCGAGCGTTGCTGATATAATAATTTGGAATATCAATGAAACTTGTTCATATAATGTAGTATATAAGAATATTGTATAGATCCCAGGACTAGATCAAACTTGTGGCTCACATACCAAACACCCATAACCCAAGTCTAACAGAAAACGCAAGCTACTGTGCTGTTACCCATGATTTCAAGAGTATACGTGGATTAGCATAACTCCGTTACAATTATATAAATATAAAGTTCTCATCATGTATATCCAAAAATCACTATTGGTGGTAGTATATTTGAAAGATCATCTACCTAACATTGATCAATTGCCATAATTGTAGTAATGCTAATGATCATTTATCTTCTACGATTATGTTTTTTATTAGTTCATGTTGAATCCACAATGGGATATTACTGCAGACCTGAAAAGAATCCTTCTACTGTATAGTTTATAATTGTTTCTCTTTCTGTCATTTTAGTAGTATGCACAAACTTTATACATTGACATCAATATTGGAATTACTATTAAAGAATGTGGAAGGAATAACCGCAACCATATCCAATTAGCAATACCTCTGAGGATTAATTATAATGTTCATGTTCAATGTATGATTTACAAAATTGTTGCTATGTAAACTTGATGCCTTAGTGAGAAACTTTCCAATATGTATGTCCACTGACCAAAGCTATTTCCGAAAATGTGCATATAGGCAACTATTTTGTTAAGATAAAGATATGTTTACCAATTTGAATGTTATATCTTTTCATCAATTTAGCTAATTCAATTGCCTATTATTTAAGCTCAATCATTGATCTCCTAAGTTTTCCTCACTATAGCTATTTTATCTGGAAGTAATTGGGCCTCAACTCTCATAGATTCTAAAATTTATTAATCAAATGAAACCATTCTTAAGCATGAATTACACATTCAAGTCTTGTATTTAAACTCAAATAGTACCAATATTAATGAAAACTTCAAATAATTCATGTATTCATTATGTATCCAATGAATATCATTGAATATTAAACAGTGGAGATGTAGCTACTTCCCTTGATTGGGTAATTCATTCACTTGATCATCAATTACATTATGTAAGATATTTCCTTGATTATCAATATCAACCTTTGGCACAATTCTGTGAGGATGCAATATCTATTTGGAACAAACAATCCTAGAATATGAGGACAAATATTGGAATATGTTAAGAAAAACTATCATTCAAATAATGGCTTATATGAATTTAACCCTGTATTGCAATAGAAGGCCCTTCAGTGGATCTTCAATCTTGTAGACTTGCCTTACCTAAAAATTGATAAATTTCATCATATGTGATTATATCTTTGGACCCTTCTGGTGCAACCACTTATGAGGCGTTGTGATGTGTTAGAGTCATGAATTGAGGAATATACACGTAGTAGTTTGTACATTTTTCTTGATATCCTCATGCATCACCTGATATCCCAATTTAGGTAGATGTAAATCCAAACACAACGGCGTCTAAAATTTGGAGAACACTGGTTTATGTCAGAATAATCGTTCTTACCCCCAATTGAGTCCTTTTCGTTTGTTCTATTCTTACATGTCTCGGATATACATATCCCTCTGTTATATTCTATCTCCGTCATGTCTTTCTATTTTTACCACGATCTTCGCTGTTATATCCTGCTTTCATACTATATCAGCTCATATCGTCGCACTTCTCCTTCTACCTTCCTGTTTGGGATATTCATGTCCTCGCTTACGCTCCCACATGTATCACCCACACCTGTCGTTGCACCCACACCTTTCCGTGGCGATCCACACCATTCTATGGTGTGACTCGCTTATTTCATTTGTCATAGACGGTGTAACACACCCTCACGCTGGTGTGCCACACCTATTTCTTTTGTCAATACTCTTGGTATTTCTCAGGGTCAACGCCATGCCCCAGGACTTTTTGCTGGACTTGCGTCGAGCTTTTCTGTTGCTCGCTTCCTTCCCTACTCATGTATATAAGGTTGCTCGCTCCCCCACTTAGTTCTGCTCTTTAGTGAATACGATTACCTTGAAACCGATAACTTGCTCCGCTGGCTACCGCCGTGACCCGCTCCTCTCTAAGATCTTTGAACCCTCTTGTGCACATCTATCCCCCTTTGTCTCGACTCTCGATACCTACAGAGTATACCTTCTCACAGGTTATGAGCCCGGCTGCCGCTACTATTGTTTAATCAATTAGCACAGCTGGTTCTTCTCAGATCTCATTGCGCTCACCTCTGCACGCTTATTCGGTCTCAACTACCTCGTCTCTCCTCACACCCTTCGCCGCATCTTTACTATGACTGATACTACTGACGTCAAGCCCAACATGTCGACTGGCTCCTCCTCCATGCCCTTCAAACTTGAAAGCTTGGAGAAGCTTCAAGGTCAATCCAACTACACTCGCTGGGCCAAGCTCATGCAACGTGTTCTTGCCATTCACGACTTTGACGATCTCATCGCCACTCAACAAGTTCCTCCTACCGATGCCGCTCTGCTTAAGCAACACAAGAAGAAAGAGTTGCTTGCCATCATGACGATTCAACTCACCATCGAACAGGACCAGCAGTATGTCATTGACGGCTGCTCTACTGCCTACGATGCCTGGAAAACTCTTCAGGACACCTTTGATCGTCAGAATGTCGCCTCTTCCTTCCACACCTTCCGCGATATCCTCAATCTATCAATGTCTGACTCGGAATCCATCAATGACTACCTCCTTCGATTTGGCAACTCCTGGGCCCAGGCCAACAGTCGCTCCCTCAATGGAACAGATGCTCTCGCCACTGCCCTCAGGCCTTTCTTCGAAAGCGACCCCATCAAGAGTGCAATCCTCTTGAACTCGCTCCCACAGTCATTCAACAATACAGTCAACATTCTCCAAGCCAAGGACTCCCAACGATTCGAAGACCATCAAACCCACCTTCGAAACATGAAGACCAACGAAGATAATGCTAAGGCATTCTTCGCCAACAAGCCCAAAGGCAAAGGTCAAGCACCTGCGCCTCGCCCCAAGAACAACAACTCTCGTCCTGGCAGGACTGCGCAAGCAGCTCCAACCGAGTGTACTTGGTGCAAGAAGAATGGACATCCCTTCTCGGATCATGTTCACAACAAATGCTTCAGGCTCAAGAAACATCAAGAGAATCAACGCAAGGGCGTTGCTGCTGCCGCCGTCTCCTCCTCGGAACCTTCAACTTCCACAGCTCTGGTCACCACCACACCCTCTTATTCAAGTGGTGTTGCCTGGCTCGCTTCTGGAACTATTGGTAGCGCTACTTCGTCTCTTCTCGCCTCTTCTGTCTCTTCGCCTTCTGGTCTCATGTCTGGTCCTTCTTCGTCTTCTTCTGCTGGTTCTTCTTCTTCTGCTCTTGGTCTTGCTCTCAAAGCTCGAGATGCTACAACATATCAGGTATGGATCCTCGATACTGGCGCCTCTCACCACATCACAGCTGACTTTTTCTGCCTCATCAATCCAGTCCACCATCGTGTGGGAATAACTGTTGGTGGTGGTCAAGTGCTCTTCTCGGAGTATAAGGGAACTGTTTGTCTGTCTGTGGAGATTGGTGGAAAGGTTTTGAATATCTCGCTGTCTGATGTCTTGTATCTACCTGAATGGAATGAAGTGAACTTGGTCTCGTGGAGAATGATTGATTTGATTGGAAACGCATACCTTCATGGAGAAAACAAAACTCTTGACATTAAACTCAAGACGGACCACTCCACCGTGTTACGCGCTGAACTTGGTGCTCATGTTTATATGTTTGAATCTGCTGTTGGTTTTGGTACTGCTTACAAGTCTTCTGTTCAATTTTGGCACGAAGCACTAGGTCACTCCTCGCCTCACTCCTGGAACAAAGCCTCCAACATCTTCGCCGATGGAAACCTGCTTCCAAAACCTCCTTCGCAATTCTACTGTCACTCATGCGCCAAATACAACTCGACACACCAAACTCCCAAACCAGTCACACATAACACAAAGGAACCATGGGAACTACTCCACGCAGATCTCGCTGGACCTCTCCCTGTTACCTCGCTCGGTGGTCATCGCTTCTACCTATCAATGATCGACGATTTCTCTCGATTCTCCAAGATTGCATTCCTCAAACACAAGTCCGATGCTGTAAGGCATATGAAGGCTTACTGTGAAGAGATCAATACAAAAACTGGACGATATCCGAGAAATTGGCGCACTGATAATGGTGGAGAATTCGTGAATAATGAATGGTCTGCTTACTGCGAAAATAAAGGCATGATACATCAAACCACCGCAGCATACTCCCCAGAGTCAAATGGTGTTCCAGAACGCTACAACCTGACTCTCGCCAATATGTGTCGACCTACCCTTGAGGACTACCCTCAATTCATTTGGGCGGAATGCTATGCATGGGCAACCTACATCCGCAACCGCCTCCCTCACTCGGCTCTTAATGGGAAGACGCCATTTGAAGTACTCAACAATCGCCTACCCTCCATCAAACATCTTCGACCCTTTGGTACACCCTGCATTGTTCACATCCCCAAGGAGAAACGTCCTGCTGGCAGCAAGTTAGATCCAAGAGGGATTGATGGAAAATTGGTTGGCTACACTGGAACCCCATCGATGTTCCGTGTTTACATACCATCAGAAAGAAGAGTATACACAGTCCGTCAGGTCAAGTTTATCCCGTCCGATAACATCACCTCCGTTGAAATGTATCTCCCTACAGAGTTAAACTCTTCAGAACCTGATCAAGTAGCTTCGTTTCAACCTGATCAATCTTCAACACCAACAACAGTCCCGCAACTTCAGCAAACTCCACAAAAGCCGCAGCGAATGCCAGGCGCCTTTGGTTCTCCTACACCAATGAAGCCTCTACCTCCTGCACCTCCTGTCGAACTCCCACTATCTTCAACCAAACCTACTGTCGATATTCCCTCATCGTCACAACACAACCATGACGAATATGAACAGTACTTCGATGAAGAAGAGTTATCAGAATCAGAGAGAGCTGTTTTACAACAGCTTCGTAATGAATCTCCTACCACACCTCCACGACGCATCCCACCACCACCTTCTGCACCCAAAACATCTCGACGCTCTTCTCCTCCTCCATCAGGCAGCTCCGAAGGTCCTAATCTCAAGCGTTCTCAACGCAAGAAGAAGGAAATCGAGCGCTATGGTTTCCCAAGAATCAACGCAGCCTTTGGAGAAGACACAGCTCGGATATTTCTGGCAGAAATTGGTGACGACTTTGCAGCATTAATTGAGGAAGAAATTGGTCAGGCCAACGTCACACTTGGTCCTCCCACCTACTCCCAAGCTATGAAGTCTGAAGATGTCGATAAGTGGATTGACGCTATGAGAGAAGAGCAATCTTCTCTTGAATCGCAAGGTGTTTGGGAAGTTCATGACGCTACTGACTTACCAGATGGCAGGAAAGCTATTGGATCACGCTGGGTTTACACTGTTAAACTGTTGGAAGATGGATCAATCGAGAGGTACAAGGCACGTTTAGTGGTTAAGGGCTTCTCACAAATCTCCGGAATCGATTTTAGTGAGACTTTCGCACCAGTGACGCGGTACGATTCTTTACGTCTTCTAATAGCCCTCGCAGCACTACACAACCTTGACACTGCTCAACTTGACATCAAATCAGCGTTCACTTATGGTCCCCTTGACGAAGAAATCTGGGTCGCACCTCCTCCTGGACTTGGCCTCGAAAACAAAGTCCTTTTACTCAAGAAGGCACTCTACGGTTTGAAACAAGCTCCGCTACAGTGGTATAGAAAACTATGCTCTGTCCTTGCTGAACAACACTTCATTCCCACGCACTTCGATCCCTGTGTCTTCATCAGCACCAAAAGCAAAATTATCATGGCTGTCTATGTCGACGATATTGCTCTTGCTGGCTCCACTGCTGACCTGCAGAAACTCACTACTTTCCTGCAAACGCACTTCAAGGTCACTATTAAAGGCAAGCTCTCCTACATGCTTGGAATCGAAATTCAATACCACAACGACGCAATCACACTTGGACAACCTCTCTACATCACACAGATACTACAGCGCTTCGGAATGGATCAATCTCGCTCTGTTTCGACACCTATCGATCCAAAGGCCCAGCTTCGCAAAGCCACGGACGATGAACCTCCTGTTGACCAGAATCTCTATCAACAGATGATTGGTGCTCTCATGTATCTTGTTACTTGTACTCGTCCTGATCTTGCTTTTGTTGTTTCATACCTCTCCCAATTCTCTTCTCGTCCTCTTGATATCCATCATACTGCTGTCAAGAGAGTCTTTCGTTATATTTCTGGTACCCGTGATGCTGTTCTCATATATCCTTGTTCTGGTTCTGTTAAGTTGGAAGGTTTTTCGGATGCTTCTTTTGCTAATTGTCTTGATACCCGTCGTTCTTATACTGGTTACGTCTTTCAGCTTGGTAAGTGCACGATTTCCTGGCTCTCCAAGAAACAACAATGTATTTCCAACTCTACTACCGAAGCGGAATACATAGCACTCTCTACCACAGCTCGACAAGCCAAATGGTATACCCACGCCTTCAAGCAATTCAACCTCAGCATTCCTGTCAATATATACTGCGATAATCAAGCCAGTATTGCTCTCGCCAACAACCCAGTTTACCACCACAAAACCAAACACATCGATATAGCCTATCACTACACCAGAGGATGCCTTCTCAACAACATATTTCAGCTCCACTACGTCTCCACCAAGGAAAATGTCGCTGATATTATGACGAAGGGTCTTCCAAACGACTTACACACTAAGTTTGCTCAATTACTTGGGTGTTTCGTTCGAGAGAGAGTGTCAGAATAATCGTTCTTACCCCCAATTGAGTCCTTTTCGTTTGTTCTATTCTTACATGTCTCGGATATACATATCCCTCTGTTATATTCTATCTCCGTCATGTCTTTCTATTTTTACCACGATCTTCGCTGTTATATCCTGCTTTCATACTATATCAGCTCATATCGTCGCACTTCTCCTTCTACCTTCCTGTTTGGGATATCCATGTCCTCGCTTACGCTCCCACATGTATCACCCACACCTGTCGTTGCACCCACACCTTTCTGTGGCGATCCACACCATTCTATGGTGTGACTCACTTATTTCATTTGTCATAGACGGTGTAACACACCCTCACGCTGGTGTGCCACACCTATTTCTTTTGTCAATACTCTTGGTATTTCTCAGGGTCAACGCCATGCCCCAGGACTTTTTGCTGGACTTGCGTCGAGCTTTTCTGTTGCTCGCTTCCTTCCCTACTCATGTATATAAGGTCGCTCGCTCCCCCACTTAGTTCTGCTCTTTAGTGAATACGATTACCTTGAAACCGATAACTTGCTCCGCTGGCTACCGCCGTGACCCGCTCCTCTCTAAGATCTTTGAACCCTCTTGTGCACATCTATCCCCCTTTGTCTCGACTCTCGATACCTACGGAGTATACCTTCTCACAGTTTATACTTGGGTATGCTGGGGAAAGGATTCCAACATAGAAAATTGTTCTTAAAGTACTTAATTCCATGCTAGTAAACAACATTCTAAGCAATTGGGATTGGATGTTGATTGCGAAGAGCCATCTGGACTTCAGTATCCCTTGATTCAGATATTTTCAGGCAGCTTACCACTTGTATCTCATTCACATTCTTGGTGGCCCCCTTCAGCTACATCTATCACTACATTCTCTTCATGCTTACGCTCCAGAATTCCTTGTAAACCTTGGAGAGTACAAGGTAAATTGCAGGGGATTATGCTTTAAGAGGGGTTTACAAGCCTTAATTGTGGCCTTGCCACAAACAGAAGGCAAGCCAAAATCTGGAGTTTTCAAATCTGACATGACTGAACAGGAACTTTGGCAGGACCGGTTTGAATTTTGCAATTCTGTCATAGTCAAAGAGGTCTGTGCCGACTTGTCCGGCTGCCATCTATTTGTGATATTATCCCCTGTTTCCGAGTCGGAGAGATCGGGTATAGTTTGTGGCAATATGTCCTTGTTGCCATTGGTCAGTGGCTTTGGTGTGCTAAGGGAAGGACACTTGTTCGACTATACTTCTTTGATTGATAGTTTCTTTGTAGCCTTGAGCTTTCCGCTCTTGGTGAATGTGCCTGAAATATTCCATACTATTGGCAAAAGGTTGATCATCAAAGCACAAATTGCAAATTCAGGGAAAACAATCAGATTGAGAACAAATGCTACATGTAATAAAACAAGGGGGAATGTTCAAAAGGACCTGGAATTGGCTTTGCCAGAGGTAAAACAAGTGCTCAAGCCTCATAATTGTGTACATTTTGCCTGCCTGCTATTGATTGGTGTAGTATTAGAGGCCTAAATATCTTGACCCAATCTGGAAAGCAAGAATATCCCGCGGTCGTAAGTGACAAGTCAATTGAACTTTGTAGGGTAGTTGACATGATATTCTTGCAAAAAATAAAAGACAAATGATCATGTATTTAAACTGAGGAGGCAAACAGGAAACAGGAAACAGAAAATAGGAACTTAAGAAGAGAATCATAAACAGAATTGTATCATGGGTGTAAATTGAAAAAGAAATGAGGAGAAAAAATGAGAATTGTGAATAGAAAGCGCAAAATTCTTGAAAAGCAACAAAAGAATGAAGCATGATCATTATAGGAGTTGATAGCAATCACCAATGTAAACCTTTAAAAGGAAAAAAGAAACAACAGGATAAAAACAACAGGATAAGAATGACAAGATAAAAAGGACAAGATAAAAAGGACAGGATAAAAATAAAAGAATTGTGTTCATAGATGGCAATTGCATACATTTGAAGAGACAAGGAAAAAAGAACAAAGAGAAAAGAGAAAAAGAGAAAACAAAGACAGAGAAAGAACAAAAGGGGGATGCGGACAATAAGAGAAAAAAAACAATTGATGTTATTCTTGTCGGTCCAATAATCACAAGAATCACTTACATTTCTGAATAACAGAAAAACTAATAACAATTACTCAGGTTTATATACTTACAGATTTGGCTCTCAACCAAAGTTAAATCAAAGGCGCCGGATGTATAGTCCCTGCTAGTGGAACCACAATATTTCCAAGAGCAATTTGTGCTACTCAGTCTAGCAGAGGTAAATCTTCTTCATCCCATCCAGTTTAGACGATCTTCAATTGCAGAAGATTGGGAACAAGATTGGCTTTCGCCTTTGCTGGCCAAGAATTAATATCACCATTGTTGCGCAGTATCACAAAATTACAATTGTCAGTGGCAGTATTAATCAAAACAATTTGTCTTTGAATCTTTGTAAATAGCAAGAACAGCTGGTAAAATTTGGACGATTGCTACCCTCAAAGTTTGCCAGAAGAGCAATTGCAAGGAGAATTCATACACTGTCATTCCAGGTGGGGGGGGCGCAATTAAGCTCCAATCCAACTTACCGGCTTCATGCGCAACGTCAACATCCGGGGTGGCGTCTACCAGGATGATTCACAATGAAGGGGTCAAGTGGCGCATCGTGCAAAACTTGTCCAACAAGAGCTACACCATCACAGAAGGGGCAAGAGTCTCATCATGCCTACCATCACTACCACTGCTACCACCACCACCACTACCACCAACACCACCACCACAAACATTCCCGCCATCGGCTTCTGGCAAGGGTTGGAAGGGAGGGATAGGCCGACCTGTTGCCCATGTACTAACTGCAATCACAGCTTGTACTTGTTACTCGCGGTATCTAGATTTGAGAAATAAGGGAAACTTACTGAGGGCATCCACTGCAGCTATTACAGCTTGAATCCTGCCTTTATTTGCACCAACGGCACACTGCGAGGTTGGGCAAAAGGCAATGGAATTCCATGTACACCGGTGAGAGTAGGCTATGAAACTATTGGGAAAGCCAATTTTTGCGGATGCAAATATGAATGTAGAGGGTGGCATAACTCTGAGTCCTGCTTGACCAATGGCGGTAGCTGGTGGAATTGCTGGGTTTGCTACCGGAGGAACCAGAATATGAGCTGGAGATGACGGCGCTATTGCCAGACCTGTAGGACATACTGTGTTGAACGATGTTTGTACATTTGCAACTTCATACAATATGCTTTTCATCCCATTTGGGTGACATCTGACTTCTAGGACGCTGTTCTGCCAATCGCCATCTTATTGAGTTCTTGTAATTTTCAATGAGTTCCATTGCATGAGCTCAACTCAGTGCTTCATTATCAAGACCTATGACTGTTCTATTGCGCATTGTTACTGGGCTACAAAAACTTCAAATAGGAAAAAGAAATTCCTTGAATTGCAAGTTGATGGGAATTGGGCAATCGGAGCACTGGCAATGCAATATGGTTGAATCAGGAATTGGTGATGCTAGATTAAAATATATGAGAGTGCAACGTGATCCTGTCCCCTGTAATACATGAATTATGTATATCTGGCCCACAATGTTATTAGAAGACATGACCTTGGGAAACGTGATCAGGCCTTGCATTGCACAACTAAAGAAATGTAGGAGAGCCGGAGCAATTGAACCACGGCCAACGGTCAGCAAGGCCTTCATTGCAGGAATATATGCTGTCAGGTTATTTGCAGGTATTCTGTGAGGTGAAATGATTTGATCAAGGGATAGTAGGAGACAGAATTGCAGGTCATCCGAACCTACTGAATGCCACCTTGACCACGCCAGAATATTCATATGTTTGCCTTCTGGTTGCGTACAATGACAAATACTTGCCACAAGACTAGGAGTTGGATAATCTCACCAGAGTTGAGGCAGAAGACTATAAGAGTGCAAGAATCAAACATTTCTCAATATAAATAAAGGAAAGAATTCTCAATCAGGCAAGTGGCTGATTATGCTACCCTAATCGGGCTCATTCACCAATGCTATTGGATTGCTATTGGAAAACTGCCAGTGGAATCTATTTGCTCAGGTGCCGATGGATCCAACAACGCCACAGGGCTCAATAGTCGCATGATTAGCCTCCAGCAGGTCTTGGCTGATGCCTGCTGTACCTACTAGATTTGCCTTGGCCCCTGTCAATTGTCACTATAAGAGCAAGATTAGATCCTTGATGATTCAAGCAATTGTCCACACCAGACTAGGGAAGGTTCTTTCAAAGGAACTGTCACAATGAAATTCATATTTCTATCTCATGCAACTTTATCCTCTACATTTTTTAGTCTCCGCATTTTTAATTCATTCAAGGAGGCATGATATTTGTGCAATTGTTTTCTTGTGCCTCAATTGTTATTCTTCTTATCTCTTTATTGGGTTGTTGATTCTATTCTACGATTGATGATATGGTTCCATGACTGTGAGGCTAACTTTGCAATGAATCAGTAGCTGCCCCGAGTCAAATTGGCATACTACACATATTGGGCGCGGTTGAGACATGCTCAACACACTTCTGTGCGATTCATATATCAATCGGAAATATCCCATTTTGAGTAGAAGCTGCAATCAATTGGTTGGCCCTTGGAATTATTGTGTGGTTGCTTATTACGTTGAAGAAAGCTACCACTACCAGCATGCCAATTGCAATTGAATAAGCAATCATGGGTGCAAAACGTGGCATAGTACTTTCATAGTACTGATGAGACTTGAAGAATGTGTGAGACTACCCATATGTCCTTACATTGGCAATCACCCGCATTCGTAAAGTTACCCCTTTATATTTTTACTAGCTCTGGTGTGGATTCTTATCACGATTTTGAGATTGTGAATACTCTCGACATTGTGAATTCAAGGAAAACCATTGGCTTCAAAGGCATTCCAATTGTGGGAGTACAAACCAAGCCCATGTAACTATTGTATGATATATGGTGAATCTTTGGCACAGTGCCTTTAATTTCCTATCAACCTGATAACCCCCAGGACGAGAATCAGCGGTGGCTTGTGAATTTGTGAATTGATGTATATAGACATGAGTGGTGTTATCAAAGTTCTTTAGTTTCTGCAAATATGTAAACTTGTTGTTTGTTGCTCCTACGGTGATCATTTTCCTAAACCTTCCAATTTTGTGTCGATAATTTACCTGCAATTGCAAATATCCGTAATGTATTTTCAAATCACTGCCGATACACAAATTATTTAGAGAAATAATCTGCCATGTTCCTCCAATCACGAATGAGCATAACACTGGGAGTGCATTTGCATTGACACGTTCCACAATCAGCTGAATTGCACGGAACCGAATGCCCTCCTTCAAAAATCCGATCCTACAAAACTATTCCCCCACAGAAAATGCACAATTGACACACGCTATTCCTGTAAAGCAGTCACAATGACATGCATTTCATCAAGTATTGAAATAGTGCTAGCTCAATGTTGATTGACATATGCATGTCCTATTCCAGTAGCAACTACATACAAACATGCTGCCTGCTAAAGTGATATCAATGCCCGAAATGGGGTTTAAGCTATCGAATTTTCATTGAAAGCCCCATGGTTGTAGCACCACTTTTGTGCATTGCTGATGAATGACCTACATCTTTGACATTGGGACTTGGAAAGAATGAGGGAGGTCAGTATTCATATTTTTGCAAGTTAGCTGAAGTGGTCAATAAAACTGCCTTGAATTGTATGAAATGACTCATTTAGCATAGCAAAACCAAATTCACTCAACTCATTATTAGTTAATGGTTAAGTTTTCTGAAGATTTGAATCATGCCATCAATATAATTCAGTCCAGTAAAATTATTCTGATACATTGTGGAACACTAAATATATAATATTATTATGCAATATTGTAATGACCTGGCCCCAGGAGCATTACTTTGGCAAAGTAACAAGGTACCGTTGCAGTTATGCAAAGGAGGATAGGTGTGGGCAAGGGGAGGCTAGCAGCGGTTGAGGACAGCAAGGGTGTAGGTGGTGACCTGATTGAAGGGGTGGATCTCTATAAGTTTCCGCCAGGAGCCTGGAAGGATACCAGAGGTTCAAGTGGTAAAGTTACCTTGCACATGTGTAAGGAAATCGTCCTTACATCTCTTTTCTTACTCATACTTCCCAGTTAGGCAGTCAGTTCCCTATTAGGACTGCCCTTATATATTTCCCCTTCTGTTGGTCCCATTCCTGTTCGGTTTTTTCCCAGTCATTTCTTTACTCATTACGTGTATTCCTGTTGCCTCAGCTACTTTACAAGCGTCTACATGCTTCTGGAACAGCCTCTTCTTTGCCCAATAGCTTATAGAATCATTACACAGCTATGACATCATTTCCTGTTACCTGTTTGCATTATTTATCACCATCAGTTTTGTATAATTCATCTCCTCTCATAAAAGCCTTTCAAGCGTCATGCTTCTACTTTTCTTCATCATGTCTAATTTCTTTGTCATCCCCACTCATACTGTTATCATGATGTTTCATGTATATGAGTTATTTGAACTGATACTCCAACCGTTCAGTCTCTATTAAAGAGCTGTGGTCCAGAGACTTTAGCAGGGTGGACAACACAAGCCCAACCAACTAGATAGCACCAGAAACAATATACTAGCTACACTGGTAATCCTCTGTTCACATTGGCCCTAACAGGCCAGCCAGTAAATTCCCAGAACGCCCAGAAACTACCCCAGACACCCAAACATATGACACTATAACCTGAGGCATCTAGGGTGATTCTAAGGCCTTCCCTAGACCTTTAGAACCGTCACGGGAGGCTCTTACAACACCTCCTACGACCTAGAGGTCACATCTGTGCCTCATAGTCTTGGCTTCCAAGTTGGTAGTAGTTTACAACATGACATGGTAATAAAGAGTTCAAGGGGGGGAGACTGTCTAGCCCATGCGGCAAGGAGTATACCGTCAATTTGAATTGACAACCTGCAAGATACAGACGTACAGATGAAACAAGTCATTGCATAATGAGGAGGGTATAAAGATTATGATGAGTGAGTGGAAAAGCTCTTTGAGTGTTGATCCTTCCAGAACCATTGAACAGGTATGACATGAAAAAGATTGCATTATCATGGTTGCAGAAAGGCTGCGCAACGGCAGTTTGAAGCACATGATTTGAAGGAAATTGGAAAACACGTGCCCATTACAAGGATCTTAAACATAATAGAATGCAAAAGAAATATAAAGAAAGCTAATTTGCAGTGAAGGTTAGTGATACTATCATTTCTTGGTGGTTTCTGTGTTGTGCCAAACTAGGAAGTTAGGCTGTGACAGGGTTGTGGGCTGTTGGGCACCAATAGTTACTAAGTAAGGAGTGAGACATGGACAAGCTGCAGGGCTAGGTAGATTATTGCAAGAACTAATTGAAACAAATTAGGAGGCAGGATGTGGTGCACGTGGATCCACTATGGTTTTTGGCTAAGTTGAGGGCAGCTGTAGTGGGGAGGGTGGTGGGCAATGATAAGGGTAACAATTAGTTCATAATGGTTGTCCTACTACTCAAGTAAAGCTCTAGCAATCTTTCTTCAATAGGTTTTTGTTCCTTGTTGACTTCAATTATTTTTTAAAAGAATTTGCTCATCAAGCATAAATGTTTTCATGTGGATTTGGTTGGGGATACTCTGTGTAATTGCCTAACAATTCCTTCGGAGTTCAGGTAGTTGCTTGCCAGTTGCCATTTGTTGTCATTATACAGATCCAAAAGGGATAGGTACTTGACTTGTCTCTGGGCTTACATTCAAACAGTACTTTTGACTTCATTAGGAAGAAAATAGTGCCTTTATAAGGCCTGGTGGTCCGTTATAAGGCCCGGCTTTGTTATTGCCATTATGCTGTTATAAGGTCAAACATTACCATTATGCCATTATAGCGCAAATGTATGCACTTTAAAAAACGCATTAGGATTTCCCAGAAGTCGGCCATGAAGCGTCCCTCAAGGGGAATCCTATGCTTGCCGTCTTTTAACCCATTACCAGTTAACACGTTGTATACCTTTGCAAAATAGGACAGGGCCTGTCCCGCGCACCATAAGTGAGTTCATTTGCCGGCCTTCAAAATTCCACCATGAGGGTGTGTTACACTGTCTATGACAAAGGGAATAAGCGAGTCACACTAGAGAATAATGTGGATCGCCACAGAAAGATATGGGTGCAACGACAGGTGTGGGTGATACATGTAGGAGTGTAAGCGATGACATGGATATCTCAAACAGGAAGGTAGAAGGAGAAGTGCAACAATATAAGCTGATATAGTATGAAAGCAGGATATAACAGCCAAGATTGTGGTAAAAATAGAAAGACATGACAGGGATAGAATACAATAGAAGTGATATGTATTCCCAAGACATGTGAGAAATTAAACAAACGAAAGACTCAATTGGGGGTAAGAACAACTATTCTGACAGGTGTGTGGTTGGTATTGAGCGTAAAGACTGAAACCGGCCATGTGGCGAACACAAGAGATTGCACAATAGAAGTTCCTAAGTTGATTGTTCGTCGGACGGTGTTGGGTTGTTTTCTGACGCAGAGTTGCCATGGATGCTGCAAGTATTAGTTGCCTAACTTTCTTACCTCCTTGCCGTGCCATTGTGTTACCACTGAGTATGCCTCTGTTTGAGGAATGAAGCCAGGTTACGGAGGAACCTGTTGCGAGATTTCCTTAAAGTCGGATAATCAACCATCATTGTTCAAAGATTCAACAAACTAGTTCATTTGATGCTTAAACGTCTCAAGGGATATATTGTGCAATAGGTCCCCACGTACCATGTCCCATGGTTGTATATCCATGTGCAAGAACCCATTCTTAATATTTTTAACCTCATTACTGGTCAAGATCAAATGGTCCTTTGTCTGCAATGCCGCTGCATACAATTGATAGTCTCGAAGGGGTACTTATTGTTGGATATGGTACCCAATTTGTCTTGTTTAGCAGTAAAGCTATGGCATCTGTTGACGTTGATTGCGTGGAGGTTTGCGTCTTCCATATGATTAGCGACCCATGTTGAAATGACCGCCAAGCAATGTCTATAACTTCCATCATTACAAAGCCTCTCCTATTTGTCATGACTTTTTTTGTTGAAAATTGGACTCTTGAGGTCACTAATCACCCCATGCAAAATCTGAAGAGACTTGAGTTTCTGATCCTCCATATTAAATCCCCATATCTTAGTTATCTGCTTAGGGGGTATGGGTAGAAGTGCCAGGGGGATCCACGCATGCTGTGAATGCCTATTGCAAAATTAGGATTTAATATTTCCCAGAGAATTATAAATCGGCCATATCATTTTATCGCCTGAAACATCACTCAAGTGTCTCTGATCAAACACTAATAGTACTGGAATAAGGATGCTTCTATCGCGTAATGTCTTCTGCTTCTCTGCCTACCATTCGGCCGTATGCATATCGATTCATACCTTTTGGCCTGCCAGGTTATATTTATAAACTGGTCCCCAGACCATATGTGGAGGGTACAATTTGTGACTAAAAAGGTACTTCATACAGTCTGGTGGATTGTGGTGAAAATACTCCATATTAGGCTGCAATGCGAATTCAACTTTTTCACAAAACCAAGGGGGGTCCACCATCATGCTATCGAGCTTATTATTGGAATATATGCCGACTTAAAACTGATGTTTTGCATTGGTTTTGAGCTTGAAATGCGTACCAAACCATCTTTCAACAACACATTAATCATTGTCCTTGAAAGCGGCTACTGTTGAGAAATTGCGCAAGCTTGTAGTCCAGGCCAGAGGTTAATGGACCTAAGGAGGCCGATTTTTTGAAAACCTCTGAGTGTTGCTTGACTTGGTGAACATGACTTGCCCAAAACTTTGCTGGGAGGGGAGAAGTATTGAAACAGTTGGAAGCAGATCATGAGCGTTCAAAAACTCATGCTTCTCCGCGAAATCATGCGAGGTCTTGCCTCCGGCCTTCTCTGGTTTGTCCACTCATTATCAATCTTCCACAGAAAATCCCACTTCTTCACAATTAGAATTGCCCCCCATTGTCCTCCCTCTCTGTGAAATATTCCCTGCACAGTGGGTTCCCGTCTTACAATGAAGCAGACATGTCCTGTGAAGGGACATTATCCTCCTTCCTTTCCCTATGCTTCTCCTTGATTTAGATACCGTCAGGTCTTGTACTCTTTAATAAATCTATACATTGTTCCTATCCAATGCGACTGCAGTGATCATTCTCTAATCTTTGGCACATTCTAGATGCTATTTTCATATACAGCTGGTATATGTTGTCACGTTTCCATATAACTTCCAGCTTTACCAATAGCGCTTCTTCTGTGCATACATTAAACTAACTGGAAGTTGGATATTGTTGTTTTTCAAGGAAGCTGGTGTAAGGTTGCTGACAGTGAGAAATTCAATGCTTTTAAGTATTGGCAGGGCATTGTCCAGTTGGTCTGATGTTGGTTGGACAGTTGCAATGAACCATTGGAAACCGCTTGCTTTTGATTGCATGCCCCCCAATTCTATTGAATATCATTGGTTATAAACTTCGCGCAAGTAAGAGTTTGTCCGATGGTAAAGCTATAGTTTTATCTTAAATGAATATCTTGTTTGATACTTCAAATGGTTTGTATACAGTTTTGGATGTTTTCCAACTGCGCAGAGGACATTGTCTGTGTTTTGTTCAGATCCTGCGAAGTCCTCCAAATGTTCAACACACGCCTCTTTCCCTATTCACTACAATTAAGCATTTTCCAGAGTGCTCCTGCATGCTGTAAGGCATGCTTGCAGATTCCTGCAAAGCAAAGGTAGCTTGTGCATTGTAGAAATTTAGATTAACACTTGGTTACAGCGCTTGCTATGGACACGGACCGCACGGGAAAAAAGAGGCTGCAAGCGTCATAAATCTGACAGTTTTAGTTTCATTTCAACATCAAAATGTTTCCCGTATAGGGAGGCACTTTGGAGCTGTAATCCGTCGAGGAAGAAAACTTTTGAGCAACATGGCCATATTTTTGGACAGAAGTTCGGTCACATCAAAGAAAAATTGTGTTCAAAGGGATGTATATAGATCACCATGGATACAATTGACGGTCATACTGGCATAGATTTGGCCATCCTCGCGGGAATATATAACCCTCCCCAGTCACCAGGCTCAAGATCCCTATACCATACTCAATTCCAGTATCACCAACCCAAGGAACAACCTCACAATCAGCATTGACAAAATACCTGTGAGAGTAGCTTTTTCAATGCATTAGCATTCATACTCACAGTTCTCTTATAAAGCTTGTTGAGAAGTGTTCACATTTAAGAATCCTCGTGGTTTCTCATATATTTCATAGTTTGGGAGCAACCGAACCGGACCAAGAAAGTATTTGCCGCACTCATATTGAACTTGGTTTGGTTAAAATCCTGAGGCTCACTGTACTTCAATAACCTGGCGGGCACAGCAAGGTTACCGCTGTGAACTTGATTGAGAATTCGAAAAAAAGGGTTGGGTTTGCGCTGGCCAAAGGACCCAGCCAAAGGTCATATCTCATATGGCGACATACGATCTAAGCTCAAGCCCTCAAAGATCTGGCAGACATTCTCATTGGTGTTAAGCATGATTGTTTTGGAAAACTTAAGCCTCTTGCCGTTGAATATAGAATGTTCCCGAGTAAGGCCGTGCTCGAGGCCCAAAAAGAACAATTATCCAACAACATTTGAAGGTGCCCCATGCCACCAGGCATTAGAAGCTCCGGTGGCAGATACAATGAACAAAATCATGAGCAACAATAACACGCACAAATAAGTGACCCTGGCAGAGGTCAAAGCCTTTGCAGAACTTGGGCCAGGAGACCAACCGACGGCTTCTGGTAGTAATTCCGATGGAAGACGTGTGCAACAGTGCCAGCAATCGGCAATTTGGGTATACCTATGTGACCAAAGTTTTGCTACACTTGCCAAGAACCAAGCCCGGAGCAGCAATGCCATTCGGCAAATCAGAATGATCAATAGTATGACACTTGAGAGTATACATGGGGTCATGACAGGTGCGATTCCCAACTGTTGCACATCTTGCAAAATTCATGGCGCTCTCATAAATAGAGAACCTCCAGCAGCAGGTGCTCCTAGCAACCCTCCAACCAACTTTACCCCCTTGCGCAATGATGAGAAGGTGCATGCATAGCTCTTGAGCAAAGAGTCGCGGCCTAGAAAGGTGCTCATTACCCTCCACAGTACCTCTCCAGGCCCTAACACCCCTGCGCATGACGGAAGACAGTTCTATTCTGGACCAGATACGTTCAATACATGCATCCAACTCGGTTCTCTCCTCTCTATTTTTCATCCATATCCTTTTATTTGAATTCCTATTTTTGTATTTTTTTAATTTTATTATTCATTTATCATTTTGATTTCAATTTTGCGTTGGATACCTCATTGTTAATGTTGGATCTGGGTATAATCCGCAGGTATACGTGTGCCCAGTTAGGATGTCTCTTTCCTTTATTTACATGGTTTCTTGATTTTTTGTCTTCTGTTATTTGTCTATTGCGTCTCTATACATCAATATCCATGGCAAATCATTTGATGCATACGAAGCCTCTTGCCGCTGTGAAACCGACCCATCTTGACTCTGGAAAGTACGGTTGTAATGATTCTATGCCATATTAATGACGTCGGGTTAGGGTTTCAAAGAGTCCTCTACGGAATCATCATGAATTATATACCCTTTTAAGCAATCATTCTACAAACCTCCCCCCATCATAGGGGGCAGTCCTTCTCCAGTCTTCTACTATAATGGTCATTGTTGGATTTCCAACACTTATAATCCCTTTACTTCGGATCACATGTAGTATAGAGTTGGTCTATTCAATCACATGCATTTTATAACCACATCCTCTAATATCACCTCCCTTATACCAATCACTCTCTTGTATAACAACGACTAGATGTTATGTGCTGTTAGGGCCCGCACGGTTGGGTATCATCTGTTAAAATGGAAATGCTCCTAGTTCCGATGTTATAGGACACAGTTTCCTTTTTGCCGTTATAACCCTTATCACTCTTTCAAGGACTGAAAGGCAAACAACTATCTTGCTGATGTTTCCTTCGGAGATGTTGATGGGGAAAACCTAGTAGAGGAACTAGTTGAACTCAATATGCAAGGTGATCCTGAGCAAAAGTCATGAGATGGGATCCGTGTATGAATGTGTCAACTTCCCTTCTGGCTGGAAGTTTGAGCTAATAGAAATTGCTGAAAATCATCCAGCTGATTTGAAATTTGTCAGGACATTTGTAATCGGATGTATTTGAAAGTTAGGTTGTGTGGTTTGGTTGCCTCAAGAACAAGACTGTTGAGCCGATCTTGTATAAATGGGGTGCAATACGGATTAAATTGGTTTGATTTGCATGCATCAATTATGGCAAGAATGCCTTAGCTTGGAAATGTTTTCCCAGTAGCATTACATGTTCCACATGATCCTTGGGGTCTTGTGGGCTGATGGTGGGACTGTAGGGTTAGCAAGGGTTTTGCAGCTTAGTTGTTGCCCATGTACTAGTCATTCTATTTGGAGAATGTGAGAGGGAAGATGCCTACCAACTCTTATAACAATGAATTGAAGGTCTGACTCGAGAAAAAATCAATTTCGTTGTGAAACAAAAGGTAGTAATGTTATCAACAATGGAGCAGGAACAAATAATAAAGCATATCATTATGTTTGTTACACGTAATTTGCATAATGCAATTATTTCTTCTATTTTGTGACCATTGGATACATGAATCCACCAAGTCAACTGAGCTAGAGATTGAAACCTCAGGGAAATCCATTGAGATGAGAATATGTCTTGACACATATGACAAATGTCATTAAACCAAACCTCTAAATCCAATATATTATTTGACAATCTCATAAAATGTGGTACTTTCTTGCCAATCTGTGATTAAACTTATGTGGGCCTGCACTTACCAATACCAATTATGACAAGTTCGCCAATGGCCCTGTGTTTGCAGAGCTGTCTTGATGAAGTCTTAACTCATTGCATATCCTCAGCTTCAATTTCATGCATTAAGATTTGTTCAAACACTAAAACAACACTATCACTAGTGAAAGGTTAATTATATGATGGTTGATGGAACATCATGTTCATAGAGTATAGAAAGACCATTGAAATCCTGATAATATCCATAGCGGTTGCCGCTTTTCCAAAAGAAATTATTCACAGAGTTGCAACTATATGATGGTACACCAGTAGAGTATAAATCATGATATGCACATGAACAGAAAAGATACCAACACATTTGAATTTGAATTGATTTTATACTAGATCAAATAGAATGAGCGCATTGAGCAGATGTGCCAAAGAGCTGCATCAAGAATCACAAACAGCATTGCAATTGGACTCATATTGAGATTGATTACCCTTCAAAAAAATAATTACACAGAAAGCAGAATGTGATTGTCGAACCCTATTTTCACAATTACATTGTATGTTAAAGGCCTGAAGAGAAAGAATTCCTGTCAAAGAAAGTTCAATACATCAAAAATATATTCCGATAAAAGGGATATTGATGGAATAGGCAATTCAATGTCACATTACATAACAGTAATTTCAATGTTATATTGTAAGGCAAGGGAAACATAAATGATGGAGTTATTAAGTGCGCAACTGTTAGGAATATATTGTTGAAATGTAGAAAATAGTGAAAGTAGAATTACTGTTACCAACATGAATTGCTGTGAAATTGCATTTAAAGAATTTCTGCAGGATAACAAGGGTTGTGTGAAGATGCATGTGCACAGGTGTCATGTGATGCAATAGGCGTATTACATAAACCAATACTTTTGTAGCGATATATCGCAATCCTAATGGTAAACCTTGAATTTAGATATGGTTTATTCCATACGGTTCTAAGGGGTTACAGCAACATGGATCCTCCTCAAAACATTGATTAAACATTTTTCAAGGTTCTCATCTAATAATGCAACAGCCCCATGGACATCATTTAATTTTGAAAGGGGCCATCATCACCAAGCAGTTTATCCCTTGCAAGAGAACCAAGGATTATTCAAAGGTCATAAGGGAGCCAAAGTTCCCATAAGGCTGTAAGGCAAATAAGGGAGGCTAATACTTCTTAGTGAGGATAGTGACATGGGAGATGTTGATTTTTTATGTGGTAGTAGTGCAAAAACTCTAGATCGTCAACGTGTCAACAGGTTTGCATATAAGGACTTCAATTCAAGGCAAACATGTTTGCGGTCTAAGAGAGTATTATGGACCAAAATTGATATACCAGGTTGTGAGTTGGCATTGTACCTTTCTGATAATGTTCAATATTACAAAATTTACATGGTGGTACTAAAAATCTCCACAAAAGCAGTGGAACATATCTATAGAATGAGTAAATTCAACAAAGCAAATAGGAAGAAAAATGAATGAATTGCCTACAACAAATCATTAACTGTAGTATCTGACCAAATTGTAAGGTCAATAGTCAACATGATTGAAAGTTGGACAAGGTGAAGTATAAAAAAACGTCCTGATATGAATATGATAGATAATACCTGCTCCATTGATTGATTTTTTCCCTGCCAAGGATGATGGATGGGAATTATGTGTAATTATCATTGTGACCGTGTTATAAGCATTATGCTTAATAACATTGACAATTTCAAATTACTATTTACATGAACATTCAATATCATTGTCTGGAAATCAAAATGAATGAGATGTATTCTCGTATGTTTCTCATTAGTTAAATATAATATCAATCTCCTGATGTTAATCAAAGTAATACTAAGCTTTCCACATAATGCGATATACTTCAATAGGTCCTTTAATTCAGAAGATTACGTTCTGAAACAATACATGACAAAGTTAGTAACCTTGGCAGAAACTATGAAGAAATTGTGTCAATTTTTTCAGAATCATTTGAAATTGGAGGAACTGACTCATCTTCCATTATTGATATCCTACCAACAAAAAAAGTAATCCGTGTGTATTTGGTTCATTAGTTGGACTAGTTTCCTGCTTGATTAAAAGTTGCAATATTATAGCTAGTTTGTAGGAATCTGCTAGTTTAAGCAATAGTAGTACAAATCCTATTCACATTTCAGTAAATTACCAGAATTTAAGTGCAGTTGATTATGAAATTACAATGAATGATCAAAACAAAGAATGATGCATTGAATAGTTCTGGCAAGGTCACAGAATTATTCTGGATTCATAGTAGAAATGCAATGTTATTATTAGAGAAAACACTATGGTGTATTTTATCTCCTCATATGCTTTGCAAAGGGTCCAAATGCATTGAAATACACTAAAAACAGTGAAGAAAGGCCGAATCTCCTGCTGATAGTCATGCCAGATCTCAAATCATTACCATTGTTGAGAATCAGTTCAAGGTGATCAGGATAGGCTCCAAATTAATGCAATTTCTGGCGGTTCAGCAACGCCTTCGGGAGCAATATAATGGGATAATCCCAACTGTGATCAACATTGGCACTATTCATATCGGGGATGACTCGAGAATTTTGCCATGTCGGAAGGAAAGGGTATTCCTGACAAGGAATATCAACTTTGGATATATGCTCCAGAAGTAGTTGGGCACAAAAATATCCACAATGGCAATAAGGTTGCAATAGTAGCAGCACTTGGAAAACTCAAAGCATCAATAAGAGCAGAAATTAGGGGCACAAATGAATAGCTTGTAGCTAATTCAATACCATAAATGTCGAATATTTGACAGATCTACTTTTTTTGTTCGGTTTTGTGCATTTGTCATTTGGTTGTTTTCAATTCAGCTATTATTTGTTCGATGTTGCACGTTTCTGTTTATTCGTCTAGTCCTAGTCGGAATTTTTTGTACTTATGATATGTTTTTTTCCACCTGTTTCTAATGTTATATCTAGCATAAGTTGGTTAAATAACAATGTGAAATTTGACATCATTCCGGTTCGTCTACCTCTCTCATCGCAGTTAGTCATCTTTTCTTGTGTGACCTTCAGCGTCATCCTGTGTTTAACAACTGGCTAAATGTTCTACTCAAGCTACTTGAAGCTGTATAGCCTATGACCACATGTTTTCAGAAATATGTGACATGGACAATGGAATCTTCAAGAATTGTCCAAAAGATCAAAGAACGCATCTTTAACAATGGTCTACTGCTACATTCTATATATAGTTGATACAATAATTCAATGTGCAGTATCTGAAGGTCATTACGAGAGCTATTGGCAATAGCTTGCCGTCCATCTACAAACAGTGTGAATAAACTACACAGAATAGCAAGAAGAATTTCTCAAAATTTACAGAGCTAGGAGGATAATAGTGAGGTGCCAGCAACCCCCTACCTCCAGCTGTCAGTACAACAACAGGTTGGATTGTGGTATTCATCTTACACAGCATTCAAATTTGATTGAAAATACTGGGAAAATTGTCAATCTCTACAGATAAATAGTTTCATGCATTGGTATCAATTGTCATTGGAATAGTGTATATGTGTAGCCTTCAAACGTATTTCAGCCACAATCATGTTAGCTAAAAAGTAGGTGTGGATTAATGTACCATTTGGTTGAAATGATTCTAATATCAGATAGAAGTGCATCTTAGTCAGATGCAGGCGGGCCACTCCTTGATCCCTACTGGCATGGTAAATATCAGCTACACCACAACACACAAGGGATCTTGATGGCAGTGAAAGAATATCTATAATATGTCACTTGATCCACTACCACCTTCTGGATTTCAATACTCTCTTTGGTTTGCTTGCATAACATTGGGCCCATAAATGCAATGTTAGAAATACACCTCTTGTTCTTGTGCTATTGTGAAGTCAAATATGTGTACAACCTATCACAAATCCAACCAGAACTGTATGCTAAAAGTTAGGCAGATGAAAAACTTTCACTACGGGTAGCTATCCATGCTTTGGACGACTGAAAGATTGTGAATAATATAAGGTATGTTTTTGATATCATGTGTATCAGCTATGCTTGGAGGTGTTGCCATGGACATGCCATGCCAAATATGATATCTACTGGCCTAGGTACAATTTCAAATATCAATGTCACCACAGCATCATCGCCCACTTTGATTGTAGCTACACTGCCATTGAAAACATTCATCGATGCCCTCACACAATGAAACAATGGTACAGTGGTGACAATCAATGATCGTGATTGCAGTGTGGAGACACTGGAGAAAATGGGTCTCATTCTTGTGCTATTGCAAGATATTTATGTTGCTGTAGTGCTAGCAAAGCACTTGGTGGAGACTTGTCACCATGGCATGAAAACAAGGGTTCCTAAGGTGCAAGGAGGATATTCACAAGAAAGTTGAATACCTACTACAGGGGGAGAGATATCATTTGCCAAAAGATTTGAAAGAGGTAGCCATATCCAATACCATCCATTTCTCAAATAGTACTGACATCGTCCCATTATAAATAGACATGCAATGCTGCATTGCTGATTAACAAATGGAGTATATATTTGGGCTTTTCTTCTTGTGTGCAAAAAGTACAGGGTATGTGGATCCAAACTTCTTGATTAAAACGAACAAATTATTTCTTTCCTTTGTTGCTTCAACAATCCAGCATGGTTTGAGGGCATGATGCGATAATCTTTTCAACCCTAATCTGGCAAAGCTTGGCTATCTCAATTTGCATTCCATGTATCCATTGTCTCACAGTATTTGTGAATTTTCTGGTGATCCCAAATGCTTGCACCAGGATAGTAGCAACGTTTGACCTTTATAATCAATGCTTGCAATCATTGTTTTTTGAGGTAGTCAAAAACAGGCTCAATTATTTGATTGGGGGTCAAGTGGCTCCTGCGGGGATTGAAGTTTGGATCCATTCTGCAGTGACGGATAACCAACGTGTTTTAGACAATGCTTTAGACAAGACATTGAATGTAAAGCTTAACTGAATTACTTACAACAACAATATTTTCCTGTCCCTCTGAACTGAGTGGCCAGTTGAGTTTTGATGGACAACCGGTTGCTTGTAGGGAACATGTAAGTAATGGAAACCTGTAAACACGGGGGTCCTTGTAACCTCCAAAACTATAGTTATCCCCGTGTGGCTAGGGGCAGAACTTGGGTTAACTGATGAAGATGGACCTAGAAACATGGTACAGAAATAATAGAAACTCTTGTTTTCCCAATATAGCTCGCTGACAAAGTGCATGGGTGGTCAGCTCATGTCACAGTTGCTTCCCGGTGTTATGCCATAGGGTTGCATCGCACCAGCTTAACTGATCCTGTGAAGGAATGGATTGCATTGTCGCTTTGATTTTCATGCAATTTAATTTACAACAATTTTTGACTGCCTTTCTTAAGCAGTCAAGCTTGTCACTGTACTAGTGATGGACATGGATTGAGAGTTGTGAAAGCTTTCCTCAGGTGTGACAATGGGCTCCAATACTATTGTACCAACTTATGTACATTCAGTATTTTATCCTTAATCAATGTTATACTATTGCAATTGAACTGGAATCCTCATTCAAATTGTCATTTACAATCATGGCTAACAAAATATATATTGTGAATGTTCAACACTTCATTCCTTCATTCTATCAGATTCAATATATGGTGTAGATCAGAGATTCATTTGCAATTGCTTCAATTCATTTCCCCTACTCTTGAAGTGTCTCCTGATTATTGTCCATTAATCCTATATAGGCTCAAGGTTATCATTTGCTACATGAACTGTAGTTGGGCTATGGTATTCTTGCTCTCTTGTGTAATCAAAAACCCAAATTGCAAAATTATATTGCTTTCCATCTCAATGTAGTCAATTCCATCTTGACATGTTCTGAGTATTTCACTCTAGGTAGCTGAATCACAATATGAAGATTTGGGGAACCCCAAAAGATTTAATAACAATGAGCATTGGTTTCTTGGGTGTGCGTGGAGCTATCTAGCTCTTTATGCTTCCTTATCACTAGTATTTTACCCCTGGCTGCCTTATATAACCCCTGTTTTACTTGTAAAAGAAAATCTGCCTGCTGATGTTTCTGTCCCAAATGACCAAATACTTACAAGTTCTTTGATATATATCATTGGGTGCCAGGATTGAATTAATCATAACTTACAACTTTACTATCTGAATGTGGAGTATAAATGCATCTTATCATAGATTGTAGAGATAACTAGATTGTTGAGTTATGCTGTTTGTCAAAGAATTGCCCATATTCATATACACAATATAATATCTTGTGCATTCTTGTTAACATAATGGTTTGGATCATTTCCGTACCTTCTGCATCATCATGATGGTATTGAAAACTCCGGTCTTGGAGGAGTGCAATTGTCATTGCATCATGTTCAATTGAAGAATCATTCAGAAGTCAACAATACGTTATGATTACTAGTGTTTAAACCTTTGTAACATGTCCCTTGATGGACCACTTGAGTCCTTGTTGGTATTGTTGGATAGTTGCTAGGCAATTCATAAATTGCGTCATCTGAAGTTGGAATATAAATATTATTATTTAAAAGCCCCTCATATTCCAAGTTGCTTACTTAGTTTCTCTCTCGCCTTGAATTCAATCTTCCATAAAGTATCAATGATGAATTGCTTACACCCAGAAAAATATAAGTCCATTGCCTTATAGAAGAATTTCAGCTTTTATTGTAATATTTTGCCTCATAGCTCTGTAATTGTCATGGTTTTATATTTGGCCAACTGCTAGCGAAACAGTTAATATTGAACCAATTCAAATGATATAAATCAGCAATGTGTGGATGATTTGTCACAGGCGCGCTCTATGAAAAAAGGCACTTACCTCCCCTAGCGCCTTCCAAAATATGGATGCAATCATAGCAATCCATCCTAATTAACTGTTTGTACGGTGGGACTGCGACATTAATCAACACCCTGATGTGACATTGCAATGGTGTCGTAGCCATGGTCACTGATTGCCATGGGCGCAATTATGACAATGAACGTCCCACTGATACTTTGGCAACAGTTCAAAAAATGGTTGTTCCTAAAGCCAACTGTAAGATGTCTATATGCCCTCAAGATGCATACCGCCTGTGGTGGGACTTCTTGCTATGGCGGGAAATTGAGCATGCCTAATATAGAATGTGTCATAATGTGAACATCACTGTCAAAGATGAACACCATGCAAGACTACAACTGATATCATTTTCAAATAGAGGGCAACGGGGGTAGGATGGTTGCACTGGATATAGATTTCTCTTGAGACAGGCATTGCACACTAATATATTATTGTTAGATCCTTGTTGCATAGGCTTACTGTATGGTTAATGCCACCAAATTGTCAGATATGATACCTCCACAATATGTCATTAAATTTGTCAGCTCCCAATTATATGTACAATCAACTATACAGATAGTTAGGTACCTATGAGGCTGAGTAGTGATAATTCCATGTCAAAATATTTATAAGGGTGTATACATTTGTGCAACGGGCGTCCAAGACGTACCTCTATCTGACTTGCATTTTGACACCTCAATAATCTATTCTCTACCATTGTTGAAGGTATATGTGTGTTGTAAGTCCTCATTATAGACATTGCAATTGATTATTGTCAATTTATTTCACTTTTGATACATCATCACGAGCATTCAAGAAACCCATTGTGACAATTGTGAAACAATATTCCAGAACGTCAGATGAATGTCCAAGGAATGGGTGGATGAAAAGGTTGGATCAACATCAAAGTGTCCTTACCTACATCCATTAAGTACATATATTGATCCCGATTATTCTCAATAGGCCTCCATCTTTCCACAGCGCTTGGATCATTGATTCTATATCAACAATTTCTAATACCCTAATGGCATCCATTTCACACTGATTGTTACCTTCGGCCACTACCTGTGTTAAGGTTTAGGGCTGCATTCAGTTGATTTGAGGTGGTATAATCAAAGTATTCCACATGACCAAAAGAAAAGCCCCGTTACAATGTATGATCCTGTCGTTACAATAAGCATAATGGTTGCAACCTCTTACTGTGTTGCAAGGCTGTGTATGTGGTGACCTTTGATTATTGTATTGCAATAGGATATACGCTGCAATTTGCATTCTAATAGTACCTTTTTGACTCAAGTCGTTGCAAAGCACCATACCACCATCAATTGCATCCAGAATTGCATACCTAATCCACTGCTTTATCCACCACGGAATTTAAGTACAAATTCACCTCCAATCACCGTATTGTACCCGGAATCCAGTGCTATTTCCACGACGGAATTGCATTCAGTATTGCATACTGCAATTTCCAATGCGGAATCTACCACAAAATTGCAAGTAAAGTCATTACTGAATTGGCTCATCAATGAGAATAGAGTATTGGCACTGACAGTGAAACAGCTGCCCTCGCGGATCCATGGAGCTCTGCTCCATTCATTTATAGGCCTCCTCCTCAGGCAACTCTTGCCATCCACGAGCCTCTTCCATAATCCTCCACGGGCCTCAACACACTTCCCCATCAAGATTTCATTTCCTTACCTCATTTCCTCACCATCTGCATTGCAATGGAATTTGCATACCAGGCTGCGTTGTAGAGCAAGTTGGTGGAAGGCGCCACGTTGTAACTGCAAGTTTGTTCATGACACTTGTGTGCATTATATACATTGCAATGCAGAAAACGCAACATTAATTTCTCACTAATGCACTATGAAAGGTGAAATTGCATGATACTTCTGCAATGGAAAGTCTCATACTATATCCTTATGTTACAATAAAGGCCTTGTGACTAGACAATCCACCCAGCATTTGGTCCAGTTGTAAGGTTTATTATTGGATTTCATATGAAAGGTTTTAAACTGAACCCAATTGCCTATATGAATATCCAGGGTAGTCCGAAATTTATACGAATTATAAATATTTGCCTTGAGACTGACTTGTGGCCATGATTCCATATATTATGTCCCCATCCAGGTCATTGGTAAGTGATTGGTGATGTCCTTTGCATACACGGAATTGAAGTATATTTTGTTAGTGGTAGTATCTTTTTATGTTTCAGTAATGCAACATATTCTTACTACTGCCACATGGAAAGGACAAAGACTTCGACCCACTAGCCTGATAGGAAAAATTGATGTCGCTATGGCTATACAAAGCATTTCAATTGTAGCCACTCCCTCATTGCATACTTGTCAATAGCATCTGCTCCATCATGAGATTGAATAACTAGTTTGAATGACGTCATAATGCAATTGTAGCACTATTTCCTTTTATATGATGCAATGGCCATTTTCAATATTGCAATAGCTCTGTGGTAACACTCGAGAATATAATTATTGCTCTGGTACTACTCGAAATATTTCTTGATCTTGTAGGCAGCAATTCAAAGTGTCAATATTGTTATAGGGTAGGAAGTGCCTTTGCCATGAATTTGTGCATTGGGGGAGAACACCGTAGTTCTAATGTTGTGATGTAATAAGTAAGCAAGTGGTATTGTCTCTACTAATTTGTCATCATTCCAGTTGTTCAATACTCTAATATTTCTATCATGATACAATTGGGTCTCTAAGTGTGCCCACTTGTTTGGGGAGGTAATATCATTGAATTTTCTGCATTGACACCTAAGTGCCCTAATGCATCCCGGAACTTTGTAACAATACTGGGATTTCTATGGTCAATAGTTTCTTTTGGTACTTTCTGGATTTGCTATACATGGTTGAAGTATCCTGCAGCATATAGAGGAATTGTTTTCACCTTAATGGTAAGGAATTGAATTGATTTTCTCATTCGATCCACTACTCCTATAATAGAATTCATGCATATAGCATATAGAAGTTCAATATTAAAGTACATTGAAACATGCGCCTGTCTAGCATATAGGATGTAAGGACTGGAAATTACATAGACATGTACCTTCTATCCATACACAGGTTAGAGCAAGAACATAGTTATTTTCATTATTATTTCACTATTAATCATTATTATCAAAACATAGATGTTACTAGAACATCTATGACTCACTTAGCTAGGAGTCACCACGGATGACTCATGGGTATGAGTCAAGGAATTGAGTCACCTCTGACGCACAGGTATGACTGGAAAATTGGATGATGTCACCTCTGACTCACAGCAGTGAGTCACTTCTGACATCATAGTAAGATATTAGTTACTTTGGATAGGAGTCACTATGACCCCTACAGACTTGGGACTTTCTATAAAAGAAGCCCATTCCCCCCTTCAGTGAAAGGGCAAGCAACTTAGCAGGTAGCAACAAATACAAGAGTTTACAATAGTTAATTAAGGTCCTTCTACAATCAGAAGTGACAACAATCAGTACAACTATTCAGACTCCTATTTATATAGATATTCAGGCACCTGTTATTAGTTAAATTCTGGTAATCTAACTAATAGCCACCTTTTTACTATACCCAAACTTTACATGGGATGTGAAGCAGTTTGTGTATTCCATATGAGTCTTGAGATCATCCCTGGTTGCATGAGTATACTCTACATCTATTATTCCCTTTTCATCAAATATTTCAGGCATATTATTTGAATCCATGAACATCATTGTTCTATCAAACTATGAAAGCATGCTGCATTTCCCTCTTTCCTAGCCACAATAAAGATTTTAATATCATTTGCATAATAATTACTCTAATTATGTGGCTGCTTTTCAATCTCTAGATCTGTATTTAGTTACTATATTGTAAATAGCATCAATGTTTCAACATCACTCATTACAAGTATTTGCTGATTAGCAACAAACACTCAATCTCTCCCTGGAGGCACACCATTTCTATTATTTTCCTGGGAACACTGAGCATAGATTGCAATTGCAGTCCTACTATCATGTTGATTGCCAAGGTAAATCCCAGAAAAACACACGAACTAAGAATATGAATGAATTTTGTAAATATTTGATTTAGTGGAGATCAACTTGTTTGAATTTCTTCCTCCCAGAACCCTACTTCAACTGTATGCGGATCTCCTCACTGTTTGCCATACTCCTGTCAAATTCCAAAATAATTCAAATGCCATTCAATTGAATATAACCAGCAGTCAGAACTTCCAGTTTAGACTTGTCTTTTCAAATTTTACTGTAAGACACTTAGGAACTTGTCAATCTAAGGCTGTTGCTGGGACCCTGAACAAGTTTCTATATTTGACACGGTCAATTCACATTATACCTGTTAGTTTCCCGCCCCTCAGCAATCGTAAATGCTCTGTATTTTCAAATCAATATTTAGTACTAAGAAGTTAGCTTTCATATAGACCTATGTATGAAATGACAATTACCTTAATTTTGTGAAATTATTCTATGATATATGCATCCAAATTCACGGCTCCCTACGCTAGCTGTGAAATAATTTGTAGTTCTGGCTTAAAATCAATAGTATTCGTCTGTGTTAGAGAGTATGGATGGCAAACGGCTTATCTTGCAGATTATTTGTTTCCTTTTTTCATTGATTTGTTTTTTGATTTCAACCATACATACTTTGATACTGGGTATCCGAGGGGGAAACAGGTAAACCTATTGACGTTGGTGATTTTCAGTTTGTCCTGAAAAGAAACAAACTTAAGTGATCCAATGACTGCAAAACTTGGGGAACATCCTGCATTCAAAGTATATTGCAGCATGTTTTTCATAGAGGCACAATGTTATTGTTTTCAGCACAACCACTGCAATTTTGAAAATAAAGAGAAGAAAAAAAAAAAGCAAAAATTATCAATTTTCGCATGACTAGACAAGAAAATTGTGAATAATTCAAAATCTGGGAAATATAATTTTGTGTATATCATCCTCGTTTGTAGGGCTTTTGTGTCAGTGGATACTTCAACCAAAACTCTATAGCTTGAAACCAAATGAAACTAATCCTATTGGCAGCAAAAATAATTAGAATAAATGTCCCATTTGAGTTCAAGAGGTACATACCGTGGTTGTATTTTCAAGTACATATTTTATAATGAACTCAATTTTTAAATTACTGACATCCATTTGCCCAATCTCTTCCATTTGAAATATTCATGCTCTAACCTCGCCACTCTCTACCTACCTACATACGCAGTTGAGTTATAGCTAGCCATAGCATATAATTATTGGTTGTATCACAAAAACACGATTCCTCAGCTATGAAAAAGAAAGCATAATTCTTTTGCAATTCATTTTTCTATGTTGTTTTTGTATGAACCCCATAAAGTAAGAAACCTAGTGCCACTGGTATCTTACACACTCCTTTTGATTTTGCAAAACCATGCATTATCCTCCATATATTTTGCAGGATTTCTTGCTGACTAATTTGTTGGGATCCTTTTGAGCAGGCAATCCTGAAAGGAGAATGGAATAGGTTTTAAAAATGGACATAATTATCATGTGATATTTCAATCAGAATTACATATATAATTATGGATAATGAAATTCATCAAATATAAACTAATGAAATACAGAGAAAATCACAAACAATTCAAAGCTAACTGGCTGATCCTGCAATTGGTATGAAAGTAAGTCTGGGTACTTGCTGGTAATAGTCAAGTGTTGCTGGCCAGACTGGCTTTGCATATGAATAGATGCCAGGTTGAGTCCCCAATGATTAGCAACTATTTGATGCAATAATTTCTGCTAGAAGTTTCTTTCGGAATTCTGACACCACGTTCCTTTATACTGGAATTACCTCACAACTACATCATATGCCACACTTCTATCCTTCATGTCTAATATTTTTGCAGATGACATGCCATGTAACTTTTTTTGGTGTGTAGTGCATCCAATTGGGTGGAGATAGTTCCTATACTCAACAATTGAAATTACATATAACTAACTACAAAATCACGCTGTTGGATTAATGTTTAATTTTTGGTGACAGCATTAGACTTGTTTTGATTATATATTCAATTTCTATGCTTTAAAGGTTAAATGACCGCGAACCCATATTAGCATCACTTCTTTTATGCCTCTACATCAAATTTATCAGGTTTACACCATGAATTTCCATACTCAACACTCAAAATTCAACTCAACATACATTCAAATCACTACCATCATGTAAATAGATCTACTTAGTATACTCAATTCTTTGCTTGACACTCAACACACCTTAGAATTAGTCCCGTCATGCCTATAAATTTCATTCCAACAGTTGAGATTTTGAATTAATCACAACTCAGATCAGGATTTCCCCCTGTTGTGCATTTACATTCAATTGCTAATTTCAACCAGCTGAATCAACCTCAACATGCTTCAAGATTACTTTTGTTATTTTTGCATATTCGATTATTACATCCAACATTCTGAATAACCCCCAAACGCGTATTGGGATAAGTCCTGTTTTGGTTATACATTCAATTTGTACCCTGAAGGCATGGAATCACCCGCAACCCACATTAGTCGCGTCCTCACGAAAAAGAACTAAATTTACCGTCGGGCCAATGATAGCACCATTCATCCGGGAAACACGTTCCAAATGCCTTACAGCGATAGTGCACACGGAATGAAAACAAAAGACACATGCCAGAACTTGATTGCTACACTTGAACATGAGGGGTCACTATTTGTTTCGTGGAAATTGGGATCCCTCCAAAGGCCCGCCCGCAGCTGGCATCCATCCCCTCCACCTCACTGCATCCACTCATCGTCCGATCCTCCAGCCAAAGACTTGACTTTGGTCTTTAAAAGCTTCCACTTCCTCTCTCCCTCTACATTTTGGATGTCATTCTCATCCCCCCCAGCCTCATTTTGCCCAGGTGTTGGCCGTTTCCGCAACACCTTGCCTCCAATAACCACCGAATCGAGCGGGTCGTTGTTCTCCATCATGGGACCTCTATTCTCACGCCTCAGCCTCTCCTGCAGAGCGGCCTGGGCTCGCAATACGGTGTTGCGCTCGGACAGGTGGTGCTGCATCACGAGCTCTGCGCGCTGCAGTGCACGGCGCTGCTGCATGCTCAGGCGAGCCTCCATGATCTCGTCCGCAATGGGGGTGAGCGCGACCGTCACGGACTCCTCGGGCCTCAACATTGCGGGCATGGCGGCCGCGGTGGAGGGCAGACGTTCTTGGAAGCAGGGATGTGTAGGGCCATAGACGTCGGCCAGAGTTAGTGTCAGGACCGTGTCTGGAACGGGGATATCCCCTGAGATGAATTGGATTGTCTCTGTGCAGACGACGGCCGGGAGAGCGTCAGCATCGGGGCGAAGACGATAGACGTGCATGAATCCATCCAATACGCCAACCAGGGGGGTGTGTAGGGCGCGGCGCCCGTCGGCTTCAAAAAACCAATTGCGAAGGTTTAGAAGCATGGCGTTTTTTTCTGCTTGTGATAGGGCTTCAGGGTGTGCTGGGGGGGAAGGTGGGCTGGGGAGTGGTTGTGCATCCATTTGATTGCCGTGGCTTGTTGGTGTGGCTATTCCGCGAGAGTAATGGGTAGCCGTGGGCCATGTGGAAGTCTTTGTTGTGTTTGATGCCTCGGCAAGTTCAACCAACAGCACGACCTGAGTGATATTGTTTGTGCATTCCAGGAACAATGCGGCGTCCACTTTCAGATCGTCCATCTTTTGCGAGAAGCCGACCTCGACGACGATGGTTGGAAATGTGGTTGGTAAGCGTGGCCATCCAGTTTGTTTTGGTGTTATCGCCGCGTCAGGGATTTTCGTCAAGGTGGGATGAATGTTTGCGACCTGCTCCGAAGAGATGAAGCCTGAGCATTCTATGAATGAAAGTTTTTGTCAGCAATTAAGCCATCACGTAGATCACCATGGGTATGCAAAAAAAAACACTCTACCTTGCCCAGATGTACACGTCAGGCCATTCGTTCTCGCATTCCCCCCAAGAACGCCACTCACTGCTCTCTCCAGCTCTGCCGAGGCGGCTCTTCCCGCAGACTCATGGTACGCGGAGGGCACGCATTGGACGATGACATCCCCGATCTCGTTGCCCCCATCGCTGCTCCTCGGGTTGAACGCAATCAGCTTTCGGAGCAAGGACTGTCTGCGGCCAGCAAAGTCTGAATACACGTCGTCTGCCGCGGCTCTCCAGGCCTCGAACTCTGCGGCGCTGATTGAGGGGATGACGAGCTGCTCCGTGTCGGGCACCACCCGCAAAAGCTCCTCAATGCGCTCGGCAGTGAGGCCGCTGAGGGTAACAGGGGCGTCGATGGGGGGATCGGGGAGGATGACGGGCGCAGGTGCCGGATGAGCCTGAGCAGGCGTTCGGAGAGCGGTGGGGACCGTGGATCCAGTCGTCTTGGTCTGAAGAAGTGAAGGCCCCAGCATCTGTTTCCTTTTGCTGCCACGATAGCTGGAAGCCGAGGGCAATGACGCAAAGACCGGTGACCATGTTGACGACGAAGGGCGGGGGGCATTGAAGAAGTCCGCTCCGCCACGGGCAGCGGTATCGAATGGTGAAAACATCTGTGGTTCGTGTCGTGTCGGCACAAGATGTGCACAACGGGTGGTGGGCTGCGGAGGGGGGCGGATGATGTGGACAACAACAGGGGACGATAAACATCGCAGCGAGGGGGTGGACATGATCAACTGTTGCGGGGCTTGGCACAACATCACATGATATCCGTCTGCGCGAGACCTCGTGCTCTTTTTCTCCCACAGCGATCCAAGCCGACATGGACGCATAGGCAGGGCTTGTCCCGTGAGCGGAGTCGAGGTGCGGGCGTCATCAAGAGACGAGGATCCAATGTGCCACCGGCGACAAGACGCAAGTTGCACTTCCTGCTGGCAAACTCCAACTTGTTTCCAACCAAGGGACAATCCCACTGCCGAGCCATGCTTCTCGTGTCCAATGTGATCATGCGAAATTTTGTTGTGCCGAAACCACAGCACAAGAAAAGATGTGGCTGCGTAGCATGAGTTGCAAGTCTATGCAGTGACTGGAAAGAAATTCTGCCCTCTATGCAAGTCAAGAGAGCATAAACGGTGAGGGGGGAGTGATGTCATGGGGTATCCACCCCCACAAAGCAGGTTGTGTGGGGATGGTTGCCAGTATAGACAATCTCGATAATCGGCCCAGGCTTCAGGCGCCTGATTACCCACCTTGCTTACAGTCGATGAAGGTGGTACCTCAACGAGCAGGTTATGAGTTAGGTAGAGCACATGCGACGCATCGGGGCATTGTGAGGGGTTTCACGGGGCAGCGCTCCGTGGAATGTTCTCGTGTTGTTGGGAATCATGGATAATTCGGTGGCAGCGGTTCCGGGCACTGGAGTTCCTGTGCACGCGAATGATGCTCCAATCATGGGTCAGGGTAGTGGCATACTGGCGGGGAAAGCAGAAGAACGTGGTACAAGATGCTCCCAGACGCGCAGATCTGTCGGGCGTTGAGCAGGATGTTTGTCGCCCGGTTGAAGCAATTGAAGTTGACGGCGCCTACGTTCAGTGCAGAAGTTTGCGTGTACATCATAACGGACATGCATGGCCAAGGATAACAATAACCATGATAATAATGGTAAATAATCTCACTTCGATACCAACGCGCACATTTAGAATATTACTCAATTGAGCACGTTGACAAGAGCTTTGGTTTCGACGTTGCAACGGCAAGTCACCAACGAGGTGGCCGTTTCGACCAATTCATACTATACAATGCAACATCATCAAACACGAGGAAACAAAAAAACCAATTCTGCCACCAGCCGCATGAAAAAAACCTCCTTCACTCCAAGACCACTTAGCACACCATCAGTGAGCGCACCGTTTTTCCACCATGAGACGGTATATGGATGCACGAGCTGGACAAATCTGCCAAACCAATCACCGCAAATTCTACCCTACCCGGACGTGCACTCATCTCGACTACACAACATGCGCGATTACCATTTAGCATGTGTTCTGTTGCGTTCACCAAGGGACAATGTCATGGTGGGTGCGAATCTTTTCGACCAGAGGTGCTGTCCAAGCTCCCGTGGCTGGATCTCCCGGTTGACAAGGGTAAGATTGGTTGCAATTCCACCCCTTCTCTAACCTAGCTTCCTTACTTTTCGCAAGCATTGCCCTAGGCCGAGGAGAGTACAAACTGGAATGGAAAGGCCAAAGGTCAAAGCAACTCGAGAGCCGTGTGTACGGACTCAACTTCAGTTGTATCGCTCAACCCACTACCAGTGCTATCGCATAATGTTTCGTCTGTGAGGGTAACGACAGGATCGAGGACAAAGGATCGGAGCAGGTGACTACACGTGACGAGCCGACTAGTGGACAAGCCAACAGAAATGCGCAGCCTGATCAACCGACCGACAGGAGTTAGCGACAAGGACGTTGGCAAAGGGCCTAACCCTACGCCGACCGAGGACGGGTATACCGAGGTATATAGCCGACGGGCAGACTAGCCGCGCGCTCGAGGATCACTACCAAACTATTAATCAATCCATCTTACCACCTACTCATTACATCGTCGTCATCGCCGTCATCGCTAGAAGCGGTGACAGCGGTGGCCTCCCTACCCATGTCCTCCTGAACTTCTGCAGCTGCGGCCGCATTGGCACACTCCTCAATGTATGTGGTCCAGTTCATCTTCCTTCCGGACTCCTCCTCCCCCGCCTCCATGCTGTTGGCATCCCTCTCTCTTTTCTCTTCATTCTTCTTGATGTTGTTTAGCTTTTCCTCCCACTACTCCCGCCACTTGTCCATGACATTCTCGGCGCGTTGCACTGCCCGGGACTCTCCCCTCCCCTGCCTCCCTGCCCACACCATATCCGCACGGTCTGCCCACAAGAAGATGATGACGAGGTGGACTAGGCTTCCCGCAATGGCCTGGGGGTGATCAATGTGAGGAGGGTAACGGAAACGGACTTGGATTCGTGAGATGTCCGTGCCGTTACCAAGATTGGGGACAGGGAACGTTGTCCTGCAGGAATGTGTTGGAGTGGATTAGTAGGAAGATAATCGGGATATGTCGTTGTCTAGAATTGGGCAGTTGGCCAGAGAAGAGGGTTGTGTGAGGATTGCGGTTGTCATTGATGCGTGTTGTGTGTGTGTGGATATTTGCTGTGCCACTTATGAATGCCTGGAAGCGGGGGTGGTGGCAGTATTGTTGTTGCCGTCCTGTCCCCGCCAAGACTGGCTCCGGTGTTGGCAATGCGGTTCTTGGCCGACTCGGCGTCCTTATCTGGGAACGGCCGCCTCCTCCTCCTCCGACTCGACGAGGATGACGATGCGAAGCCTGTGCGCATGTGCATGTGCTACTGAGGGATAAGTGTGTGTGCACCCTCGATGAGGCGGGGGAAGTTGGGAGGTTTCTGCGGGAATCCGCACTCAATCACGACGGCGGGGGAACTTGACGCCAGGGAGCATGGCCTGAAGGGCAAAGTTCGGGAACCTTTTGACTGCCCTGAGTAAGGTCGTCGATGCCACCGTTGAGGCCCGCGAGCGAAAACGGCGCCTTCGTACCGAAAGCCGTGACCACGGCGCCAATGAGGTTGCAGGAGGAGCGCGGCAGGCTGGCGAGGGGGCTTGTGGCTGGAAGCTGGAAGCATGCCTCGTCGTGGTAGAGATGGCAGCCGCCCACCAGCCGTGTGAGTTTCCCCGGCGACAGCGCAGGTGTCAGCGCCACACTGGGGCGTACAATGGCGCGGCGGCGGCAGCAGCGGTGGTGGATGCTGGGGCGAGGGCCGAGCAGGCCTTGCGGCGGACGCAGGCGAGGGCGCGCGGCTGGAGCGCGGACAGGACGTACGGCCCCGCATCCGATGCTGGGACGGCTGCCAACCCGAGATTCAGCTTGTCGTGTGTAGTACGGTAATACCATCCATTTCCATGAGCTGATCTCGATGGCGGATGTCAAGATTATGCTTATTAGAACTTGTCGATACGTGGCGCAATCAACGGTCCATGAGTTGTAGCCACACGCACCACCATGGGAACCTTCACCTTCACCAAGTATAATGTCCACGGCTGCAGTCATCGTATATAGCCATAAAAGCACAATCAATACATGAATGAATCCAATGGCACAGGTGATCAATCCTAGCGACCGGAATTGAAAACAGCTCGCCTTTGCCTTTCTATTTGACAAAAATGTATAATGTTGAGCAATGTCAGCATGACTCTTGTGAATTGTTGGTTTTCACTGATGGTATGGAATCGTTGAGAGGGTGTTCTGGATTTATGTATATCTTGATTTGCATTCTTGACAGGTGAAATTGAGGAAGGTCAAGGCAACCAAATGGTTGTTGTCTTATGGACTGTTTGGCAGAGATTATGGATTATGGAAGCCTCCCATAGTAGTGGCGCCAGGGTGCCTAACTTCTCCTGCCACCCATGTCTATCAAATTAGGCAGGGGAAGGTGCCGTTTGAAAGCTCCTCGTCTACTTTCTGAATCAGTTGAATAATATGGACACTATGGCATATATATCTAAACAGTTATTCATAGGTTAAGGTTCGGAATTTTGTAGCCAATGGTACTGGCAACCCTTCCCTGTCGGTTTTGAACCTTGGCATTACTAACCCAAACTAGGCCAAGACGCCTAAAGTCAATCAGCGGAAATGGTGTGCCTGAAATCGAGCACCAGAAACCCAGCGCCGGGAAAAGCCTTGGAAACTAGACAGGAGTACCAACCAGTAAACCTCATATTTCACCACCTGCCATTGGGCAAAACTTTGAGAGAATCTACAATGCTTTTGCCCCAACGTTTGTGGTATAACACAAACAATTGAAACGACAATGTTGTGTCTCGCAACCGTGGCTTTCAGGTGATAAAATACAAGGTGTACAGGTCTATAAGCGACATACTCTCAGCCAGCACTTTTTATCTATTCATCTCCCTCTGATATGGGCTTGCCAGTGACCAGGGTACCGAAAATTCTCATCTGGTACCAACAACAGTCACGAGATTGGAATATCTGCAACCCGGTAGGTAACAAGACAAAATAATGCTTATAATCCAGAGAGACTTCCTCTATCGAGTAGCCAACTACTTTGAGTATATATTATCTTTTATGGCGTGATAGAATTGCTATTTATAGCTTAGCTTAACCCCTGAAATTAACTTATTGCGTGCCATGAAGGCAATGGAGTGTACATGGTATCTCAAAAATTGTATCAGGTTTGCTATTCATGTAAACCTCAGGTTTTACATCCAGATGCGTACGTGCCTTTATAAGTAAGAAATTAGCACTACAGTAGCAACCCCAAACACATTCCGTGATCACAATTCTTTGTTAACATTGATACCTCCTGATATATATATTTTTTTTGTTACTTTGTTATTTTCTTGAAACTGAAACTACAAAGCCTTAAATAAAATACATTATACGGTTTTTCTCCCATCCCATCTGCAATGTGAGTGAGTGAGTGAGTGAGTGAGTTGAATAAGTTGAGTGGTTGAATGGCATTTGTATATATGTCAAGTATCTAGGTTAACAAAGTCCATAATATATCTAATCCAATAAAAATTTCCCAACATTTCCATTTCGCAATTTTTCAATTGGGCCCCCCAATATTTACATGTGTATAAAAGCCCCTAGTTGCAATCAATGGCGCTGGACGATTATTTTCTAGTGGACCCAAAGGGAATTGTGGAATCAATGAGGACTCTGCCATGCCATACCTCGACCAACCCCGTTGAGTCTCACAAGCATCGATCCATGTTGATAAACTCATCTAATCAATCGTTTGCTTTTGCAGCTAGCTTTGGATAGTCCTTTTGCTGTGCTGATGGGGTGTAAATTATCCTGCCAAAGAGGGACAGCAATCTCATAAGAGATCACGCCATCTCCCTGTAGAAATGCTGCTGGATGAAGTCAAAGTCAAAGTCAAAAGTCAATGTTATATATAATATGGAGGGTTAATTCCATCCCCTGGGTTATTTCAGGCATTGGCGTTTGGCGTTAAAAAACTGGTATTTTTTCTTTATGGCATTTTTGTAAAAATTCTTGTTCAGGAGGAGTTACACAATTTTTTGGAAATTTGGGGTAGGGTAGGGGTGAGGTAGGTAGGTAGGTAGGTGATATGGTGGAAAGTCCAGGTAATGATGAGATCAAAAAGTTACAGGAAGGTATGCAATACAATGCAATGCAATGCAATGCATGCCATTGGCAAGGAAGGTTGGTTCTTTTGCGCTGCGGCAATACGGGCGGGACCGGGGACAACCCCCCCCGACTGCCGATGCAGCGCCTACTCAAGTGAGTCATTGATTTCCATCTTCATTCCATATAATCCCATACCTTTTTAACAAGTCTCCACAACACAATTGCAATTGATCTCTCTATCGCCCATAGCAACCCGACTACATTATCTCCCAAAATCAATTGCTGCAGCGCACCGCCCATTACCTATTACCCCAGATGCGTGCGTGCCTTCTGTTTCATCACTTACAGCAGTATATATATTGCTGAAACACCTACTGAAATAATCCAAACACGCCGCCCCCAACCGCTCGCCAACTCAACCTTTTTGCCTACGTTATGTATGTATGTACACATTTGTGTGTGTGTATGTGTACCCCCCACAAGTCAATTTCTTTTGACTCGCCTATTATGTATGCGGTTGAATTTAACCCCCTGCCTGGTACGTTTTAAACCAACCCAAACCAACCCACACTCACTCCAGATCTTGAGTTTGGGCCAACAATTACTTTTCAGCTTTTGTGTTTGTTGTGCATATTTGCATTTGTTGTTACATCTGGGGGGGGGGCATGGTTTTCTCAATCGATCCCAGAGTTTTGCACATTGGAAACAAGAAACCCATAGGAGAGGCCCGAGGGGATTGCAAGTGAGTGAGTCAGTGAGGGGGGCATTGTATAAGTACAAGCACAAGTACAAGTACAAGTCGGTGGATACCAGGTGTAGGTTCAGGTTCCGGTTTGGGTTTAGGCTTTCTAATGGGTTGTGGGGGGCATTAGCCTACCGTAATTGTGCAATTTGTGTCTGAGCTCGGGGGCAGCCGTGGCGATGTTGTTGGTGGTGCGCGAGGCACTGCTGCTGTTGGTTGGTGTTGTCAAGCATTCATCGCAAGCAACAACATCACTAATGACGCCGGCAACACCACCATTGCTGTTTTGCCTCATGCAACGGAACACGGCCAGCTACATCACGGAGTCCACCTCGGCACACCCACCTTCCCCGCTGCCGCACGATTGCCATCCTCCCCCGCAAAAGCACCTGCACCGGTGCAGGTGCTTCAGCACAAGACCTACCCGCAAAGGTGTTCTCGTACCCAGACTTGACCTCTACACCAGGGATGTAAGTCTCATTCCAAGGGATGTATTGACAGGCACAAAGCCACAACAGCTGAGCAGAGCAACGCTCGACCAGGACGTCTTGCAACCCTTAATCGGCCCTACCTACTCCGTATCCATCACAACAATCACACGACCCGCCCACTCCAGCTCTGGCTGCCAACCGCCGACATCTTGTGTTTGCAGGGAGGGGCACGCAAGAGAACCCCATTTGCATCCCCGGCACCCCCCGTCACCCCATTGCCACCCGCCCCCTGCACCCACCACCCGCCATCCACCGCAGATAGCATTGTCGACACACTATTACTATAACACCAGGGTCCCGGCCGGTGGGCCTATGGATTCTGCCGCCACCGCCGTGTTCTAGATCGACAAGTGTACGATCCGTTGATGGTTATGGGATAGCAAGCATGGCCTGGAACGGAGTCATATAGTAATTGCTGGTGAAGAGTAGAGTAGAGTGTCTCCCGTCCCGCGGATCATGGGAATCAATCAAACATAACCCGGCATTCCCATCTATTCCTTGATGGATGCGTCCGAGTCTTATCCTTGCATGTAGGTGGGGCGGGCCTGCTGCCGCTTCCAGCCACTCTTCAACCCTAACATCTACCTTATCATGATCCATCAGTGGGAAATGAGATGTATGGATAACAGTTTAATCCTGTGCTCTTGAAGTACTAAGTTACTATCTTTCCTGCTCCAGCACTTTCCTGCTGAATAATATGGTTCTGACTTTTTTTCTGAGGTGAGGGGATTTCTGAGAAGGGAGCTAGCCAGGCGAGATGATTATTGCGATTGGATGGATGTAGTTTGAATCTTGCCCTATCGAATCATATCTCAGACCAATTAATGCCTAGACTACTCCCGCGGTGTCAGCAAATAAACTTTTATAGACCAAATGCAATTACCCTTGTTGGGGTGTTTGCTTATTTAGCACTGGCAATCTGCACAATTGTTATATTGTTTTCTTCCATATCTTGAGTATTGCCCCTCCGCAGAGGCTATTTCACATTCTTGGCCTCGTTTACCCTTGTACACAACCCTCTTGCCAAATGAATCTTGTTTGCACATTTCTCCCCTTGCCAACTCACCAATCTCTCTCAATCACTTCTGGGTAAATCAGGTGGTAGGCATAATTGGTTTGGTTTCTCACGCCCCATCCCCTTTTGAGGCTGTTCTGTCACGATGGCACTGACGTACGCATTGCGCGAATCTCCATCAATTGTTGACAAAGGCAGCAATGTGAATCAATTATGTATCCCCGTGTTTAGGCTACTTATTGTTTGGAGAAGCTGAGTTACTCACATCCATGTTTTTTCCTACTGCTGCATATTGCTTTGGAAGCCCAATTATTGGCCTGAACTTATCTAGGTGGAAGAGTTGCAGCGCTGAGGTGTGCATCATTGACAATCAGGACCTTTCATTCTCTTCCTCTGCAACAAACCGCCTGATGTAATGGTTGCCTACCAACTTTGGTTCAATGGAATACGGAATTTTGGAATTGTAGTCAAAGCGCTTGTCCGGATAGTGGTCAATCCCCTTCAGGGTTCCTGTGGGATGAACGTGCCACAATTCACCCTGGGAGGTTAGTTGGGTTTTTAAACCTGAAGGAGGTCATCATTTTCCCTTTACCTGATTCTCTTGCATCTCCTTTCTTCACCAGGGCTACTTATGCATTGTTGGAAGGGCTCCCAAAAAACCTTTTCCGCTGACATAGGGTGGATGGCTCAGTCCATAGCTATTGAGGTCAGGGTCAGAAGCATTTGCACGGCGGTATGGCAGGTGGTAGTTAGGCTAGGCTATATAAGGAAGAGATGTAGCAAGTGTCATTCATATATAAAGCTAGTTTCATGCCCAGCCCCTCCTGGAATATAAAGCTATCATTTTATTCTGCCATTCTAGGCACCCCCATCAAGCCATATATGCAACTTAGTGTCAACACACTATTCCCACTGGAGCAAACATATCTCATTCCATATATATAATTAGTATAAAAGAAATATTACTATCCGTTGAGAACAATAAAGCAAAATGAAACAAGGAGGAGAAGAACAAGTATGATATCAAAGTATAGCAGACTTAAACTCTTTAGTTGAATATAAATGACGATTGACATCTCACTTGATGGGTACTTCTACATGGGAGTAGTTCATTGCTCGGAATAGAATCAAAAGAATCAACCAATTGAAAGAAAATTCCTGACCAAAAAGCAGGTAGAACATGCTTAATGTGAGTAAAGGGAAGAACGCAAATCAAACAATGGAAATTGGTATGCAAAAGAGAATGAAATCTAAGACGGAATTGTAAAGATACATGTCAACTGATGAACAAAAAAAGTTGCAAAGAAGAAATGAAGAGATAGGATAAGGTTTTGAAACGTGAATGGAACAATGAGGATGGAGGAGAGGGAATTGACGTTCATATCAAGAGAAAATTGGGAGATTCATTGTGCAAAACTGTGACCCAAGGATTAATTTAGCCATGTATCACTCTAGCTAACAAAAAGTAGCATCAGGTGAAGAGTTCTGTATTCCTTATATTTTCAATATTATAGACATCTTCCCTATCTTTATCTTTCTCGATTTGAATGTGTTTCAATTCGATTTGGTTAATTTCATTCCCATGGAGCTTAACTAGGCTAGCTGACGTTGACCCCGGAAGCTTGTATAGGTTCAAATGTGAAGAACCTTATACCTTGTGGAATCAACCGGTGTAACTCCTCACCTATGAGGTGGATCTGCAGTAGAAAGGCCTAAGGGTGAGGGTATTGCAGCTGAAATTTCGCAAAGCAAAGTGTCGCTGTGGCGAAGCATTGATCACAATTATAGGTCAATATAAGAAATTGATACAAAAGAAGAAATTATTGACAAAAATACATATGTAAACTCATCACGTGACATGATCGCCAACACAGCTTGAAGCTTCAAGCATACTGATTCCAATATATATATCCGGATTCAACAATCTAGAGTCTGCATCAATTGCCGTTTGATCTCATGTCTTTATGGAGAGTAGGTAGGGTAGGTGGCCTGAATTGCAAGCTAGTGATTGAAGTAGGTCCCTAGGTGTTGGCCTTACCCGTGGGACTCTTTTACATTTGTCCATTACATTGGTGTACGGGTAACCACAGGATTGAGGGGAAATGATTGGAGCAGGTTGACAGATGTGGCAAGCCGACTAGAGGATACGTTAACAAGAATGCGTGACCCTATTAACTGAAGGAGTCAGTGATATGGACGTTGCCAAGTGGCTTAATCCTACGCCGATTAAAGATGGGTATAAAGTGTACATGCAGACTAGCTACGCAATCAAGAATCACCAGTAAACAATCAATGTGTTTATTGTCTGACTCAATACATTGATAGCAAGACCGCTTCTTTCTGTGCATTCAAAGACAAAAAATTTGCAATCGAGGAGGACAGGCACCTACTGGTGCCTTGGAGACAAATCCACAGGTGGGAGATAGGTATCAATGAACCCTGCACACGACACAGCCTGGGAACACATGGCCAAAGGCCAGGAAGCACCGCTGGGATCGGAGCTACAAGCGTGCGGCACCGTGATGCTTCTCACAAAGGCCGGCGTTGCAGAGACAAGCCCGGAGGGGAGGGCGCTATGTTGCAACGTCAGCGGCATCCTATGGGAACCGTGCGGTCAGGAGTTCCCGGAGCAAGGACAATGCACTCATCGTCAAGGCATGGCTAGTACAACTTGAGTTGGAGTTAATATTCCATGATGTTCCAGTGACTGGATAGACTTTGGCAGTCCTTTGGTGACTGGAATTGGGATCGATGGCTCAACAGTGGGCAAGCCACATGTTTGGCCCAGACGCCAACATAACGGCACCATAGGATTGCCCAACATTCAGACAATTGTTCCTGACACAGTCGGAAAACCGATGGCATGACTCAACACGGAGGCAGGATGGACAGAACTCCACAGGTTCTGGATGAATAACCAGGTCAAGAATGCAGTCACATTCGAGAATCCAATGGAACAATTGCAGTTAGCATGGTTGGAGGATGCCGCAAGGCCGGAATTGGAAGAATCCTTGATGAGGGCCTACAGGTCGAGGCTGGGGGGAACCTGGCAATACACATTGAGAATCTGGTTCAGGATATGATGACGCTTTGCCATATGATTGCACTTAACAATACTACAACCCGGGTTGTAACAATCAAAGAATTGCTTGCAGCCACAATCATGTGTGCCCGCCAGACGTCACAAATATTCCACTCATTGCTGGCCCAGATAACTGCACTCCAGTTACCAGGACAGAATCCCTTGGCATTGACAACAACACCCATGGACCTAGATACAATTGAGTTAGCAGTCATCAAAGCAAAACAACTGGACTCGGGATGAGGCCATGCAATCATTGACAGAAGGCAAGAAACTGATGACGCAACCACCACATTGCTATGTGAGTGATAAGGAAGGACACTTTCCAGGGAGTGCTTACAGGAACGGCAGCCAGGGAAAGCCTAGACCACTCAAACACCTTTCATTTGGGTGCCAAAGGTACACAGCATATAAAGTTTGGGTATAATATAAAGGTGGCTATTAGTTAGATTGCCAGAATCTAACTAATAACAGCTTCCTGAATATCTATATAAATAAGAGTCTGAATAGTTGTACTGATTCTTGTTACTTGTGATTGTGGAAAGACTTTGATTTACCATTGTAAACTCATCTATTTGTTGCTAATTGCTAAGTTGCTTGCCCTTTCACTAAAGGGGGGAATTGGCTTCTTTTATAGAAAGTGCCAAGTCTGTATGAGTCATAAAAACTCCTAACTAAAGTAACTTATATCCAACTATAATGTCAAAAGTGACTGACTCCTGTTAGTCAGAGGTGACAACATCTAATTGTTGACACCTCTGAGTCAGAGGTGACTCAATTCCTTGACCTATACCTGTGAGTTGGAGGTGGGTGACTCCTAGCTAAGTGAGTCATAGATGTTTTGGTAACATCTATGTTGTAATAATCATAATTAATAGTGAAATGATAATGAAAATAACTATGTTCTTGCTCTAACCTGTGAATGGATAGAGGTTATATACATATGTAATTTCCTATCCTTACATAGCACAAGGATAAGGAAAGGGGAAGTCGGACAAGGAAAGAAATGTATGTATATAATTTCTTATACAATACTGTGCTCATTGTATTTATACCAGTCCACATGATGCATACATCTGTAGAATCGAAAGTACTAGTAGACTTAGAAGTATTACCAAATTTCATTACGCCTCAGTTAGCCAAGAGAGTTATGCAACTGAGTGGGTTGACTGGGACGATTGAGGTACACGTGGGGCGGACGATGAAAGTAGAGACCCCTGAAAGCAGGATCATGATGCAAAGGACATGATGGCAATTGAAAGTGACAATATACATATATACTACTATCCTGGACTTCATTCTCCTCCCAGGATGTCAAGATACTAGTCATGACTTAATTTTGGGAAAGTGGTGGCATGTAGACATTAACCATCGCCAAACCATTGACCACATCAGGCATGTGATGACGATTTGGGATTAGAAGGGATGATACAACTAGCATGGCTGCATTGAATTCAAAAGCAGCCAAGTAGAGCAAAGCACCAAGGAGCCGGATCAAACCAAATTGCGGTTTTGAAACGGCGCACTGGCAGCAAGGATGGAGGCCAACAAGAGACACAACCCTCCTAGCTTATATGACATTTACGACAATTGGTGGCACAACATAGTGTGCATTGTAGTGGAGGAGGGGGCCTTTCTCTACCTGATGCCAATCCAAGACATGGTGGTAAAACCGGCGGCAATAAAGCTGCCCAAGACCGTGGAATAAGAGATAGGACGGCGCTTTGCAAGGGCGTTCACGGAGCTGACGGAAGCTCCCTATGAACCATTGATGGACGTGAAGCTTGGGCTCAAACCAGGGGCACCCCCAGTGGTTTCTTGCATCCACTGACTGTTACACCTGGGGCAGAAAGAAATACAGGCACAGCTCCAGGCGTTGTACAAAAAGGAATGGGTACAGGACAAATATCTCCATATTCCACGCTGATCATCTTCATGAAGAAGGCAGACAGCGCCTTCAGACTGTGCGTCAATTACTGACATCTGAACAGGATATCAATCCAGGATCGCCACCCCCTACTCCAATGGAGGGCTACTTTGACAGACTCCACGGCACAAGATTGTTCATCAAGCTGGATGCAAACTGAAGATCCAATTAACAACTACTGGTAATAGTGGACCGGGAGAAAACGGCATTTGTCTCTGAGCAAGGACTTCATAAATGGACGGTCACACCCTCCAGACTTTCTAGAAAACCCAGCTTCTTTATCAGGATAATGATGCAGGTCTTGAAAGACCACAGGGGGACCACCCTAGTGTCTATGGACAACATCCTCATCTATACAAGAGGGGGATTGCAAGCAAACACAACGGCAGTCACAGGAGTGGTGGATGGGCTCCACAAAGGTCAACGGCGCCTGAACGTAAAGAGATACTAATGGGCTGTACCAGAGGTGGTATCCCTGGGTCACAAAGTGAATGCAAGGGGGATCAAGGCAACAACGGCCAAGGTGGCAGGAGTCAAGGACCACAAAAGGCCAATGAAAGTTCATAACTTCCAACACTTTTTCACAAGGACCGTATGTTACAGCCATTTTATAAACAACTATGGAGAGCTTGCCACCCGACTACACAAGCTGACGCAAGGAAAGGCAAGCCAAATGCCTATACCTTTGCACGCTCAGTCTGACGAATCCTTCCAATTGCTTACCAAGTCACTGAGAAAGCTTCCAATCTTAACATAACCCAAAAGGGGCAATGGCAAGTTTAGCATACACTGCTACCCATCAAAAATAGCAGTGGGGGCCATGCTAATTTAAATCCAGAAGGCAGAAGTGAGAACAATTGCGTACAACTCCCATAAACCATTGGATACCCAGAAACAATACGCGACATACAACTGGGAACTCCCAGCACTCCACAGAGCACTCACGCATTGGGGACTTATCATTTCAGAGAGCCACATGACAGAACACATGAACTACCGCATGCTGACCCACATTATGAAGCAACCAACAATGAGCTAAAAACTGTCCAACAGAATGCTGAATTTGTCATACATTGATATTGACCTCAAGAATTTCACAGGGATAAAGAACGTGAATGCGGACAGCCTGAGTTGACCACTGGGCAGGGGGGGGGTTGAGGTAATGGGGAAGGTCCAATTCTCAGCACTAGTGAATTTGACGGAGGAGGCCTCCCTTGGGCAATAGATGAAAGGAGCTTGGAAGATCTATGGGGAGGAGCAATGGTTCGGACCTGTTATCCGCATCCCCAGAGGAGAAGGGGAACTGGGAAGGGGAACCCAACTACAGCACGGCACTTGGCCAGAGCAGCTTGATTCAAGCTCAGCAGCCATGAACTCCTTATAACAACAGAGGACGATGGCTTGGCCATACCGAACAAGGAAACCCTGAATGCAATCTGTGTACTACGATACAACAGCCCGATAGTGGGATACTCAGGGAGAACAAAGATGGTGGCAACGGTACAGCGCTAGTTCTACTAGCCCAGGATGGACCGGATGATCAGAAAATGTGTGCCAGGATGCAATATCTGCGCTCAGATAAGGATAGACACCAGGGCAGCCATGAGGCTGGCCCAACTGGTGAAAATTTTGATGGAACAATGAAAGAAAATTGGCATCACTTCATAACCTAGATTCCAAAGTCAGCTTTCGGGAATGTCTCCATTGTTATGATAGTTGTCCTCTTAACCAAACGGACGCACTGCATAGGGACAACAGAGGCAGACCTGTCAGCATAGCCGGAGGGAAAACTATGACTCTTCCACTATGTGTGTCCGCATGGTGTAACCGAGACCATCATCATGGACCGAGGACCGCAATTTGTTGCAGCCCTCTCATGAGCCTTGACATGTACAATGCTGATTGAACTGGCAATAACCACGCCGTACCACTCAAAGCAAATGGACAAACAGAGAAGGCAAACTAAGTAATGTTCACGTGACTTTGTGCCTTCCCCAGTACAAACCTGCACAACTGGGATCATATATTACGCCTAGGGAAGTTTGTGTACAATTCGGCCACCCACAAGGCGATGGGGAAGACAACGTTTGAGCTAGACATTGGGTTCACATGACAGATGCCTTTAGAACATAACATAGCACAATGAGTAAACTTCCAAGACTTACCAGCAGCCTTACACAAGGCAGCCATGGCAGGGCACCTTCAAAATACACCACAGAAAGCATGTAATAAACTCAAAGAAGCCTATGACACCATGGCCACAAAAATGAATACAACACGACTCGTAATCATACTTGTGGAAGGGCGGGTGTTATGGCTGAGGACAGACCACTTAGCTCTGACCCACCCCAAAAATAGCAAAGACAACAGCAAGAAGCTCCATGACTGCTGGACAGGCTCGTTCAAGCTGAAAATGCCAGCGGCATCAAAGAACGCATGCTTTTTGGATTTCCCCAGCACATGACGCATTCACCCACCCATCAACATGGGGTCATTCACGGTAGACAACACAAACCCAACATGTCAAGGATACCCACTGTCACGGAGTCAGGTGGGCTAGTCCAATTTCACTCTAATGCATAAGACTAGGGACTAACCATGATACGGACTGATGATTTACATTCTAGTCAGGCATCTATATTTCAAGTTGGATTCCCATAAAGTTCTAGCCACATCCCTAGTTGAATTTATCAGGCAACTACCTTGCTTTGTAGCTGGAGCTGTAAACGAGGTAGCTATAGTTTTCAGGATCAAATAGAATCCCCGCGTTTAATTCTTATTTCCTGTCATGTATGTTGTTTAGCAGCCAGTAGGCTATATTTTTCCGACCGCCCGATTAGTTTAAAAGAACAAGCCAATAGCGCTGTTCTAAATATCTATCTAGAATTACACTTATATTGGATCATTGCATCTTTAGTACTCTATACTTTGTGAATATACTGTTGCAACTCTTTATTCTTGGTACTTCCATGAATAGGTCAATTCATCAAGTGAACAGTATCACCCCCAGGTGTACCGAGGATGATAGAAGGCGCGGTGTTTGCCATCAACGCGGTTGTGGGCTTGCAATACTATTAGGACGGATGAGTACAGGATACAATTGGAGGGCTGGGCAACAGCAGACGACACATGGGACTCAACAAAGGCATTGAAAGGAGCAGAGGAGGTGATAGCTCAATTATATCTGACTAAGAGCAAGTTCAAACCCTCATGAGTGGCAGGTGGTCAAGGTACTGGGCATGGGACGTGGTCAAGGCGGTGTGAGGAGGGGCTGTCCAGGCCACCGAAGAAGAGAGTATAAAGTATATCCAAATAACTACTTGTTAACATACAATTGTGCAATAGATATAATAAGAACTGAATTGAAACTCACGGAAACACATGGAAAGCTATTGCGCAATGAAGGTTCGTGATAATAGAACCTTCCGGTGGCTTCTCTGGGGTTTCAAAGTAGGAAGTCGAGCAGTGACAGAGATGCCGGCGGTCATGTTGCAACAGTTACTAGGAACGGGCTAGAATATTAGCCAAGTTTATTGCAATGTAGAGTAGCGCTAGTAGTTGGCGGAACTTGCCGAGAGTCAGGATCAGGTGAACTTGGATCTGTGAGAAGATATACTCCATAAGGATCGAGGGTCAAAACCGAGGGGGATAGATGTGCACCAGAGGGTTCAAAGATCTTGAAGAGGAGCGGGTCACGGCGGTAGCCAGCGGAGCAAGTTATCGGTTTTGAGGTAATCATATTCACTAAAGAGCAGAACTAAGTGGGGGAGCGAGCAACCTTGTATACAAGAGTAGGGAAGGAAGCGAGCAACAGAAAAGCTCGATGCAAGTCCAGCAAAAAGTCTAGGGGCATGGCGTTGACCCTGAAAAATACCAAGAGTATGAACAAAAGAAATAGGTGTAGCACACCAGCATGAAGGTGTGGTACACCGTCTATGACAAATGGAATAAGCGAGTCACACTAGAGGATAGTGTGGATTGCCACAGAAAGGTGTAGATGCAAGGACAGCTGTGGGTGATACGTGTAGGAGCGTAAGCAATGACATGAATATCCCAAACAGGAAGGCAGAAGGAGAGGTGCAACGATATAAGCTGATATAGTATGAAAGCAGGATATAACAGCGAAGCTCGTGGTAAAAATAGAAAGACATGACGGGGATAGAATATAACAGAAGGGATATGTATTCCCGAGACATGTGAGGAATAGAACCAACAAAAAACTCAATTAGGGGTAAGAACAATTATTCTGACACTCTCTCTTGAACGAAACACCCAGAAAATTGGGTAAACTTACTGTGTAAGTCGTTTGAAAGACCCTTCGTCATGATATCAGCAACATTGTACTTGGCGGAGACGTAGTGGAGCTGAAATATATTGTTGAAAAGGCATCCTCAAGTGTAGTGATATGCAATATCGATCTGTTTGGTTTTGTGGTAGTAGACTGGGTTGTTGGCGAGAGCAATACTGGCTTGGTTGTCGCAGTACATATCGGCAGGAATGCTGAGGTTGAATTGCTTGAAGGGGTGAGTATACCATTTGGCTTGTTGAGCAGTAGTGCAGAGTGCAATGTATTCAGCTTTGGTAGTGGAGTTGGAGATACATTGTTGTTTCTTGGGGAGCCAGGAAATCGTGCACTTTCCAAGCTGAAAGACGTTACTAGTATAAGACCGACTGGTATCAAGACAATTCGCAAAGGAAGCATCCGAAAAACCCTCCAACTTAACAGAACCAGAACGAGGATATATGAGAACAGCATTACGAGTACCAGAAATATAACGAAACACTCTCTTGACAGCAGTATGATGGATATCAAGAGAACGAGAAGAGAATTGGCAGAGATATGAAACAACGAAAGCAAGATCAGGACGAGTACAAGTAACGAGATACATGAGAGCACCAATCATCTGTTGATAGAGATTCTGGTCAACAGGAGGTTCATCGTCCGTGGCTTTGCGAAGCTGTGCCTTTGGATCGATAAGTGTCGAAACAGAGCGAGATTGATCCATTCCGAAGCGCTGTAGTATTTGCGTGATGTAGAGAGGTTGTCCGAGTGTAATTGTGTCGTTGTTGTATTGGATTTCAATTCCAAGCATGTAGTTGAGTGTGGCTTTGACAGTGACCTTAAAGTGCGTTTGCAGGAGAGTTGTAAGTTTCTGCAGGTCATCTTTGGAGCCAGCAAGAGCAATATTGTTGACATAGACAGCCATGATAAGGTTGCTTTTGGTACTGACAAAGACACAGGGATTGAACTGTGTGGGAATGAAATGTTGTTCCGCAAGAACAGAGCATAGTTTGCTGTACCACTGTAGTGGAGCTTGTTTCAAACCATAGAGTGCCTTCTTGAGTAAAAGGACTTTGCTTTCGAGGCCAAGTCCAGGATGAGGTGCGACCCAGATTTCTTGGTCAAGGGGACCATAGGTGAACGCTGATTTGATATTAAGTTGAGCAGTGTCAAGGTTGTGTAGTGCTGCAAATGCTATTAGAAGACGTGAAGAATCGTACCGCGTCACTGGTGCAAAAGTCTTACTAAAATCGATTCCAGAAATTTGTAAAAGGCCGTTAATTACTCGACATGCCTTGTACCCCTCGATTGATCCATCTTCCAATGGTTTGACAGTGTAAACCCAGCGTGATCCAATAGCCTTCCTGCCTGCGGGTAGGTCAGAATCATCATAAACTTCCCAAATACCTTGCGCTTCCAGAGAAGATTGCTCTTCTCTCATCCCGTCAATCCACTTATTGACATCCTCAGACTTCATAGCTTTTGAGTAGGTGGGAGGACCAAGTGTGACGTTGGCCTGACCAATTTCCTCCTCAATTATTGCTGCAAAGTTGCCACCAATTTCTGCCACAAATATCCGAGCTATCTCCTCTCCAAAGGCTGCGTTGATTCTTGGGGAACCATAACGCTCAATTTCCTTCTTCTTGTGTTGAGAACGCTTGAGGTCACGACCTTCGGAGCTGCCCAGTGGAGGGGGAGAGGATCGTTGTGATGTTTTGGGTGTAGAAGGTGGTGGTGGGATGCAACATGGAGGTGTGGTAGGATTTTTATTTCGAAGCTGTTGTGAAACAGCTCTTTCTGAATCTGATAACTCTTCTTCATCGGAGTACTGTTCATATTTGTCATGGTTGTGATGTAATGATGAGGGAACAATGACAGCAGGTTTTGTGGAAGATAGAGGAAGTTCAACAGGGGGTGCAGGAGGTTGAGGCTTTATTGGTGTAGGAGTACCAAAGGTGCCTGGCATTTGCTGCGGCTTTTGTGAAGTTTGCGGAGGTTGTTGGACTGTTGTAGGTTATGAAGATTGATCAGGTTGAGACGACGCTACTTGATCATCTTCTGAAGAGCTTAACTCCGAAGGGGGATACATTTCAACGGAGATGATGTTATTGGACGGGACAAACTTGACCTTACGGAGTGTGTATATCCCTCTTTCTGATGGTATGTGAACATGGAACATAGATGGGGTTCCAGTGTAGCCAACCAGTCTTCCATCAACCCCTCTTGGATCTAACTTGCTGCTAGCAATACATTTCTCCTTGGGGATGTGGACAATGCAAGGTGTACCAAGGGGTCAAAGATATTCGATGGAGGGTAGGCGATTGTTGAGTACTTCAAACGGCGTTTTCCGATTAAGAGCCATATGAGAGAGGCAGTTGCGGATGTATATTGCCCATCCATAGCATTCCGCCCAAATGAATTGAGGGTAGTCCTCAAGAGTAGGTCGACACGCATCGGCGAGAGTCAAGTTTGTAGCGTTCTGGGACGCCATGTGACTCTAGAGCGTATGCTGTAGAGGTTTGATGTTTCATGCCTTTATTTTCACAGTAAACAGACCATTCATTATTCACAAATTCTCCACCATTATCAGTGCGCCAATTTCTGGGATATCGTCCAGTTTTTGTATTAATCTCTTCACAATAAGCCTTCATATGCCTTACAGCGTCGGACTTATGTTTGAGGAATGCAATCTTGGAGTATCGGGAGAAATCGTCCATCATTGATATGTAGAAGCGATGACCACTGAGCAAGGTAACAGGGAGAGGTCCAGCGAGATCCGCATGGAAGAGTTCCCATGGTTCCTCACTTTTATGTGTGACTGGTTTGGCAGTTTGGTGTGTCGAGTTGTATTTGGAGCACGAGTGACAGTAGAACTGCGAAGGAGGTTTTGGTAGTAGATTCCCATCGCCAACAATGTTGGAGGCTTTATTCCAAGATTGGGGCAAGGAGTGACCTAGTGCTTCATGCCAGAATTGGATTGAAGACTTGTAAGCAGTACCGTTACCAACAGCAGATTCAAACATGTAAATATGAGCACCAAGTTCAGCGCATGACACGGTGGAGTGGTCCGTCTAAAGTTTGATGTCAAGAGTTTTGTTTTCTCCATGAAGGTATGCGTTTCCAATTGAATCAATCATTCTCCACAACACTAAGTTCACTTCCTTCCATTCAGGTAGATACAAAACATCAGATAACAAGATATTTGAAACGGTTCCACCAATCTTTATAGACAGACAAACAGTTCCCCTATACTCTGAGAAAAGTACTTGACCACCACAAACAGTTATTCCCACACAATGGGTGACTGGATTGATGAGGCAGAGAAAGTCAGCTGTGATATAGTGAGAGGCTCCAGTATCGAGGATCCATACCTAATGTGTTGTAGCATCTCGAGCTTTGAGAGCAACACCAAGAGCAGATGAAGAAGAACCGGCAGAAGAAGACAAAGAGGCACCAGAAGGCGAGGAGACAGAAGAGGCAAGTAGGGACAAAGTAGCAACACCAACGGTTCCAGAAGCGAGCCAGGCAACACCACTTAAATGAGAAGATGTAGTGGTGACCAAAGCTGTGGAAGTGGAGAGTTCCGTGGAGGAGACGGTAGCAGCAACAATGCCCTTGTGTTGGCTCTCTTGATGGTTCTTAAGCCTGAAGCATTTGTTATGAACATTGTCCGAGAAGGGATGTCCATTCTTCTTGTACCAAGTACACTCGGTAGGAGCTTCTTGCGCAGGCTTCCTAGGATGAGAGTTGTTGTTCTTAGGACAAGACGCAGGTGCTTGACCTTTGCCTTTGGGTTTGTTTGCGAAGAATGCTTTTGAGTTGTCTTTATTGGTGTTCATGTTTCGAACATGAGTTTGGTGATCTTCAAATCTTTGGGAGTCCATAGCTTGAAGGATCTTGATGGTATCGTTGAACAACTGGGGGAGCGAGTTCAAGAGGATTGTACTTTTGATAGGATTGCTATTGAAGAAAGGCGTGAGGGCAACGGCGAGAGCATCAGTTCCATTGACGTAGCGAGTGTTGGCCTGGGCCCAGGAGTTGCCAAATCGAGAGAGGTAGTTGTTGATAAATTCCGAATCAGACATTGATGGATTGAGGATATCGCGGAAAGTGTCAAGGGAAGAGGCGACATACTGACAATCGAAGGTGTCCTGAAGAGTTTTCCAGGCGTTGTACGCAGTAGAGCAGCCGTCAATGACATACTGCTGGTCCTGTTCAATTGTGAGTTGAATTGTCATGATGGCAAGCAAGTCCTTCTTCCTGTGTTGTTTGAAGGAAGCGGCATCTGTAGGAGCGACTTGTGGACTGGCGATCAAATCATCAAAGTTGTGGATGGCCAGGACACGTTGCATGAGCTTGGCCCAGCAAGTATAGTTGGATTGACCTTGGAGCTTCTCTAAGCTCTTGAGTTTGAAAGGCATGGAGGAGGAAGTCGACATGATGGGTTTGACATCAGTACTATTAGTCATGGTCAAGATGCGGCAAAGGGTGTGAGAAGAGACGAGGTAGTTGGAACCGATTAAGCGAGCAAAGGTGAGCGCAATGGAATCTGAGACAAACCAGCTGTGCTAATTTATTTAACAATAGTAGCGGCAGCCGGGCTCATAACCTGTGAGAAGATATACTCCGTAAGGATCGAGGGTAGAAACCGAGGGGGATAGATCTGCACAAGAGGGTTCAATGATCTTAAAGAGGAGTGGGTCACAGCGGTAGACAGTGGAGCAAGTTATTGTTTTCAAGGTAATTGTATTCACTAAAGAGCAGAACTAAGTGCAGGAGCGAGGGACCTTATATACAAGAGTAGGGAAGGAAGTGAGCAACAGCAAAGCTCGAGGCAAGTCCAGCAAAAAGTCCTGGGGCATGGCGTTGACCCTGAGAAATACCAAGAGTATGAACATAAGAAATAGGTGTGGCAAACCAGCGTGAGGGTGTGGTACAACGTCTATGACAAATGGAATAAGCGAGTCACACTAGAGAATTCTATAGATTGCCACAGAAAGGTGTGGGTGCAACGACAGGTGTGGGTGATACATGTAGGAGCGTAAGCGATGACATGGATATCCCCAACAGGAAGGTAGAAGGAGAAGTGCAATGATATGAGCTGATATAGTATGAAAGCAGGATATACCAGCGATGATTGTGGTAAAGATAGAAAGACATGACGGGGATAGAATATAATAGAAGGGATATGTATTCCCAAAACATGTGAGAAATAGAACAAACGAAGACTTAATTGGGGGTAAGAACAATTATTCTGACTGGATCCACTGAGGCTGGTAGCGAGGCTGCGGGCAATGGTAACTGCATGCAGGGTAGTCTTGGGTGAGCCTAGAAAGTTGGTTCATAATAGTAAACTTCGTTGTAGAGGACAACTGCTCCAATCTATCTGGCAGAGGTTTCAAGTCATCATGAATGATGATCGGGTGGTACCAGGAGCCACCCATGGTATAGGAAGGTTTTCAGGTCTTGGTTTGGTCGAGTAAGCAGTATAAAGTCACCTGACAGTTCCCGGGACTTGTTCAAAGTTACTTGCAGTTTGCCTGGTAAGCTAATCGTAACCAAAACAATGCACGAGATACTTGAGTCGTCTTTAGACTAACTTCAAGCGAAGGAAGTCCTCAAAATACCACTCAAGGTCTGTGTTGACAATAACTGCAGGGGGAGGATGTTGAACTTGTCTTGCAAGAGGGTCCCAAAGAAGAACTTTGACCATTGAGACATGGAAGACTGGGTAAACCTTCATGGTGGCAGTAAGTTCAAGGTTATATGCATGGTTGGAAACTTTCTGGGTGATTGGGAATTTCCCAAGGCGTTTGTAATATAGCTTTGTTGAAGGTCAAGTGATGTGGATATGTCGCCTCAAGAGCAAAACCTTGTGACCAACCTAATATGCAGCAGGTGGGATGCAGTGGCAATCGACCTGTTCTGTATGAATTGCTGGGGATCAGGATATCTTACTTTGAAGGTGTTTATTGAGGAGCAACAAGCGCTTGGCATAATCCATCAATACTTCCTGAGTTGGTACTTCCACTGAGGGGTTGGCAAGGTTTTTTTAACGGGGTTGTTATCTATGAACTGCAAAGAAGGGTGTTATTCCGGGGGTTGCGGAGAAAGTGTTGTTGTATGCGAATTCAGCAATGGATAGCAATCCAGACTAGTTGTCTTGTTGGTAGTTGCAGTAGGTACAGAGGTATTGTTCTAGGCTTGCATTAACCCTTTTGGTTTGGCCATTGGTCCGAGGGTAAAAGCTGGTAGAAAGCTTTTTTTGGATTCCAAGCAGCCTGCATGGAAACCTAAAAAACCTGAAGGTGAACTGGATAATGCAGTTTGTAACAATGGATTCTGGGAGGCCATAAATGCGGAAGATGTTGTTCAGGAAAGGTTTGGCCAGGGTCTTGGCGTTGCAGCCTGTTGTAGTTGCAATACAGTGAGATATGTTTGAAACTCGGTTAACCATAACCAATACAGCCTCAAACCCGTTCGACAAAGGTAGGCCTGTGATGAAGTCTATTGAAATTGTGCTCCATTGGTGGACTGGGATTTCCAACAGTTTCAGAAGTCTCTAGAGCGCATGTCGTGCCAGTTCAATCCTCATGTACGTGTTGCAGTTTCGGATATAACGTGCAATGGTCTTGCCCATCTTTGGCCACCAGTAGTATTGTGAAACAACCTTGGAGGAGGCAGCTTGGCCAGGGTGACCTGCGGCAGGGTGTTTATGGAAGAGATTGAAGATTTTAGCTTGGAGTTGTTCATCGTCGGGAACATATAGTAGTGTGTTGACATAGAGGAGTCCGTCATTGTGGGTGCATTCTCCAAGGGGGACTGTTGGGTGTTTGGTCTCAAAGTGTCTGTGAACAAGGAGGATTGATTTTCCCAGGGAGTCAGACGGCAGAAGGGTCTTGATTTTGTCATTGAAACCAATTGATGCTAGGGAAAAGGGAGAGTTCTGACAATTTGGAAGATGGGATGAAGGCACACACTGGTCGTGCACATCCATCTTCCTCCCCAGGAATGTTTCCAGACTTGCTGGTCAGGGCTTTGGGTTTTCCATTCTTTTTGCCAGGTCACAACATAATGGTAAATTTATATCATGCCAGTTCTCTCGCCCAGTGTGCCTGCTCTTGGTTTAAGAGGGTCTTTGTTTAGAAAGATTCAAGGTTGTGGTGATCTGTGTAGATGGTAAATGGCTTTGGTAGGGCATAAAGGTATGTGCCATTTGTCAAAGCAAACCACAACTGCAAGAAGCTCTTTATCACGAATGCCATAGTGACATTCTGCGGCTACCAATTTCTCGCAGAGGTAGGCAATAGGATGGAATACCTTATGCCGTCTTCTGGAATTTTCTGGGACAAGATGCCAGAGACCATATAATCAGACGCGTCAGTTTCAAGGATAGTTTCAAGATTTAGGTCAAAGTGTCGTAAGACATATGCAGAGGTTAAAATCTTCTTCAATTTTGAGAATACCAGATTACAGTTTGAAGATATGCAAAGTGGGTGTCTTTTTGCAATAGTCAGAAGAGAGGTTCACAAATCCAAGAGTATTCTTTAATCAAGCATTGGTAGAAGTTGGCAAATCCTAAGAAGTACTGGATATCTTGCACTGATTGAGGTCATTACTACTCCACTACGGCTTTGATCATTTCTGGGTCTATTTCAAAAACTTTGGATGAGATGACAAATCAAGGGGAAGTTGTCTTAGTAACGGTGAATTGGTATTTCTTAGGTTTGATCAAGAGTCCTGCCTCAGGCAGTTTGGAGAGGAGTTTGCAGACTGGTTCTTGGTAGACACTTGCGGTTTTTGGAGTATATCAGGATATCCCCTGGGTAGACAGCGCAGAACACATTGAGGAATTGTCAAAGTGTGTCGTTAACAAAGCACTGCCATGTTGCTGGAGAATTGGGAATGCCGAAGTATAGTGGGTGGCGTATTGTAGCCGCAAATAATATTCTAAGTGAACACGCTAGAGTTTCAGGAGCGCACACTCAACCATCAACGTGGTGTTGTTGAGACGGGTTCTAGGGTGCCTTCATGATTTTGCTCGATTGCACTATATCCCACTACCTCAGCTAGGATATTGGTGATGTTGTGCAAAACATGATCTGCTTTGACACTCAGGCCGCTTCCTCACAATGGTCGATACCCAAGGGCACAAGCATGCACTGAAGGCATTTCATTGTGAAACTTTTAGAGTGGAATATAGGTCCTTCTAATGTCCTGAATCAATTGCACCACATTACAGGACCTCAGCTTAAATATTGGTGAAGTTGTGTGCAACATTGCAACAGTCTGCAGTAAGTAAACAAGCTTGACTTCCTTAAGCGCACACTCAATCTTGAATGTGGTGTTGTCAAGACTGGTTCTGGTGTGCCTTGATGGTTTTGTTTGATTGTACCATGTATGTCCCAGGACCTCAGCTTCAATATTGGTAGGTTTGTGCACAAGATTCTCCGCATTGACACTCCGGCTGCATCTTGGCATCCGTTGATACCCAAAGGCACAAGCACAGGCTGAAAGCAATCCATTGTAACACTTTCAGAGTAGAATATAAGTCTTCTTGACAGCTTGAATCGAATGCACCAGGTCCCAGGACCTCAGCTTGTATATTGATGCAGTTGTGCACATCATCGCTCCAAACCGCAATCAGTGCACAAGCTGGAATTCCAGAAACGCTTACTCAACTATCAATGTGTTGTTCCCAAGAGTGGTTTGGGTATGCCTCGATGATTCTGTTTGATTGCATCATGTCCCAGGACCTTAGCTTGAATAATGGTGAAGTTGCGTAAAACATTTATTGCATTAACACTCAGGCTACTTCCTGACAGTCATCAACACCCAAGCGCATAAGCAGACAATGGGTGCACCTCAATGTAACACTTTCAAACAGGAATCTGGGGCGCCTCATTGGGCTGAAGTGATTGCACTAGGTTGCAGGACTTCAACTCCAATATTGGTGAAGTTATGTGCAAGATCTTATGAGCTGGCAAGCAGCCCGCTTGCTGGCAACTGTCAACAACCATATGCACAAGGAGACAATGGGTGCAACTCAATGTCACACTTTTAGGGTGGAATCTGGCGCGTCTCAATGGGCTAAATCAATTGCAGGAGGTTGCAAGACTTGAACCTCAATATTGGTGAAGTTGCGTACAACATTTCACAAGTTGGCAAGCAGGGCGCTTCCTTGCAACCGTTAACACCCAAGGGCAGAAGCAGACAATGGGTGCAACTCAATGTCACACTTTCAGGGTGTAATCTAGGGCGCCGCGATAGGCCAAATTGATTGCACCAGGTTGCAGGACTTCAACTTCAATATTGGTGAAGTTATGTGCAACATCTTCCGAGTTGGCAAGCAGGTTGCTTCCTCACAACTGTCAACACCCAAGGGCACAAGCAGACAATGGGTGCAACTCAATGTCACACTTTCAGGGTGGAATCTGGGGCATCTCAATGGGCTGAATTGATTGCACCAGGTCGCAGGAATCCAACTACAAAATTGGTGAAGTTATGTGTAACATCCTCTTGGTTGGCACGGAGGCCGCTTCCTTGCAACCGTCAACACCCAAGGGTACAAGCAGCCAAAGGGTGCAACTCAATGTCACACTTTCAGGGTGGAATCTGGGGCATCTCAATGGGCTGAATTGATTGCACCAGGTTGCAGGACTTCAACTACAATAGTGGTGAAGTTATGTGCAACATCTTCCAAGTTGGCAAGCAGGCCGCTTCCTTGCCACTGTCAACACCCAAGGGCACAAACAAACAATGGGTGCAACTCAATGTCACACTCTCAGGGTGATTTCTGGGGCGACCCAATGGGCTGAATTGATTGCACCAGGTTGCAGGACTTCAACTACAATATTGGTGAAGTTATGTGCAACATCTTCCAAGTTGGAAAGCGGCCGCTTCCTTACACCCGTCAACACCCAGGGGCACAGATGCAAGCATGCAATAACAGCACCTCAATGTCACACTCTCAGACTGGAATCTAGAGCGCCTTAATAAGCTGAATTGATTGCACTAGGTCGCAGGAATTCAACTCCTATATTGGTGAACTTATGTGCAACATGTGCCTACTTGGCAAGCAGGCCGCTTCCACGCGACCGTCAACACCCAAGGGCACGAGCACACAATAGGTGCAACTCAATGTTACACTCTCACACTGGATTATTTCTTTATTTAGTTATTATTCATATTGCATGGAGCCGGTCGGCTATGGCAGTGAAGAAGCGATAAATACATGTCGGACAGAATGAAAAGCGTCAACAAACAATAAACGAAAAAATGAAATCAAATGAAACTCAAGCGCACGCATGTAAAATGGAAATGAAATCACATCAAGTCAAATAACTGTGAGGAAAATCGTAATCTTGTTGGCTGTTGTTCTTCAACAGCCACTCAATAGTGTGGTGGTGCCCTATGTGTCTGCGGGTGATTGTTTCGATGGGGTAGCTGTCATGTTGGTGTATTGCAGGCAGTTGGTTCCTTCATCTTCCCCTTACTCCTCCTCATCCTCGTCACTATCTTCCTCCTCATCATCTTCAACATTGCCCCATCCCCATGTGTTCACTTGCTCTGCCTCGTCTGGTATGTTCCCCCCCATGCGCAGCTCGGTCACCATCTTGACTAGAACGTTTCCATCATTCGAGATGACCCTGGTGAAAGGAGTTGGGCCGTCGAGCTGTTGGAGGATCTTCCATTGTGTTTGATGTGTGCGTTTGCAGTAAAGAAGGATGTGGGTTGGGGATTGGACAGGTGCACCACAAGGGCAGGTGGGGTTGTTGTAGAAATCACTTGTTGGTATGTTACTGATGTATGAACCAAAGTAACCGTGTGAAGTGCGAAGCTGCGTGATGGTGGCGGTGATGTGTTTTGGTAGTTGAAGGTGTGGTGCCGGTTTGTGTCTGAAAGTGCCGCTCCAATAGGAGTTGCCCCTTTGCTTGCGTGTGAGTTGGGTCCATTTCTCTGCCTATTTGGCACCAACACTAAACAACAACGAAGGGACGAAATAATTTCCGGAAATAGCTCCACGAAATCGCCTCCTCCCAACAATGCAAAACAACCAAATTGACGAGCTCCACGAGCCCGTTCTTTTAATGCCATCGCCAACAAAATTGGAGTGGAACTGAGATTGCTGTTGCCAGAAAACCGAAATCACATTGCCAACCCCTATTTCCCCTTACTGACAACACATACATTTCGCTTTACAACCAACTTCAAAACATGACCACACAACCAGTTTTCGACACACCGTCTCCCAATCAACACCAGTAGTAGGTACCATCGTTTTGGTATTGCCATTTAATTTTCAGACAATTCTGTTGGCTGGCTGTTGGGTTATTCCACTTCTTCGATATTTTCCCCTCTTTCACCTCCTGTCAATTGCCACAATACCCTTGTCACACCTGCATATCTCACCTTATACCCACCAATACCTATTATTATCGCACAATACCCTTTGTTTAACCACTATACCGTTGTTCCTATTGTTCAATTTCGTTCCAAAGAGCCAAAATACTGTTCCCAAAGCGACATTACACCTTCAACAGGTTGTTTGCAAGGTGGTCTTACATTTGTAGGATCATAGGTGGCAAAACAAAGTACAAGAACCTAATAGACCATCCTCTGCTCGAGTGAGGTGGCTTGATCCAAACTACCAGGGATCTAGTACTTTGATTCCTGGGTATATAGATGCAGGACTCTCTTGAGGACGTAAACAGCCCCAAGAAGGCAATACCAAGGCGTTAGCAGCCCACTTCTGCTGACCCCACCCAACTTATTCCGGGGGGTGGGACCAAGTTTTGCGACACGGCCGCCAAAATTTCAAATTTTGGACTTAGTCAAAATCGAGCGAGAGCATCAAATTTCCCATCCAATTCCGCAAAGAACCATACTCCTCCCATCCGAACAACATGAGTGCTCACGATAGTACAATGCAAGAGAGCGACGATGACTTCAGTTTGCTTCCTCCCACACTGATCTCCCCTACACCAACTGCACCTGTAGCCGCAAGCCAGTTCCTCCATACACTTGAGTTAAACATGTCCAGCGACCCACTCACTGGAATGCGTGACTTCAATGCACCCACAACCAGCACCACGCCAGTACCACAATCCGAAAACACCTCCCCCAACCTTTTCAAACACAAGCGCATTGATGTCAGCAGTCGCTCAGATGACTCAACCGATATCCTGGCCATACCTGGGAACAAGATGGATCGCACACTCAGTGCGATGGAAACAATCAAGCTTGCTCTCCAAGGACTTGAAGCTGAGAGGAAATCCACAAGCGAACAGATGCGCAACATCCAGGCAGACCTCAAAGCAGTGAAGACAAACACCAGCCCCATTGACAAGCAAGCGAAGCAGCTCAAGACGCAGCTTACAGCAGCACTATCCACCGACATTACCACAGCCGCAACCACAGCAACAAGCGCCAAAGCACAAAGACCCACCAAGACAAACCCAAGTCATACGCACAAGTAACTGCAAACGCTATGAGCAGGACCATTGCAAAGAATTCAACCGCCACAACTGCTACAACCGCAACAACCACAACAACCGCCACACCAACATCCACCAACCGACGCATGGTAGCCACCTGCAGCGAAGCCCCAGAAAATACCCCACCACTCTCTCCAGCCAAACTCCTCATCCTGCGTGACACCGCCAACCAAGCACTGTCATCAAACGCCGCATCCAACAAACTGGTTATTGCATAGGTGAAGGAGACATCCAAGGGCAACCTGATTCTTGTGACTCGTGAAGACTGTACCGCTACGCACGTAGTGCACTTCCACAAGATAGTTACCAAGGCGCTTGCAAAACTGGATGCACGGGTGGTCAACCTCAAGGAAGATTCGAGCTGGGGAAAAGTAATGGTACATGCAATTGGAATTGAAAGTTTTGTAGGAGTTGAAGGGATGATGAGGTTGAAACAGGAGATTGAAAAATTCAATGTGGGAGTAGAATTGGTACAAGAGCCACGATGGCTAGTGGGAGAGAGCCAGATGAGGGGAAGAAAGCATCGTCGGTAGTGATGGCAGTTAAGGATCAAGCAACTGCAGAAGCCATTGCAAACAGGGGAGTCCTGGTTTAGGGCGCAGTAATGCGCAATGTTCTATTCAACTCGTGCAAGCCAACAGACCAGTGCCAGAACTGCCAAAGATTTGGCCACCACCACCTTCAATGCACCCAACAGGCACGATGCCGCCTGTGCACAAAGTCCCACCAAACCAAACAATACAAGTGCCCCAAGTGCCCAAGCCCCCAATACTGCGAACACAACACCCCCAGGTGCTGTAATTGTATAGGAGCACACTTCTCTAACGCAGACAGCTGCCCCACCAAGGCAGCTATTCCAAAACCACCCAGGCAACAAGCAACCAAGGCGTCACAGGATATAGAAACCGAACCCACCAAAACAACCACCACCACCGTCTAATGCAGACACAACCAACCACAAACCGGAACCGCAACCATCAGAAACAACCACTCCGCTTCATCCAAATCACCTGCAATCGATCTTCCCTTGTTGTCACCACTGTCCTTGAGCTTGCTAGCAGGAGTGCAGACATTATACTTATTCAGGAGCCCTGGATCAGTCGATATGGCAACACAATTACCCACCCAACCTTTACTGCCAATACACTATCTCACTTCACCCTCAGAGCTCGGGTTATGACATACATCAACAATACCACACCACAACTCACCATAACCCCATGCCCCAATATCTCTAATAACCCTGACCTTCAAGCATTGGAGGTCTCTTTACCAAACCACCACACACTCACTATCTACAATTCCTACAATGAGAAGAACGCAGAGGGTGCTTGGACAAGCAACCGCACACTGCCGAACCTTCCAATCACGCAACACATAATCATTGCCGGCGACTTCAATGCCCACCACCCTTTGTGGAACTCCCAACCACTAGCAACTAGGAGCGACGTCCTGGTTCAATACCTCCAACACCACAACATGCAAGCACTCAACACAACAGACACCGCCACCTTTCACCGACGCAATGACACAGGGTTGTCAGCCCTTGACCTCACGTTCACCAGCCCAGGCCTTCTGGAGTGGGTAGATAACTGGGCAATAGATGACGACAACCACCCAGGATCTGACCACAGCCTTCTGCAATTCAGCATCCTCCCAATCAAAACCTATTTCATCCCTCCCCCTTCAGCTAACCGGTACAACTGGTGAGCTGCAGATTGGGAACTCTTCAAATCAAAGATCACTAGGATAATGAAACAGACTAAGTCCCAATAGACACACCTCTTGGCCTCAACTCACCCAACCAACATGACCAACAGTGCACAATTCCTAACGACTGCAATTCCGGACGCAGTACAACAAAGCGTCCCCCTCATTAAACCATCAGCCAGATCCAAGCGATGGTGGACAGAGGAGATTGCAGTAGAGCGGAAGCTCATGGGACGTGCATTCAGGGCATGGAGGGCAAGTGGAAAACAAAGCGGAGAGGAAGAGCGTTTGTATGAACAACAGAGAAACAGCTACTTCCGATTGATTCGAAGTGAGAAGAACCAATGCTGGCAGGAATTTGTGCAGAACGCACAAGGACCAGAGATCTTTCAACTTGTCAAATACTTGAAACCTAGGAAACAAAACCGCACCCCAACACTCAAACACAACAATACCACTGCGACCACCTTTGAGGAGAGGTCTAACATGCTCCGCAATGTTATGTTTCCACCACCACTCTCTTACCCACCAACACCAACCCGCACACCCCTCTGATCAATCCCCTGGGCACAAGTGACATCAGCAGAGGTTGAAACAGCAATCATGACCAGTGCGCCAAACAAGGCACCAGGCCCTGATGGCATCTCTTTCCAATGCATCCAACACGCCTACCAAGTACACCCAGGGATTTTTAACCGCCTCTTCAACCACCTCCTCCAACAAGGATTCGACCCCCCATGTTGGCGACAAGCAACGGGCGCAATCCTGCCCAAACCAAATAAACCCGATTACGGCGCCCCCAAAGCCTATCGTATTATCTCTCTCCTCAACTGCTTGGGCAAGGTGTCTGAGAAGATTATGGCCAGGAGGCTTGCCTACTACACTGAATCAAACCACTTCTTACACACAGACCAGATAGGAGGAAGACCAAAGTGCTCAGCCGTGGATGCAGCACTTGCACTCGTATATGACGCTGACCTAACCCGCCGGAACAAGAGAGTTCCCAGCGCTTTGTTTATGGACATCAAGGGTGCCTTTGACAATGTTGCAATGACTCGCCTCCTGGAGGAACTGCAGGTTGAGGGATATCCGCGACAGGTAGTGCGATGGGTTCAAAGTTTCCTTACTGACCAATCTTTTCCGCTTTCATTTGATGGAACAAAGGAACCCCTTCACCCTGTCAACACCGGTATTCCCCAAGGATCACCCATCTCCCGTATTCTATTCCTTATCTACCTTCACCCACTTTTCAACATCGTCAACCAAATACACCCTGCGGTATGGACGCCATCTTATATTGACAACTGCGCCTTCATCATTAACGGTAAATCGGAGGAACACAATACTTGCATACTGGAACAGGTCACCCAAACCGTATTTACCTGGGCGGACAACAATGCAGTAGCCTTCGATGACCCCAAATCCAAACTCATCCACTTTCACAACATACGCACCACCAATAACACCCCCATCACCCTCCCCAATAGTACCCTCATAATACCATCCAAATCATTACGATGGTTAGGGACATGGTTCGACTGCAAACTCTCCTTCAATCACCATGTCGACACCAAGGTGGCATCTACCACATGCGCACTTGACATGTTCATGGGGCTTACCAACACCCGCAGGGGACTTACAGCCAAGAGCATGCGCCAGCTATACCTTGCCTGTATCACTCCCATTGCAGACTTTGGAGCCGAGGTGTGGTGGGCAGGACAGAAGAACCATCTCCGCAAGCTGCAGATCCTGCAGAACAAAGCCGCTCAACACATTTTGGGTGCCTTCCTCACCTCTCAATCCAAGGCCTTAGAAATCGAGGCCCCCCAACTACCCCCACAACTCCAACTTCACCACCTGCAACAGAAAGTTGCAATCCGCCTCACCACTTACCCAGAAATGCATCCCCTGAGGGTGCATTGTCCACCAGATTTCCCACCATTTGAATCGCACCGAACCGACAATGCCACATATACACCATGGCATCAAACATACCAACCACGCCAACACTACACCCGCCTTGACACTATCCTGTCCACCGTCAACAAATGGATTGAACAAGCCCGTAGGCTGGAGGAAATGGCTGACAGTCTTCCCCCATGGTTTGGACACACTGCCGACATTGATATTGGGAGAGCATCAAAAACGGACCAGACCAAGAAACATTACGCTGTGTTGGAGAGAATTGACTGGAAGCCACAAGAGCACATGGTAGTATATACTGACGGGAGCATGCTGGAAGAATCAAAGGTGGGCGCAGGACTCCACGCCTACCACAACAAAGACTCGCAAGACAAGAGCTGAAACCTAGGGGACAAAGTGGAGGTGTTTGATGCAGAGTTGTTTGCGATTAACCAAGCACTCCGCCTTTCAATCACCTGGGCATGCTAGCGACACTTCCCTCATGTCTGAACATTTGCAGACAACCAAGCAGCAATCCATCGCATTCACAAACCCGCCCAACACAAAACCGTCAACATGCTGACATCGGACAGCCACCACCACATCAAATGCCTGCATAAGCGAGGCATCACCACACACATCCACTGGGTACCAGGTCATTGTGACATCGCCGGCAATGACAAGGGGGCCGCTGCAGCAAAGGACGGCGCCCTCAACCACCCTCCACACCACAACCGATAAATATCAAACGCTTTCCTCAAGCGTCAAGCAAAAGCTAATCTCCAAGCGAAATGGGCAGAGGAATGGACCCAACTCACACGCAAACAAAGGGGCAACTCCTACTGGGGCGGCCCTCCGATGCTCAAACCAGCACCACACCTTCAACTACCAAAATACATCACCGCCACCATCACGCAGCTTCGCACTGCATACGGCTACTTTGGTTCATTCCTCAGTAACATACCAACAAGCAATTCCTACAACAACCCCACCTGCCCTTGTGGCGCACCTGTCCAATCCCCAACCCACATCCTCCTCTACTGCAGACGCACACACCAAACGCGACGGAAGATTCTCCAACAGCTCGACGGCCCAACTCCTTTCACCAGGGTCATCTCGAATGATGGAAACGTTCTAGTCAAGCTGGTGACTGAGCTGCGCATGGGGGGGAATATACCGGACGAGGCCGAGCAAGAGAACACATGGGGCTGGGGCGATGTTGAAGATGATGAGGAGGAAGATAATGACAAGGATGAGGAGGAGTAAGGGGAAGATGAAGGAACCAACTGCCTGCAATACACCAACATGACAGCTACCCCATCGAAACAATCACCCGCAGACACATAGGGCACCACCACACCATTGAGTGGCTGTTGAAGAACAACAGCCAACAAGATTACAATTTTCCTCACAGTTACTTGACTTGATATGATTTCATTTCCATTTTTACATGCGCACGCGTGAGTTTCGTTCAATTTCATTATTTCTGTATTGTTTGTTAACGCTTTTCATTCTGTCCAACATGTATTTATCTTTTCTTTACTGCCATAGCCGACCGGCTTCATGCAATATGAATAATAAATAAATAAATAAATGAATCTGCCCATTTGCCTTGGAGATGAGCTTTTGCTTGACGCTTGAGGAAAGCGTTTGATGTGTATCGGTTGTAGTGTAGATGGTGGTTGAGGGCGCCATCTTTTGCTGCCGCATCTGCTTGTCATTGCCGGCGATGTCGCAGTGACCTGGTACCCAGTGGATGTGTGTGGTGATGCCTCGCTGATGCAGAAGTTTGATGTGGCGGTGGCTGTCAGATGTCAGTCAGCATGTTGACGGTTTTGTGTTGGGTGGGTTTGTGAATGCGACGGATTGCCGCTTAGTTGTCTGCAAATATCCAGACATAAAGGAAGTGTTGATGGCGTGCCCAGGTGTTTGCAAGTCAAAGTGCTTGCTCAATGGCAAACAACTCTGCGTCAAACACCTCCATTTCGTCCCCTATGTTCCAGCTCTTGTCTTGCGAGTGGTTGTTGTGGTAGGCGTGGAGTTCTGCGCCCACCTTTAATTCTTCCAGCATGCTCCCTTCAGTGTATACTACCATGTGATTATGTGGCTCCCAGTCAATTGTCTCCAACACAGCGTAGTGTTCCTTGGTTTGGTCCGTTTTTGATGCTTTTGCGATATCAATGTTGGCAGTGTGTTCAAACCATGGGGGAAGACTGTCAGTCATTTCTTCCAGCCTAGACGGTGGTTCAATCCATTTGTTGACGGTGGACAGGATGGTGTTAAGGCAGGTGTGGTGTTGGCGTGGTTGGTATGTTTGATGCCATGGTGTGTATGTGGCATCGTCGCTTCGGTCCAATTCAAATGGTAGGAAATCTGGTGGACAACGCACCGTCAGTGGATGGGTTGCTGGGTAAGTGGTAAGGCGGATTGCAAGTTTCTGTTGCAGGTGGTGCAGTCAAAGTTGTGGGGGTGGTAGGAAGGCCTCAATTTCTAAGGCCTTGGTTGGGGAGGTGCGGAAGGCATCCAAAATGCGTCAAGCTGCTTTGTTCTGTAGGATCTGCAGCTTGCCGAGATGGTTCTTCTGTCCCGCCCACCACACCTCGGCTCGAAAGTCTGCAATGGGAGTGATACAGGCAATGGATAGCTGGCGCATGCTCTTCGCTGTAAGTCCCCTGCGGGTGTTGGTAAGCCCCATGACTCTCACACTGGAACCTGGGGCGCCTTGATGAGCTAAATTGATTGCACCAGGTTGCGGGACCTTAACTCTAATATTGGTGAAGTTATGTGCAACATCTTCCAAGTTGGCAAGCAGGCCGCTTCCTCGCAAGCGTTAACACCCAAGGGCACAAGCAGACAATGGGTGCAACTCAATGTCACACTCTCACACTGGAATCTGGGGCGCCTTAATGAGCCAAATTGATTCCACCAAGTCGCGGGACTGCAACTACAATATTGGTGAAGTTATTTGCAACATCTTCCAAGTTGGCAAGCAGGCCGTTTCTTTGCAACCATCAACACCCAAGGGCACAAGCACACAATGGGTGCAACTCAATGTCATACTCTCAGACTGGAATCTAGGGCGCCTTGATGAGCTAAATTGATTGCACCAGGTTGCGGGACTTTAACTCCAATATTGGTGAAGGTATGTGCAACATCTTCCTAGTTGTCAACGAGGCCACTTTCTTCCAACCGTCAACACCCTGGGGCACAAGTGCAAGCACGCAAAAACAGCACCTTGATGTCAGACTCTCAGACTGGATTCTGGGGCGCCTTGATGAGCGAAATTGATCACAGCAGGTTGCGGGACTTCAACTCCAATATTGGTGAAGTTATGTGCAACATCTTCTTATTTGGCAAGGAGGCCGCTTCCTTGCAACCGTCAACACCCAAGGGCACAAGCAGACAATGGGTGCAACTCAATTTCACACTCTCAGGGTGGAATCTGGGGGATCTCAATGGGCTGAATTGAGTGCACCAGGTCGCAGGACCTCAACTACAATATTGGTGAAGTTATGTACAACATCTTCCAAGTTGGTAAGCAGGCCGCGTCCTTGCAACCGTCAACACCCAAGGGTACAAGCAGACAATGGGTGCAACTCAATGTCACACTCTCAGGGTGGAATCTGGGGCATTTCAATGGGCTGAATTGAGTGCACTAGGTCGCGGGACCTTGACTACAATATTGGTGAAGTTATGTGCAACATCTTCCAAGTTGGTAAGCAGGCCGCATCCTTGCAACCGTCAACACCCAAGGGTACAAGCAGACAATGGGTGCAACTCAATGTTACACTTTCAGGGTGGAATTTGGGGCATCTTAATGGGCTGAATTGATTGCACCAGGTCGCAGGACTTTAACTACAATATTGGTGAAGTTATGTGCAACATCTTCCAGGTTGGCAAGCGGGCCGCTTCCTTGCAACCGTCATGACCCAGGGGCACGAGCACACAATGGGTGCAGCTCAATGTCATACTCACACACTAGAATCTGGGGCGCCTTGATGAGCTGAATTGATTGCACCAGGTCGCGGGACTTCAACTCCAATATTGGTAAAGTCATGTGCAACATCTTCCAGGTTGGCAAGCAGGCCGCTTCCTTGCAACCGTCAGTACCCAAGGGCACGAGCACACAATGGGTGCAACTCAATGTCTCACTCACACACTAGAATCTGGGGCGCCTTGATGAGCTGAATTGATTACACCAGGTTGCGGGACTTCAACTCCAATATTGATGAAGTTCAGTACAACATCTTCCTAGTTGGCCAGGAGGCCACTTTCTTCCAACCGTCAACACCCTGGGGCACAAGTGCAAGCACGCAAAAACAGCACCTTGATGTCAGACTCTCAGACTGGATTCTGGGGCGCCTTGATGAGCGAAATTGATCACAGCAGGTTGCGGGACTTCAACTCCAATATTGGTGAAGTTATGTGCAACATCTTCTTATTTGGCAAGGAGGCCGCTTCCTTGCAACCGTCAACACCCAAGGGCACAAGCAGACAATGGGTGCAACTCAATTTCACACTCTCAGGGTGGAATCTGGGGGATCTCAATGGGCTGAATTGAGTGCACCAGGTCGCAGGACCTCAACTACAATATTGGTGAAGTTATGTACAACATCTTCCAAGTTGGTAAGCAGGCCGCGTCCTTGCAACCGTCAACACCCAAGGGTACAAGCAGACAATGGGTGCAACTCAATGTCACACTCTCAGGGTGGAATCTGGGGCATTTCAATGGGCTGAATTGAGTGCACTAGGTCGCGGGACCTTGACTACAATATTGGTGAAGTTATGTGCAACATCTTCCAAGTTGGTAAGCAGGCCGCATCCTTGCAACCGTCAACACCCAAGGGTACAAGCAGACAATGGGTGCAACTCAATGTTACACTTTCAGGGTGGAATTTGGGGCATCTTAATGGGCTGAATTGATTGCACCAGGTCGCAGGACTTTAACTACAATATTGGTGAAGTTATGTGCAACATCTTCCAGGTTGGCAAGCGGGCCGCTTCCTTGCAACCGTCATGACCCAGGGGCACGAGCACACAATGGGTGCAGCTCAATGTCATACTCACACACTAGAATCTGGGGCGCCTTGATGAGCTGAATTGATTGCACCAGGTCGCGGGACTTCAACTCCAATATTGGTAAAGTCATGTGCAACATCTTCCAGGTTGGCAAGCAGGCCGCTTCCTTGCAACCGTCAGTACCCAAGGGCACGAGCACACAATGGGTGCAACTCAATGTCTCACTCACACACTAGAATCTGGGGCGCCTTGATGAGCTGAATTGATTACACCAGGTTGCGGGACTTCAACTCCAATATTGATGAAGTTCAGTACAACATCTTCCTAGTTGGCCAGGAGGCCGCTTCCTTGCAACCGTCAACACCCAAGGGCACGAGTACACCATGGGTGCAACTCAATGTCACACTCTCATACTAGAATCTGGGGCGCCTTGATTAGCTAAGTTGAGTGCACCAGGTCGCGGGACTTCAACTCCAATATTGGTGAAGTTATGTGCAACATTTTCCTAGTTGGTAAGCAGCCCCTTCCTTGCAACCGTCAACACCCAGGGGCATAAGTGCAAGCCCGCAACAACAGCACCTCAATGTCAGACTCTCAGACTGGAATCTGGGGCGCCTTGATGAGCTAAATCGATTGCACCAGTTCGCGGGACTTCAACTACAATATTGGTGAAGTTATGTACAACATCTCCCAAGTTGGCAAGCAGGCCGCTTCCTTGCAACCGTCAACACCCTAGGGCACAAGTGCAAGCACGCAAAAACATCACCTCAATGTCAGACTCTCAGACTGGAATCTAGGGCGCATTGATGAGCTAAATTGATTGCATCAGGTCGCGGGACTTCAACTCCAATATTGGTGAAGGTATGTGCAACATCTTCCTAGTTGGCAAGGAGGCCGCTTCCTTGCAACCGTCAACACCCAAGGGGACAAGTAGACAATGGGTGCAACTCAATGTCACACTCTCAGGGTGATTTCTGGGGCGACCCAATGGGCTGAATCGATTACACCAGGTCGCGGGACTTCAACTCCAATATTGGTGAAGGTATCTGCAACATCTTCCTAGTTGGCAAGGAGGCCGCTTCCTTGCAACCGTCAACACCCAAGGGCACAAGCACATAATGGATGCAACTCAATGTCACACTTTCAGGCTGGAATCTAAGGCATCTCAATCGGCTAAATCGAGTGCACCAGGTCGCAGGACCCCAACTACAATATTGTTGAAGTTATGTGCAACAACATCCAGGTTGGCAAGCAGGCCGCTTCCACGCAACTGTCAACACCCAAGGGCACAAGCAGACAATGGGTGCAACTCAATGTCACACTCTCAGGGTGGGTTCTGGGGCGACCCAATAGGCTAAATTGATTGCACCAGGTTGCAGGACTTCAACTCCAATATTGGTGAAGTTATGTGTAACATCTTCCAGGTTGGCAAGCAGGCCACTTCCATGCAACTGTCAACACCCAAGGGCACAAGCAGATAATGGGTGCAACTCAATGTCATACTCTCAGGGTGGATCCTGGGGCGACCCAATGGGCTGAATCCATTACACCAGGTTGCAGGACTTCAACTCCAATATTGGTGAAGTTATGTATAACATCTTCCAAGTTGGCAAGCAGGCCGCTTCCACGCAACTGTCAACACCCAAGGGCACAAGCAGACAATGGGTGCAACTCAATGTCACACTCTCAGGGTGGATCCTGGGGCGACCCAATGGGCTAAATCGATTGCACCAGGTTGCAGGACTTCAACTCCAATATTGGTGAAGTTATGTGTAACATGTTCCAAGTTGGCAAGCAGGCCGCTTCCTCGCAAGCGTTAACACCCAAGGGCACAAGCAGACAATGGGTGCAACTCAATGTCACACTTTCAGGGAAGGATCTGGGGCATCTCAATGGGCTGAATTGATTGCACCAGGTCGCAGGACTTCAACTACAATATTGGTGAAGTTATGTGCAACATTTTCCTAGTCGGCGAGGAGGCTGCTTCCTTGCAACCGTCAACACCCAGGGGCATAAGTGCAAGCACGCAATAACAGCACCTCAATGTCACTTTCTCTGACTGGAATCAGGGGCGCCTCGATGAGCTAAATCGATTGCACCAGTTCGCGGGACTTCAACTACAATATTGGTGAAGTTATGTACAACATCTTCTAAGTTGGCAAGCAGGCTGCTTCCTTGCAACCGTCAACACTCAGGAGCACAAGTGCAAGCCCGCAAAAAATCACCTCAATGTCAGACTCTCAGGGTGGATCCTGGGGCGACCCAATGGGCTGAATCCATTACACCAGGTTGCAGGACTTCAACTCCAATATTGGTGAAGTTATGTATAACATCTTCCAAGTTGGCAAGCAGGCCGCTTCCACGCAACTGTCAACACCCAAGGGCACAAGTAGACAATGGGTGCAACTCAATGTCACACTCTCAGGGTGATTTCTGGGGCGATCCAATGGGCTGAATCGATTACACTAGGTCGCGGGACTTCAACTCCAATATTGGTGAAGGTATCTGCAACATCTTCCTAGTTGGCAAGGAGGCCGCTTCCTTGCAACCGTCAACACCCAAGGGCACAAGCACACAATGGGTGCAACTCAATGTCACACTTTCAGGCTGGAATCTAAGGCATCTCAATCGGCTAAATCGAGTGCACCAGGTCGCAGGACCTCAACTACAATATTGTTGAAGTTATGTGCAACAACATCCAGGTTGGCAAGCAGGCCGCTTCCACGCAACTGTCAACACCCAAGGGCACAAGCAGACAATGGGTGCAACTCAATGTCACACTCTCAGGGTGGGTTCTGGGGCGACCCAATAGGCTAAATCGATTGCACCAGGTTGCAGGACTTCAACTCCAATATTGGTGAAGTTATGTGTAACATCTTCCAGGTTGGCAAGCAGGCCGCTTCCATGCAACTGTCAACACCCAAGGGCACAAGCAGACAATGGGTGCCACTCAATGTCATACTCTCAGGGTGGATCCTGGGGCGACCCAATGGGCTGAATCCATTACACCAGGTTGCAGGACTTCAACTCCAATATTGGTGAAGTTATGTATAACATCTTCCAAGTTGGCAAGCAGGCCGCTTCCACGCAACTGTCAACACCCAAGGGCACAAGCAGACAATGGGTGCAACTCAATGTCACACTCTCAGGGTGGATCCTGGGGCGACCCAATGGGCTAAATCGATTGCACCAGGTTGCAGGACTTCAACTACAATATTGTTGAAGTTATGTGCAACAACATCCAGGTTGGCAAGCAGGCCGCTGCCTTGCAACCGTCAACACCCAAGGGCACAAGCACACAATGGGTGCAACTCAATGTCACACTCTCAAGGTGATTCGTGGGGCGACCTAATGGGCTGAATTGATTGCACTAGGTCGCAGGACTTCACCTCCAATATTGGGTGGAGTTGCGCACAACATGGCTCCAAACTGCCATGCTTGCACACACCAGAGTCCAAGCAGCGCATATTCAACTATCAACATGGTGATATTGGAGCTGTTCCTGCAGGAGTTTGACATGTTTGTTTGATTGCAGGTTGTTGCACTGCTTTACCATCATTATCGGTGAAGTTATTTGCAACATCATCCAGCTTGACCTGCATGGGTCATCCTGACAACCTTGGACACTTGCACCCACGGGCACGCCAGACAAGCACTTTGATGTCACACTTTTAGGGTGGAATATAGGCCTACTTGACGGCCTGAATCGATTGCACCAGGTCCCAGGACTTCAACTTGGATATTGGTGGAGTTGCGCACAACATTACTCCAAACTGCCATGCTTGCACAGACCAGAGTCCAAGCAGCGCATGGTCAACCATCAACATGATAATGTTGAAGCAGTTCCTGGAGGTGTTTGACATGTTTGTTTGATCACAGGTGGTTGCACTACACTACCATCATTATTGGTAAAGTTATTTGCAACATCATCCAGCTTGACCTGCATGCGTCATTCCAACAACCTTGGACACTTGCACCCACAGGCACGCCAGACAAGCACTTTGATGTCACACTTTTAGAGTGGAATCTAGGCCTACTTGACGGCCTCAATCGATTGCACCAGTTCGCGGGACTTCAACTACAATATTGGTGAAGTTATGTACAACATCTTCTAAGTTGGCAAGCAGGCTGCTTCCTTGCAACCGTCAACACTCAGGAGCACAAGTGCAAGCCCGCAAAAAATCACCTCAATGTCAGACTCTCAGGGTGGATCCTGGGGCGACCCAATGGGCTGAATCCATTACACCAGGTTGCAGGACTTCAACTCCAATATTGGTGAAGTTATGTATAACATCTTCCAAGTTGGCAAGCAGGCCGCTTCCACGCAACTGTCAACACCCAAGGGCACAAGTAGACAATGGGTGCAACTCAATGTCACACTCTTAGGGTGATTTCTGGGGCGATCCAATGGGCTGAATCGATTACACTAGGTCGCGGGACTTCAACTCCAATATTGGTGAAGGTATCTGCAACATCTTCCTAGTTGGCAAGGAGGCCGCTTCCTTGCAACCGTCAACACCCAAGGGCACAAGCACACAATGGGTGCAACTCAATGTCACACTTTCAGGCTGGAATCTAAGGCATCTCAATCGGCTAAATCGAGTGCACCAGGTCGCAGGACCTCAACTACAATATTGTTGAAGTTATGTGCAACAACATCCAGGTTGGCAAGCAGGCCGCTTCCACGCAACTGTCAACACCCAAGGGCACAAGCAGACAATGGGTGCAACTCAATGTCACACTCTCAGGGTGGGTTCTGGGGCGACCCAATAGGCTAAATCGATTGCACCAGGTTGCAGGACTTCAACTCCAATATTGGTGAAGTTATGTGTAACATCTTCCAGGTTGGCAAGCAGGCCGCTTCCATGCAACTGTCAACACCCAAGGGCACAAGCAGACAATGGGTGCCACTCAATGTCATACTCTCAGGGTGGATCCTGGGGCGACTCAATGGGCTGAATCCATTACACCAGGTTGCAGGACTTCAACTCCAATATTGGTGAAGTTATGTATAACATCTTCCAAGTTGGCAAGCAGGCCGCTTCCACGCAACTGTCAACACCCAAGGGCACAAGCAGACAATGGGTGCAACTCAATGTCACACTCTCAGGGTGGATCCTGGGGCGACCCAATGGGCTAAATCGATTGCACCAGGTTGCAGGACTTCAACTACAATATTGTTGAAGTTATGTGCAACAACATCCAGGTTGGCAAGCAGGCCGCTGCCTTGCAACCGTCAACACCCAAGGGCACAAGCACACAATGGGTGCAACTCAATGTCACACTCTCAAGGTGATTCGTGGGGCGACCTAATGGGCTGAATTGATTGCACTAGGTCGCAGGACTTCACCTCCAATATTGGGTGGAGTTGCGCACAACATGGCTCCAAACTGCCATGCTTGCACACACCAGAGTCCAAGCAGCGCATATTCAACTATCAACATGGTGATATTGGAGCTGTTCCTGCAGGAGTTTGACATGTTTGTTTGATTGCAGGTTGTTGCACTGCTTTACCATCATTATCGGTGAAGTTATTTGCAACATCATCCAGCTTGACCTGCATGGGTCATCCTGACAACCTTGGACACTTGCACCCACGGGCACGCCAGACAAGCACTTTGATGTCACACTTTTAGGGTGGAATTTAGGCCTACTTGACGGCCTGAATCGATTGCACCAGGTCCCAGGACTTCAACTTGGATATTGGTGGAGTTGCGCACAACATTACTCCAAACTGCCATGCTTGCACAGACCAGAGTCCAAGCAGCGCATGGTCAACCATCAACATGATAATGTTGAAGCAGTTCCTGGAGGTGTTTGACATGTTTGTTTGATCACAGGTGGTTGCACTACACTACCATCATTATTGGTAAAGTTATTTGCAACATCATCCAGCTTGACCTGCATGCGTCATTCCAACAACCTTGGACACTTGCACCCACAGGCACGCCAGACAAGCACTTTGATGTCATACTTTTAGAGTGGAATCTAGGCCTACTTGACGGCCTCAATCGATTGCACCAGGTCCCAGGACTTCAACTTGGATATTGGTGGAGTTGCGCACAACATGACTCCAAACTGCCATGCTTGCACAGACCAGAGTCCAAGCAGTGCATGGTCAACCATCAACATGATAATGTTGAAGCTGTTTCTGGAGGTGTTTAACATGTTTGTTTGATTGCAGGTGGTTGCACTGCACTACCATCATTATTGGTGAAGTTATTCGCAATATCATCCAGCTTGACCTGCATGCCCCATCCCGACAACCTTGGACAGTTGCACCCACAGGCACGCCAGACAAGCACTTTGATGTCACACTTTCAGAGTGGAATATAGGCCTACTTGACGGCCTGAATCGATTGCACCAGGTCCCAGGACTTCAACTTGGATATTGATGGAGTTGTGCACAACGTGGCCCCAAACTGCCATGGTCGCACACACCAGAGTGCAAGCAGCGCATGGTTAACCATCAACATGATAATGTTGAAGCTGTTCCTGGAGGTGTTTGAAATGTTTGGATGATCGCAGGTGGTTGCACTGCACTACCATCATTATTGGTGAAGTTATTTGCAATATTATCCAGCTTGACCTGAATGCGTCATTCCGACAACCTTGAACACTTGCACCTACAGGCACGCCAGACAAGCACTTCAATGTCACATCTTCAGAGTGGAAGATAGGCCCACTTGACGGCCTGAATCGCTTGCACCTGGTCCTATGACTTCAACTTGAATATTGGTGGAGTTGTGCACAACATGGCTCCAAACTGCCATGGTCGCATACACCAGAGTGCAAGCAGCGCATGGTCACCCATCAACATGAAAATGTTGAAGCTGTTCCTGGAGGTGTTTAACATGTTTGTTTGATTGCAGGTGGTTGCACTGCACTACCATCATTATTGGTGAAGTTAATTGCAATATTATCCAGCTTGACCTGAATGCGTCATTCCAACAACCTTGAACACTTGCACCCACAGGCACGCCAGACAAGCACTTCAATGTCATACCTTCAGAGTAGAATATAGGCCTACTTGACGGCCTGAATTGATTGCACCTGGTCCTAGGACTTCAACTTCAATATTGGTGGAGTTGTGCACAACATGGCTTCAAACTGCCATCGTCGCACAGACCAGAGTGCAAGCAACGCATGGTCAACCATCAACATGGTGATGTTAGAGCTGTTCCTGGAGGAGTTTGACATGTTGGTTTGATTGGAGGTGGTTGCACTGCTCTACCATCATCATCGGTGAAGTTATTTGCAACATCATCCAGCTTGACCTGCATGCGTCATTCCAACAAGCTTGGACACTTGCACCCACAGGCACGCCAGACAAGCACTTCAATGTCATACCTTCAGAGTAGAATATAGGCCTACTTGACGGCCTGAATTGATTGCACCTGGTCCTAGGACTTCAACTTCAATATTGGTGGAGTTGTGCACAACATGGCTTCAAACTGCCATCGTCGCACAGACCAGAGTGCAAGCAACGCATGGTCAACCATCAACATGGTGATGTTAGAGCTGTTCCTGGAGGAGTTTGACATGTTGGTTTGATTGGAGGTGGTTGCACTGCTCTACCATCATCATCGGTGAAGTTATTTGCAACATCATCCAGCTTGACCTGCATGCGTCATTCCAACAAGCTTGGACACTTGCACCCACAGGCACGCCAGACAAGCACTTCAATGTCATACCTTCAGAGTAGAATATAGGCCTACTTGACGGCCTGAATTGATTGCACCTGGTCCTAGGACTTCAACTTCAATATTGGTGGAGTTGTGCACAACATGGCTTCAAACTGCCATCGTCGCACAGACCAGAGTGCAAGCAACGCATGGTCAACCATCAACATGGTGATGTTAGAGCTGTTCCTGGAGGAGTTTGACATGTTGGTTTGATTGGAGGTGGTTGCACTGCTCTACCATCATCATCGGTGAAGTTATTTGCAACATCATCCAGCTTGACCTGCATGCGTCATTCCGACAACCTTGGACACTTGCACCCACAGACACGCCAGACAAGCACTTTGATGTCACACTTTCAGAGTGGAATATAGGCCTACTTGACGGCCTGAATTGATTGCACCTGGTCCTAGGACCTCAACTTCAATATTGGTGGAGTTGTGCACAACATAAGTCCAAACCGCAATGGTCGCACATTCTAGAGTGCAAGCAGCGCATGGTCAACCACCAACGTAGAGTTGTTAGAGTTGTTCCTGCAGGAGTTCACCATGTTCGTTTTATTGCAGGTGGTTGCAGGGCTCCAGCATTACTATCGGTCAAGTTTCATGCAACATCATCCAACTTGATGGTTCTGCGTTATTCCGACAACTATCAACACTCGAACCCACAAGCACGCACGACAAGCACTCCAAAGTCACACTTTCAGAGTGGAATATAGGCCTACTTGACGGCCTGAATCGATTGCACCATGTCTCAGGACTTCAACTTCAATATTGGTGGAGTTGTGCACAACATAAGTCCAAACCGCAATGGTCGCACATTCTAGAGTGCAAGCAGCGCATGGTCAACCACCAACGTAGAGTTGTTAGAGTTGTTCCTGCAGGAGTTCACCATGTTCGTTTGATTGCAGGTGGTTGCAGGGCTCCAGCATTACTATCGGTCAAGTTTCATGCAACATCATCCAACTTGATGGTTCTGCGTTATTCCGACAACTATCAACACTCAAACCCACAAGCACGCCAGACAAGCACTTCAATGTCACACTTTCAGAGTGGAATATAGGCCTACTTGACGGCCTGAATCGATTGCACCAGGTCTCAGGACTTCAACTTCAATATTGGTGGAGTTGTGCACAACATAAGTCCAAACCGCAATGGTCGCACTGTCATGAACCGAGTTTCCAGCCTTACCCAAGACTACCCCGCACCTAGCCACCGCCGGCACCAGCCTCGCTATCAGCCACAGTGGATCCATGTTCACCTGATCCTGACCCCAGCCGAGTTCAGCTTACTACTAGCAATACTCCACCTCGCCATGTACCTAGTCCACGTCCTAGTCCGTTCCTGGTAACCGTTGCAACACGACAGCCCGCATCCCTGTCACTGCTCGACTTCCTAGTTCGGAATCCAGAAGAAACCACCAGAAGGTTCTAGCATCACGAACCTTCACTGCGCAATAGGTTTCCATATGTTTCCGTTAGTTTCCATTAAGTTCTAGTTGTTTCTATTGTGCAGTTGATTTGTAATTCCCTTTGACTCATGTACCTTGCGCAGCCGCCACGCAGCCACTGCGCAGCCGCGGCGCTGCAATTCTATTCATGTCTTTCTAGTTCCATAGCTCGAGAAGGATCTCTATATAAGGAGTCCTTCCTCCCTCTCGTCTTGTCTTCTTTTCCTTTCCTCTTCACGCAACAACTTGTCTCTTTCTCTCAGTTGTATCTTAACAAGTTGTTATTCGAATATACTTTATACTCTCCTCTTCCGTGGCCTAGACAGCCCCTCTTGATCCTGCCTTGACCAAGTCCCATGCCCAGTACCTTGACTACTCGCCGCTTAGTTATCCTTCCCGGCGGTGCCCCAGAACCTGCTCCAGTGCACCCTCTCGACCAAGTCAATACCTACACTCTCGCCATCCTCAACCGCCGCTACCCCTCGCTGATCCACGCCTATCGTCCCCCTTGGCACGGACACAACGGTACCTTCTTCGGCCGTCGAGATCCTGTCACTGGGACCTGGTCATCACACTTTGTTGCGTCGACATAACTGTCTCTGCCACACCCAAGCAACCTCAAGATGTCTCGTTCTCAAACTCCTCTCCCCCCACTGGCAACTCCCTGGACCGACTACCTTGCCCTCCTCTCAACCACACAGTTCGTCGCTAGCGACAACCCAAGCCTTCCCAATAACCTTCGTCCTGACATCAGGACAAGCCTCACCAATGCGCACCTTCAAGGTGTTATGTGTGGCACCACCGGAACATGGCAATCGGCAGTAATCCCCAACCTTACTGATGTTGACGAACTGAGCGCTGCTACCCAGTCACTCTATGCCCACTTCCAATCCGGATTCCATGCCGGTGTACAGACCAGACTTCAAGCCCTAGCACCACCACCACCCGCGCCACGAAACCTGGCCCCAAAGATTGCAGACCCTACTGCCTTCGATGGTACCAGGGACAAATATCGCCAGTTCATCACCCAACTCCAACTGGTTTTCTCCTCCGACCCCACCCGTTATGCCTCCGACGCAGCTAGGATTGCCTATGCTGCCTCTCACCTTTCTGGAGGTGCCCAAGCGTGGTTCAACCCACACATGGACCCAGTCACTGGCCAAGTCCAGTTCCAATCCTACGAGGGATTCATTCATGCCCTCCAAGCAGCCTTTGACGACCCTGATGCTGAAGCTACAGCTAGGGAGAAACTTGACAAGCTCCGGCAGGGTAAAAGGGATTGTTCCACCTACCATGCTGAGTTTGTCACCATCGCCACCAAGCTTTCCATGAACCAGAAGGAACAAATTGCTCGCTTCCGTTCTGGCCTCAACAAGGATACCGCAACAGCGCTGTCCTACCAACTCAATGTCCCCGAGACTCTCGCAGCTGTTGCACAAATGTGCATTCAGCTTGACAACAACATTAGACGTGTGCAAAGCCAACACCACACGTCTTCCCAACACCACAACAACACTACTCCGCGAACACCAGCCTCCACCAGTAACTCTACCGCTACTGGTTCACATGCTGGACCAATGGACCTCTCTGCAGTGGAAGTCAAAAGGAAACGAGGTCCTCTTACGCAAGCCGACAAGGACTACCGCCGTGCCAATGGACTCTGCCTCTATTGCGGCGCAAAGGGACACTTTGCAAGTGTCTGCCCCAATAAGAGCCAGAAGGTTAACGCTACCTCCGACGCCTCTGCCCCAGCTGGACCACCAGCAACTGTGCTCTACAGCACCACCGAGACCGCCGATCAGGCAAAAAACTAACTGCCTCTTTGAAGACCGAAGACCCTTCAAGGAGTGCCAGGATGCAACCTGGTGTCTTCCCTCTTGAACCCTCTTGTGTTTGTTTTTCGCCTTCGTGCGCCTCTTGTTCCCCAATGTTTTCCGTTAATGCTTTTTCTGTTTTACCATCTGTTGATTTGCTTGGTACTGGTTTTGTTGTTCCTGTTGAGTCGCGATCTGCTCGCAAGAGTAGGTTGCGAAGGTATCGAATCTCTGCTGCTTTGCGTTTGTCTTCTGTTTCTCTTTCAGGTGATCTCGGTTCCGAGTCACCTATGACTTTCAATGCTACTATCAATGATTCTTTGCCTGGAACCTGCATGGTGGACTGTGGAGCTACCTCTCAGTTCATCGACCTTGACTTTGCCTTGTCTTTGAACCTTGTCCTTGATCTGAAACCAAAACCAGAAGACCTCATCGTTGTTGATGGGAGACGCTCGGTTGCTGGCCAGATAACCCACTCTTGTACCTTGAAACTCACCGTCGACCAACATGAGGAAGTTCTTACATTCCAAGTGACAAAACTGGCCGGATGGAACTTAATTCTTGGACGGACCTGGCTTCGCCGCCATAATCCCATAATTGATTGGCAAAAGAACACCATTACCTTTGCGTCTGGTTACTGCCAGGCCCACTGCCTTCCTGTTCGACAAAATACAATCCCCAGCAACCCTCCCAGTACAGTAAATCACAAAATTGCAGTTATCTCTCGTGCTGCCATGCGAGTCGCTGTTAAACAACCCGGTTCAATGATTTGTGTACTCGCCTCCCTTCCAGAAACACCCAGCACTCCCGAACCAGCCTCAGTTCTTGTCCCTTCAGAATATCACGACTTCTTGCCCTTGTTCTCTAAGAAGGAAGCTTCATCGCTTCCTCCCCACCGATATGTTGATCATGAAATTCCTCTTCTTCCAGGCGCCAAACCTCCTCTTGGACGCATGTACTCAATGTCCGATTCAGAACTCAAGGAGGTCCGAGAATGGCTTGATGAGAATCTTGCCAAAGCATTCATTCACCCTAGCTCCTCATCTAGCGCCTCACCAATCCTCTTTGTCAAGAAAAAAGATGGTTCCCTAAGACTTTGTGTGGATTATCGTGCCCTTAACGACATCACCCACAAAGACCGCTACCTACTACCAAGGATTGAGGAAACATTGAACCAGATTCGAGGCTCAAAGTACTTTACTCGCCTTGATCTTCGAGCTGCCTTCAACCTCATCAGAATCAAGGAAGGCGATGAGTGGAAAACTGCATTCCGGACCCGATATGGCCTCTTCGAGTTTCTTGTCATGCCTTTTGGACTTACCAATGCCCCTGCCACCTGTCAAAGATTTGTGAACGACACCCTCCGGGAATTCCTTGATGTCTTTTGTGTTGTCTACCTTGATGACATATTGATATACTCCAAAACCCGAGCCGAACACAAAGACCAAGTCAGGAAAGTTCTTGCAAAGCTCTCGGAAGCTGGTCTCTACGTCAAACCAGAGAAATGCGAATTTAGTGTTACAAAGACCACCTTCCTCGGTTTCGTTATCTCTTCAGAAGGTATTGAAATGGACCCAGAAAAAGTTAAAGCGGTAGTGGAATGGGAAACGCCAAAATCAGTCAAAGACATCCAATGCTTCCTTGGTTTCGCCAACTTCTATCGCCGCTTCATTGAAGGTTATTCCCGGATCTGTCAACCCTTCTTCCGACTATTGCAAAAGGATACCCCCTTTGCATGGTCTTCAGAATGCGATGCAGTATTCTCTCGCTTGAAAACCGCCTTCACCTCTGCTCCAATCCTCCGGCACTTTGACCCAAACCTTGAAACAATCCTCGAGACTGACGCCTCCGACTATGTGGTCTCCAGCATCCTCTCTCAAAAGGTTCCTGAGAACGGCAAATCTGTCCTCCACCCTGTTGCCTTCCTGTCCGAGAAAATGTCACCAGCCGAATGCAACTACGGAATCGGTGATAAGGAACTCCTTGCAATTGTTGTTTGTTTGGAAAAATGGCACATGTACCTTCACGCACTCCCCAAGCCGTATACCATCCTCACAGATCACCACAACCTCGAATCCTTTAAGACCAAAACACTCCTGAATCGGCGGCAAGCATGGTGGGCTGGGGAATTAGCGCAATATGACTTTACTATTGTGTTCCGACCTGGCGAAAAGAACGGAAAAGCCGATGCATTGACACGAAGGTCTGGAGACCTCCCTGAAGAGGGGGATGAACGCGCACGACCTGTACGCGCTCTAATCCCGTCCTCCAAATTTTCTGATTACTCCCTCTCAGCAGCCTCAATCGGATTCAACAACGAGATCCGCAACCTCCTTGGAACCGACGCCTTGGGAAAATCAATTCTTCTTGCCCTTGAAAACTTTGAAACCAAGCGCCCAACAGTCCCCCTCGGAGAATGTACTTACAATGATGGCCTCCTCTATGTCAACAAACTCTTGTACATCCCTGATAACGAAGAATTACAAGCCAAAGTCCTTAGCTCGTGCCACGAACACCCCGCCGCTGGCCACCCAGGTCGAGCTGCTACATATGAACTTGTCTCCCGGAACTACTGGTGGCCCAAGATGCGCAAGACCATTGCACGTTACATTCAAAACTGTGATACTTGCATGAGGATCAAGCCCGCACGACACGCACCCTATGGACTCCTGAAACCCTTGGAAATTCCAGTTCGCAGATGGAGTTCAGTTTCAATGGATTTCATCACTGGCTTACCTTTGTCTAACGGCTTCGATGCTGTACTGGTAGTAGTTGACCGACTCTCCAAGATGGCTCATTATATTCCAACTACAACCGAGTGCAACTCTGAGACCCTTGCCAGACTCTTTATGGACAACATCTTCCGCCTTCACGGCCTCCCTGACTCTATTGTTACCGACCGCGGTACCCAGTTTACATCTGAGTTCTCCAGGTTCCTCTGCAAGCTCCTCCGAATTCAACAGAAGCTTTCCACCAGCTTCCATCCCCAGACCGACGGCCAAACCGAAAGAGTTAATGCAATCCTTGAACAATACCTTCGTGCCTACTGCAACTACCAGCAGGACAACTGGTCAGAACCCTTGACTATGGCCGACAACAACACCCTTTCGGCAACCACCGGAATTACTCCCTTCTTTGCCGTCTACGGACAACAACCCCGATACGAAATCCTTGCCAATCCTGCAGTTCCATTGCCAACCCCGGAAGCACTCAAGGATTATGCCACCAAACTCAGCCTGTTGGACAAGCATCTGCAGG